>JANPWX010000421.1:533698-919053 GCA_024734555.1 Trochalopteron elliotii
AAAACAATTCAGGACAGAAAAGAAACTAAGAAGGGGAAAGGAGAGGTTTAGTACTTGGGTTTGGAGTTTTTTGGTGAGCTTTTTAATAAGTTTTCCCCTGAAATGGTCTGTTCTCAGTTGTTTCAGAACCTAGGTGGCTCTGTGTTATATTCAAACTTTTCAATCCTTTATCATAATGTTTATTTCTGTCAGCTGAGCAATCTCTTTATCCAGTTGTCTGATTTAGTATACTACAAACAAAATACAGCTTTAAAGCCTTCATACTTTCCCATTATCAGGTCCTATGTGCACATTTGGCTTTTTATTCTTGACTATATGTTATTTACACAGAACATCTTTCCTTGGACTCATAAAAGTGTCTAACTGACCATGTTTCTGATATACAAGAGTCAGTCAATATAAAAGATGTAGAATGAATTGATGACCAAAACTTGACTTTTCCAAGCCATCATCAGCAGTGCAATAAAAATGATTCAAACACCCAGCATGAGTCATACTGGCAGTCTGATGGGATCATTGTTTCCCAAAAAGGAAGCCTATACAGAAGCCTCTGTGCTATTCACTTCACCAGCCTTCTTTTAAAATAATAAAGCAATACAAGGCTTGTCAGAAATCAGGTGTCTTACCCAAACAGGACCACTCCTCAAACACCCCTGCCATTCCTCTCTTCCTAAGAAAGCCTGGGGACACACTACAGCCTTAGAGCACACATCTCAAACAGGGGAAAAAAAATAAATCCAGAATACTTCAGAAGTACTTCCCAAAATCAGGGTTCCTTTCCAGGAAAGAAAACCTGGCGCCCTCTCTTTCACACTGCTTTAGATCCATTCATCCCTGGATTAGGTTAAGGAGGTCACACTCCTTTGTAACTGAATTGATACACCTTATTTAGGAGTTAAATCACCCTAAGCAACCTAAACAGCTGGGGGAGAGAGACAGACACCTCCAGAAAGCATTTGAGCCAACCTAAGATCAAATTCACTATGGAAGTGCCTTTTTCTTCACTGATTACCAAGAAAGCCCCAGATCAAGCTCCTAGCTTAGAGCAAATCTCAGCAAAATGCTAAAAAAAGGATCAGGTTAGGGCTGTAGACATCTGCAGAGGCAGGCCGATACCTTAATCCAAACCAGACAGCCAGTAGCTGTCACAGCTCACTAACAACATCTACTCCCATTTCCCACCAGTGTTCTCTAAAGAAAACTCCTTGTTCTGTAAAGAAAGCTAAAGCATGCAAAGGACTTTGGATCATCAGTGAAAATGAGGGACAAAACTGACCTAAACTCACCTGCCTTCTTCCTTTCCCCAATGGCACAAGGGGAAGATTCCCCTTTAGCCATTTCTATTCATATATGTTCTAGTCTCATATATATATATATATATATATATATATATATTTCACGGATATATTTCTATTCATATTTGTAAGTAGAGAAATATATTATGCAGTGTTCAGGCCTTGCTGTAATGGTGGTGAAGTGGACAAGATGAGCCTGTGATCCAAGGCCATGATGATGAGAATGTTGCTCCTCATCCACCACTTACATTAGGGAAGTTGTGCTTGTAGCAGGTGCCAACTGTTCACACACATAACAGCAAATGGGTCAGTTCTGTTCAGGAGACAATAATACAAAACTGGCCATCACTTCTCCAGTTTTCAGACTGAGATATCAAGATTAATGATATTTTTGGCCACAAGTGATATGTGGCATCCCCAAACACATACTTTAAAAAAAAATTAAGTGATAGTTACTGACCTTCCCTGTCTTGCTGAGTAACAAGATACAGTCCAGCAAGCTCTTTCGGAGTTTTGCAAAGGAAAGGATTTTAAATGCCACAGAAGGCACTCCACAACCTTTTCCCCACATGTGTGTCCTTCTTCTAAGAGCTCATGTGAAGGGTTCTCTTGACCCAGAATTTTAGAAGCTGAAATACAAACTAAAGGAGACCAAGGACCATTAGGACAAAAACACCTGAATCTTCTGCCTCCTTAGAAGGAACATACGATGTGCATCAAAGTCCTTGAAAAAGTGGCTTGGAAAAGTGGCTTGGAAAAACAACCAGGCTTTTATACAGAATCATGATAAAGACTAGGCCAAAAAGACACCAAATGGGGACAAACGTGCCTGAGCCTTTCCCCACTGAGGCAAGAGCCAAGCTGCAGATCCACAGCAGCAGGGAGAAGGAGCAGTGAGTGCAGGCCCAGGCGTTGAGAGCCTGGCAGCTGGAAGGGAAAATGGGAAGCCTGGGAGGGAAGAAAGGAGAGAGACATCCAAAGGGTTCAAGCTTCAGTTCTTAGAGAGGAAGCTACAGCTGGAGGTGATGGTCTTCCAGCTTGGAGCAGCACACTGAGCCACCCTGCAGGTGACAAAGAGGCACAAAAACTTTTAATGGCTCTGATTTTATACTCTTCTACCCTCCTCTGGTGGTTTATGTGGACAAGCAGTCTCCTTGCATGGTAACACAAAACAGTCAAAACAGTATTATCCAAGCACACTTAAAGCAAATTGGGAGATCAAGGGGCAGACAAAACTCACAGACTGAAACTAGAGGTGCCACAGAACTGTAATATGAACAATAACAGCTATAGCAAATTCAGAGGATATTTTGTTTATTCTTTGCCAGAGGTAGAATAAATGTTGAGTGACCAATTGATTTTTCTCTGTCAGCTAATGCTGTTCAGTTGTTGAACTGTAATTATTATGCTAGTATTACCTGAGATACAAAAATCTACTCAAGGGTTTCCTTCACCATGCACAGAACAGGAAACACGGGAGTAAAAACTCAGCAAAGAATTAACACAACTCTAAATATAAATGGTTAACAAACGTTGGTGTGAGAGGCATACATTTTCCTCTGACTGGAGCTGCTCACACTTCCAGTAACTAATATCTCATTCAGGAGGTCTGAATTTCAGCCATCCCATAAAGCAAGGACAAGGACTCACGGTCAGCAACAATGTGGTGCACCAAGGCAGGCGTGCCAGCTTTCTATTATCATGGTGAGATTCCATCACTACATTAAGCCAAGTTGCTTGACAGCTATGAAAAAGACAGCTTCATCCACTTTTATCAGAACACTGACCTTCTCAGGGAATAACAGGATATATCCTGCTATCATTTCTCACATGAAACTCCTGTTGGGGGTCAATGGGAATTTGGCAAAAAATGTGAAATCAGTACTTGGCCCATAACATTTAGTGCCACATAACAGGCTATTGGGAAAGGATCCACGTTAAGCATCAGCTCTCATTAACTACACTGCAGATTCCATTTCAAAAGACTTTCTGAAATTTACTGTGCAAATTAAGTACCAAGAGCCAGATCCTGAGCTGATGCAAATCAGAATACTCACGATGAAGTCAAAGAAATAAGGTCAATAAAAATCAGTCAATGAACTCAATACAGCTGAGGAAAACTACACAACAGAGAATCTGGCCCAATGAATAATTCTTTTGTCCAAGCAACACTGCAGAACCTTTTATCTGCAGTGACTGATCTTTTCTGCATATTCCGTGGTTCTTCACCTGTGGAAGGTCATAAGAGGAAACTGCTGGAAACCTCAATACAACTGAAGCTGTACCATGAATAGATTCAGTTCTGGACTGTAAAACAGCATTTTGCCCTACTAGAATAAATAACATTCTTTTCTGAATTTTGTGATGGTCTGACTTTTTTTGTGATGGAACAATATCAAAATTTACTATCTAATAAATCGCTGCCTACAGAAAAGGCACCTTTTTCCTACTCTTTTGCCTGCTTATTGTGCTGATTTTTATAGTCTTCTGTGTTATGTACAAAAGGAAATAGGCTTGAATGTTTATTTTGAAATGAAGCCACTACTAAATATGTAGCTTTCTCTCCTCTTGTTTAGATATTACTCAATCTAGAGCCCTGGCCAATATTTTTGGATCCACATTCCCAAAAAAATATATTTGAACTACCTCACAGATTACAAGATTGTAACATAAGAGTTTGTAGAGCTCAAAAGCCTCCACCCCGGCATTCAGTCAACCAAATATAAACATTTGGACAATAATTTTAATCAAGGCATAAAACTCATTTTTCCAAGCCACAAATATTACGGTTTTGAACAATAATAATTCATAGTACCATAATGTTCTAACAAGAAAACAGGACTTTTTTATGTTAAGCACTGCACAAATGCCAACCAAGGTGAGAGTTACAAAAATAATAATGCAGAAATCCTGTCACAACCTCTCCTACACTCCAGAGAGCAAAAGATGGAGCAGCAAAAGCAAATACACTTTATGATACTGTTTTGCAACAAGTCATCTTCTCTCTGTGTATAATTTGAGTTTGCAGGAAGTCTTTGCACCTTGGTATTTATTTGGTAAAACTAAAGGCTGGAGGTGAATCTGGCAGCATTCTGGCAGGCTCAGCAAAGCTCTAAATGCGGCCCACATAAAAAGCAACTCCATTACCCTCCTCCCTCTTTGCCATATTCCTTCAGCTTGTGATTGAAGGCCATCAAAATATGAAATTACCTTAAATATGGAAGATGCATGACAACATTTCAATTAAAAAGCTTTTAGGAAAGGTCATGGAGACCATCTATAATATATTTCCAAAGGTCTTGGGAAGGAGAAGGGTACAATATGGGTCACGTCACAATTATGGTAAATTGGGTAAAACACAGTTTCCTGAGACTGCTCCGAGCAGAATAAAAGTGATTGAGAAAGTCACAATATGACAGGTATCATTAACTACTACCTATCATAATGTCTGATATAATATCTTTTATCAAAAGGATCCCAGAGCACTTTGTAAAACTCTACATGAAGTAATTTCTTTTATCACCAACACATTCCCATATTTCTGAGAAAGCAGTGCACTGATGAACTCTACACAGCAGCACAGCATGAAATTTTTCAGAATCCCAGAAAGTGAAGAATGCCATTTCTGTTTGAAATTTGGGCAGGGAAAAGCTGCCTTTGGGGGTAAGTCCTCACTAGCACAGTACATTTTCAATAGCAAACATCCTGAAGTGCTGCTTCCTTCTGTCCAAAGCCAAGAACATCCAGCACATCTATGCACTTCGTAACAACTTTTTCAGAGTAAGTTCAGAAGAGGAGCATTAGTAACTGAAGCACCAGGAATATGCCCTTCGAAATCCATGTCCAATACTGAGGTTTCCTATCAAAGCACTTCCTCAGATCAAGATGATCTGAATTATCAGAACTGGAGAGATTCCAGTCCATGTGACACAGCAAATCCCACACTCGTATGCTATTTAACAGTCAGTAAACTATCAAAAACCTTCCTGGAATCTTACCTGAGTAGCCAGGAAAGATGACCTATGTTAAAACCCATAATGTGTTTAAACAATAAAAAGAAAATCAAACAAAGAAACAGATAAATTGCTGAAGAAGAAATCTTCAAGGGCCTGGCTCTGACAGGCTGGTCAATATTAAGCAAAAATATATGCCTAAAGTAAGGAGAGGATGAAAACAAGTATAAAATATTTCCACTTGGTTCAGACTGACATCTTCTAACCTTGTCTTCCTTGAACGCAGTGCTCATTCTTAAAATATCTAGCTGGCTAGCTAGATATCTTCAGGGAAACAACAATGCAAAAATGTGATTTTTTTTTCCTATGCCCAAGATGCAGGGAGGAAGCATGCCTGATGTCAGAAGGATGCAAAATTACAGGAAAGAGCTCTCAAAAAACAAATGTGTCTCTTGTGTCTTGGAAGGAGTTTGATTTCTGTGACTATGGATTTTTTCTGGGTATTTTTTTTTCTGGGCCTGTGAAGGCTAAATGAGTAATTACATTGCAGGAGTTCAGCCTAAGAAAATTATTTATTTGCAAAGAAAAGTATATACAACTTTGTTTGTTACTCTTAAAATCTCTCCTTTTCCAGGGCATACAATTGAAAATGTTCTGGTTTTTTTTTTTTAATATGGTTTTCGTAATTTTGATTATGGTGAGACAAATATTCACATGGTTTTTCAAAGTAAGGATAGTTCAAGGATTTAAAAATCTGTGAAACTCTTTTATTGAATGCAATACGTCTCAAATGAGGACTCAATTTTCTGAAATATGAAACCCTTCCATTTTTACATCCATTTGTCTAGGTCGTATCTCTCCCTTGCCTTGAATTTCACCGTGACTTCAAAATGTTCCAGCAGGGCTGTGTAGGTAAGAGGGCATTGCAATCCTATGGATCCTATGGATAACCATTCCTGTCCTTTCTATCATTTCCTAGAAATCATCGGAGATCTGCACACGGGGATTTCCTGCCTCCCCAGCCCACCAAATGTGCATGTGTGCTCACACACACACACGCACACACACACACACAAAGGATTATTTTATGCTGACATTCAGCTGCCAGCTCATTTTATCCCGGTCTTTATAAAATAATATCCTAAGTAGCCTATTAGCTTTAAGGTCAAAGTCTTTGTCTATTTTCTAAATCTGTTCCCTGCTCTCCCCCCCACCCCCCACTTCCTTTCCTTTCATTACCCTTTCCTATCAATTATCTCATCCCTGCCTGCTGCCCATCTGAGCGAGCCAGCGGGACCCCCTCGGTGCCCGCCAGATTGTCTCATTCAGCGAGCTCTCAGGTCGCTGCTGATTGCCGTCTTTATTCATTACCAAAACACTTGCTACACGGCGCTCGGGCCCTGGCAACCAAACCCGACACGCTGCCAGCGAGAACGTAATTACTGCTCCGCCACAAACAGAGGATGGAGTCTGTGCTGTGAGTTGTTAGAGATGGACCCGGGCTGCTTTCGTGCGGCTGGGGCTGTGCCGGCTCCTTGTTTGTCAGGCGCTAATGATCGGCCCCATTCGCGTTTTTGACGGGCTTTATCCCAGACAAAACGCATCTCTAAACAAACACGGCTCCGTCCAGGGGAGCAATTTACAGGTGTGGAATGTGGTATGAGAGGAGCTTTCATCCGCAGATTTATGAAGTGTGTGTCTGCTGCAGCCATTGGCACTGCTCGGACGGAGAAGGTGTGCTGGGAGCCTTCCCTGATCTGTGGGAGGTTACCTGTGAGGGCAGAGCTCATTTTCCTTACTTCTTTGCTGAACTAAAACAGTTATTAGACACTGTTAGGCTGCCTGAAGTCTCCCAAGTGATGATTCGCCTTCCCAAAGGAGCTGAATGTTACTTTCAAATGATCTCAGGCACAGATTATCCTTTTCTCTCCTTGTGTGCAAATTGCGCACAAGTTCTCATTTCATCCTCTGTATTTATTGCCCTTCCCCGTAAAAACCCGTCTTAAAATTTCACTCTTCCATTGGGGAAGTAAAGCTGGGCGGTGTGGCTGTTCTAAAAAATATTTAGTAGGGGAAGATCATTCTAACATCAGCTGAAAGCCTCTGTGTGTCTTTTGTATCTGCTCTTCAAATCCTTAATCTTTAAAGTGCTCACAACGAGGAAAATGCCATAATGCTAAGCAGTCTCTAGCAGATTTGAAAGTTAAATTCAAGCAGCATTTATCTCACCATCAATGGGAAGGATTTATCCTATTACCTATCACTGCCATTGACAAGAATGGGTCCTGTGTATCTCCAACAGACAATGGGAAGCAGACCCATCTAAAACTTCTCATATAAGAAAAATCACCTCTGATCCAAGCAGTATCAAACTGTATGACAACAGTTATAGTGATAATACTTTGTATCACATGGAGAATAATTGATAAACTGAAAGGAAGCCAAAGAGATAACAAAAAAAAAAAAAAAGGAAAAAAAACACCAAGAAACCTTTCATACCACAGAGTTACAAAGACCTTGCCCCTGGATTTGTTTGCAGTGCTTTGCTTAAGGTTTAATTCTATTGATTACACATTCCATTTTCCAAAGTGCCATTTGCCTGAAGGAGCAGGTGGTGTTTGCTGTTTCCATTTAACTGATATATTAGCCATGTGGTGCACTGCATCAGTGGGCAGTATTAATCAATTTACGGCAAGATGACAGAGAGAATCACTCACAGCAAAATTGCAAGGGGGAAAAAAAGGACAAAAGCGGGAAAATAATGACCATTAATGGGGAACTTCAAAACAGAAAAAAACCCGAAATCTGGGCTTTTAATACTTCTCTTTCATAACAAATGGAATTGGAAAAATTTAGGAGCAGCCAGTGTTTGAAAGGAGACAAATATCACTATGTTCAGTGCAGCACTTTTTGTAAGCACTTTGCTGTTTGGCATTGTGTGATGAATACACAGTCACAGACCTCAATACTTGCTGAGAAACTTAGATTTCCCTCCCCTAAATAAAAGCAAAATGCATCATACAAGATCAAAGCTAGTACACTCTTTTCTTGGAAAATCCATTAAGTTTCTGTATGTCAGAATGATTTTTGTGCTATTTTATATATGATTTGAATACAGATTTTCAATTCATGAATTTAGTATGAAGATTTCTATGACACTGACGTGTTTAGGTTCAAATCGGCTGGTTCCTTCTATTTGTAAGATTTTTATTTTAAAAAAAATTGACCAAACTGCACATCATTCTGTAATCGTGTTTCTTCAAAAATATATCTTGATTTAAATTCAGTGAGAAAATAGAGAAAGACACATGCTGAGGAGGGCAAGTGACTTCCTCTCGATTTGCAGTCAGGAAATTCATACCTTTCTTCAGAAATCACAGGAAAGGCACCAAACTTGAACTTAAAAGTTTTGCACTCCAAATTGCTTCCTCATCCACAAAATAAAGAATTGGCAGAGGAACTTTAGGCTCCCCAGGAGTGTCTCCAGCAGGAACCTGGAGGGCCTAGCCTTTCCCAGTCATGTCAGCCACGCCAGAGGACGAGCAGCACATTCCTCTGCCACAAATCTCACTGTTCTTCCTGTCCCCATCCAACATTTTCACCCTGTCAGACTGTGGGTCCAGGCCCACCCTGCACTGCTCTGTCCCCATTCTGCTAACAGAGAAATGCCCTGGCCACATCCATATCTCAGTTAATTTGGATGGTCCAGCAGAGATCCTCTGGCGAGCAGAAGTTGAGTTCAGGCTTCAAGGCCAGGCTGGATCAGACCCTAAAAACCTGATCCAGTGAGTGCCACCCCTGCCCATGGCAGGGGGCCTGGGGCCAGCTGAGCTTTAAGGGCTTTTCCTGCCCAAATCATCCCATTGTTCTACGAGTCTATAAGCCACAGAAAAGAGCCAGGATGGCTGAAGATTCCTTGAAGTTTGCAGAATCAAGGGATTCTGCAAGAAATGTGAACCCTCACATTAAACACCTAGCAACACACTGACAAAGAACTGAAAGGAATGTGAGCCCATGTGAAAGGAGAGACTCCATTTAGGAAAACTGTCAGATGTTCCTGAACAGCATGTAATCCATCTCCTTTGTCTCCTTGCACATGCTGTCTCCTATAAACTGACTTTTCCCTAAATGTCTGATGCATTTTGTGTTTAATATTCTATCCTTCCTTATTGTTATAAAGTATGATGATGCAGTGAAACTATGCTTCATAAATTAACAAATAATAATAAAACACTGCTTCAGGAACTTGTCTAAATGATGTAATATTATCATGAATCATAGCCTTAATGAGGATAAAGGAAATATTTGACAATGGAGTATCATATTGCAAAATTTAATGCAATGAAGTTATAACAGCTCTCAGCAGCACCACATCATTAAATAAATTTAGCAAACTTTTCAATTTGATGCCACGTCCTAGATGTAATAAACTTCTGGAGAGTTTTCTTTTGTATCTTTTGTGGTTTTTTCTTTTTTGCATCTCTGGGCAGAAAGAGAGTTTGAACATCTGAGCAAGTTTACAGGGGCTAAGTGAAGATGACAATAATGTATAAAGCAGAACTGGGAAAATCACTTTAAAACATTAAGTGAAATTGTACATGGGCTAATTTACAGACTAGGGACTCCTAAGGGAAATTTCTTTTATCCTCCTGAGCTACTCCATAGCAAAACATTATCAGGAAACCATTTCAAAAAATCATGCCAGCTTAGGAATTGCCACAATTAATGAATCTCATGGACCGATCTTCCCCATTGTTCTTTCCTTAACAATGTCTAATAGCTTGTATTTTGGAAGAAAATGTGAAAAAGCCCCACAGCCTTACTGCACACAGCTGTAAGGTTACTCCCTTTGGTCTCCTTGCAATTGCCAAAATGAAATAATTTAATGCTGAAGCATATGCTTTAATATTATGGGAGACTTCTTAGGCAATTAGAAGTCTAGCTTTTCTTTATAAGCATTCAAGGAGCTGATCTTAGGGGAATGTTTCTATATTTTTGGTCTCTGTTACACCTGGTGTCTAACAGTTTCACAGTGGATTTTTTCATGGTACTACTCCAGTAGCAGACACTGTTCTTGCCACCCTGTGGATAACCATTGTTTTCCGTAGATTTTTTTGTCTCTTTGCTGTGATTTTTGTTGCAATACACTATATAAACACACAATATAGCAGCTGCTGAGTGTTCCATCACCTTTGCCAAGCTTTGCAGCTCTCAGTCATACAGGCACACCCAGGATATGAGATGCTAATCAGTTCAGGAGATGCAGTGTGTCCCCACACCAGTAGGAAGGACTACTCGCATCTCTACCCACCAAAACAGGGGACATGGAAATAGAGCTGTGAATTTCTATTTGTGATTTCTGCTTCAGTATTCTCTCTCAGAGCTTTCTGCTCAAACATGAAAATGTTTTTAGAAGTAACTGCAAGAGATTACCACAAGTCACAATGCAGGAGCAAGGGCCTTAACATCTCTGCATTAATATTTTTGTTTATCTGTTTTGTTTTACACACCCAAACACGTAGTTCTGGTGTCAGGTTGCTTATCTGCTGTTGTGAAGGGAGTCACAAAATCACACTTCCTGAGAGAAGAGAAAGATGCCTTAGGATTTGCAAGTGCCTTCATCTCTCTAAAAGGAGTCGTGGGACAGCAGAGTGACCTTCCCTGGCAATGGGAATGATGCCATTCATGACTACAATCCCAGAGCACATTCCCAAAGCACTGCAGAGCACCTTACAGCACTGCTCTTTACCTCCATCACCAGCACAGCCTTCCAAGAGTGGCGTGATTACAGCCCTGAGCCCATTCCTCTCCTTGTCTCCTAAGGAGGACAAGCAATTTATTTTCTCCTCTAGCAGTGCCCTCCTTCCTGGCCTGGCACATCACTCCAAGTTACTTGGTGTGATGTAAGGGCGGGCAGAGACTGGCTCTCATCAGCAATTCTGCTTAGTTATGCCCATGTAGAATAAAAGCAGCCTTCTCCACACCAGGCTGCTTATTAAACAGCTCTTAATGGTCTGTGAGACCTTCCCGCTTCCCTCTGCCTCCAAAAATGTACATTGCTTTATGGGACTTGTGGGAACTACAGGCTGACTATGTAGATCTAGAAGAGGATGAATTCTAATTAAGAGATAATGTCAGTGGAATAGAACTTTGTCACAGGGTAATGATCCCCTGCTGTTAGATAAATATGGAAGCAAAACTTAGGCAGTTTTTGAAAATAAACAGTGAGGTGATGCCAAGATGTTTATATTCAGAAAGGGAAACATTTATCCCTCTGCAGTATTTCTATTTCATGGGGGTTTTTTAATTAAACAAAACCAATCCTTCCCTCCCACCCAACAGAAAACATTTTCATTAATGACCTTGGCCTTGCAAACCATCAACAATGTACAATCCACACTGAAATCCAAGAGAGGTGGAAGGCAGCACTGACAGGTTCACCTTAGGGAAGTAATAGAGTTTTGAGAATGTCATCAATAAAGCTTAGCAATGATTAGTAATATTTTTCCACTTATTAATACTCAAATTACTAGCTATAATGAGCCAAACTACCTTCTGGCAAAACTCCTTTTTGTCAATGGATGTACGCCAGCAGGCAATTTGGTTCACTGTTTTACATTTACTGTATATGTGTTCAGTGGGCAAATTTTGATCTGTTACCTGTTTATATTTGGAACACATCAACAAAAGTCAGTGGAATTACAAAGTGAAAACTATGCAAAATCTGCTTATGAATGCTTTCACACTGTATTTCTTTAATTTACAATTTCTTGGGGACTGGGAATAAAATAGAGTATGCAAAATATAGTGACATCAAAATCTAAAGGAAAAAAGCTGCAGAAGTCAAACTGTATGCCAGTGCCTTTGTTTGCTATGTCTGCCAAAAATAGTTCTCTTCCTCCAATGCAACTGGAAGTCACAGGAAAATCAGTGAGTTACAAACGTGGGGAGAAAACCTGGCTGCTGCTTCAGGCTGCAGACAAGGGGATCAGAAACACCAAGCTTGGAAGTTCAGGGTAACCAAGCGCAGGCTCTGGTTTTTACCCTCTGTTTAAGGGAAAAGCCTTGTTCTCACTCTATTTTCTGGTTTCTAGTGAATCTCGGAAGGGATGCAATCATGGTGCACTTGTTGGTCCCAAGTTCTTGGATATCTTTGGGGTAAATCCCACATATAAATGTCAGCCCTGCACCAGTGCCAGTGCCAGCTCTGGAGTGGCTTTTCTACTACCCCCAGCAAGAAGGAAGGAGGAAATTTTTGAATTTGATGCCACAGAGGCATTGATGTGCCAGCAGGAAAGAAGCAGCACTGACATGCCATCAGCTGGAACTTGTCTCTCATGACAGAACTTATGCCACACAGATTCAGTTGCCTCCCTACTCAATTTAGTCTCCATTCTACCCCAAATCGCAGATTTTATCAACTCACAAAGAAGCATCACACAGGCATTTCAGCAAAGATGAGCATAGTTTCAGTTAAATTGATTAAATGAATCTGGTACACCTCGACGTTGTTTTTCTGTTCTGTTACTTTCATAATATGGTATTTAGCTGTCAGGAATTACCATCAAGAAAATTCAGTGGCTTGTGGTTGTTTTGGGTCTTTTTTTCTAGATGAGCAAGTATAAAATAAAATCAATTAAAAAGCAGGAATGCAATTTCTAGTGGCACTCTGCAATGACTGATTAATAAATTTTGAATATTTTTCCACCATAAATCTGCTTGGCTTGATTCTCTTCCCTAGGAAGCTATTTAAAAATGAATCAACTTGTCAACATTTTGTTTATTCTTAAATAGCATCGTCATTGTTGTCGTTGTTTTGTTGTTATTAGTGGAGAATAACTTTGTTTGTCACCATGCAGAGGATTCCAGGAGCTCTGTCTCCCTGCATGGCCCAACTATTTGATATTCAGGATGCTTTGCCCCTTCTTCCACTGCTATGACAAGGTTACACAAAGTCTGCAGCTCTGCTAAAACAGGTTCCTCTGGAAGCTGCAACTCTGACAGACTTGGTACACAGCAAGGCACCCGTGACATCCTGGCGTCTGCCAGCTCTATTCCTGCTTGATTAGCTCTTGGTTACCTCAGTGATAATGTCTGGAGGCACTGATTAATACACAATAATGGTACATCTCACCGGAAAGATAAGCTTATAGAAGATCAATTAAAGAGTGGCAATTTCACAGGCTACAAGCTGGAAGAATGGTACCTTGCAGCCTTTTCTGGGAGCTGTTGGTTTTTTTTTTAACCAGTCTCTTTTGCTTGCTCTAGAATTTTCATTTAAAACACTGACTATCATAGGGGGGAACAAAGAAATACCCTGAAAATGAAAGGTGATGGTACCCATTAAAATTACAAGGGAAAATGAATATGAATCAAGGCCCCTGAACGTTCCTCCAGCTGTCAGAAGGTTACAAATTCTGCTTTGATGATAAGACAAGAAGTTTTTTCAAATGCAAACTTGCCATAAATGGTACATAGGAGAATGCCATTGTTTCATGCAATTACATTGTTGCCTGGGCAACCATGTACAAAAGTTAATGTAAGTACAGGTTTAAAGATGAAGTGTCTCCTGAATTGGAATAAAACCCCATTTAATAGTATAGATGATCCACAAGAAAAAAAAAATGACCTGAATGTAACTATAAAAAGACCTCTTCTTGAGAAGGAGTATAAATTAAAGGTTATCTTCCTCCTTCAGTTTTTAGTCAGTCATTTTAATAATAATAATAAAAGCAGAAATCTTCAGGTACTACATCTTAATAGATATAACAATGAAAATTGAAAGAACATGAACATTATCTTCATATCAAAAACTTTACAGATATTCATCCTCTAAATAAAAATTTCACATGACAGTTTTTCTCATAGGAGCATTTAGCACAGACAACAAATTATTTTGCCTTAGAAAACTGTACTATGAGAAAGTATTTTATTGAAATGCATCCAGAGATTGTTCCTCCAATAATTATATTTAATGCAGATGGGGAGGGAGAAAGCCCATATTGTACTGGGCAGTCAGTTTTATTACTGGAATGACTACACTTCTTCCTATCATCAGGCTGGATTTAATGGCAGAATTATGGCCCATTATGTCTATTGCAATGACTTCTCCGGAAGAGGGTGGCTAAAGATATATATTTGAATGTGGAACGAAAACACACTGTTGAATCTATTCTTTGGGGTATTTTGCCTCCCTGGTCACGAGCCAAAGTGGAGAAACATCCAGAAATCACAACAGACAGAGGCCATGAAACAGCAAAAGAGCAGAAATTAAGAAAGACAAAGATCTCCCTTGTTATGCAGTCAGGGGTTTGAGGGTTTTTTTAATCAAAATATAATCTGCAAGGCATCCTGCATTTACACCCCTATTTATAATGCCAGCAACTGCCTCTGCCTGTCAAATCAAAAGAAATATCTTTCTCAGTTTGCAGGGAAGATTAAAAATACTCTTCTTTCTTTTCTTTACAAATATAGGTATTATTTTTGAAGGAAAAATAAACTCTTGTGCAACCTTCATCACTGTAAAAAAAACCCCAAAGATGTGTCCTGTATTTAGAAAGGACAAAACACAAGAAAACTTATTGAAAGGAACAATGCTGTACTACTGCAGATGTGGAACAGCTGACCTAGCAGGTCTTTTCCATCTCTTATTTCTTTGACTCTGTGAGAAATGGTACAAATGCATAATAAAGCCTAACACATATTCACTAAGACACTGAGGAACCGGAATACATAAAAAAATAACATAATTTTGCCTGCTAGGAAATGGTAACTGTGTTTTGCTGAAAACATCAGGTGGGAAGAAAAGAGATTTCTGGCCGATGTTGAAAGAAAAACCTCTTTGTGTTAATCCAGTTGGGCATGATTTTCACAAGTGCAGAATGCTTAAAACTCCACTTGAAGTCAATAGAAGCTGCAAGTGCTCAGCACTTCTCAAAATCAAGCCCCTCGGGAACTGGTGAAGAACAAAGAGCAAGAAACTTGTGCCTCAGATAAACTGACTGTCAAAATTTGTAGAGCTGCCATCATCTTCTCATTTAAACATGTTCTTAACACCTTCCTCTGCCTCTGAGTGATAGCTATAAGTCACTCCAATCTGGCACTGGTTAGGCAAGCAGCAAGCTAAGATTTCTGCATTTATGCTAATGTGTTTGATTTGGAATGATCACCTTCCGCGTGGAACTCCGCATCTGTACTTTTTAATGCATTTAACACACTTGTGTTGTTTCCTACCCAGGTTGAAGTTATTAGAACAGATACCTTCATAAAACATCAATTAGATGCAATCAGTTCTCTCTCTCTCTCTCTCTCTCTCTTTTTTTTTTTTTTTTTTTTTAAATATATTTAAATGCATTATCGTGGATCCCTCCAAAGCTGGAAGACCAAAAAATCAGCAAATTATCCAGCTTCAGCATGGTGGTTATCAACCTGAGCTTGTAGAAATTGCAAGATTATTAAGTTGACATTACAAACCACAGGTAATTGGAAGGTATCAATCTTTGGGCGTCTGTCAGATCAGGGTTATAAATCAGTACAGTTAAGAAGAAAAAAAGGAATTGGACATTGAGCCATTTTCTTTAAAATGTACTGGCAACTCCAGCAACTGTAGTTTGTTTCTGAGGAAACAGGAGAACTTAAACATCATCTCAGTTTGATAAAGAAAGGAGATCTTATTGGAATTCTTATGAAGAAGAAGAAATGTCTTGTTATGACTCATAAAATAATAATAGCATGAATAATACTTTGCATTGTTTTAGAGCCTCCTATCTCAGAAGCTGAAAGTAACTTTATAAAAATTAATGGATTAATCTTGACAATTCACCTTTGAGGTGCACCATTATATTTGTTTTACAGATATTAAACTAAAGGCAACCAGATTCTACACGTTTTGCTAGATTAACACTTGGAGCAAGCATTAAATACAGTCTTTACAGGAAGTGCTGGCCTTCTGTGGAAGCAAGACAGAATTATCAGTTTGTCTGTTGGTATAATCCAGATCATATGAAATTGCTTTTGAACTTGATGGTCAGTGACATTTGAAAGAACTGAAGTCTCAATAATTGGTAATTTCCTCCTGAAGTCTGGAGGCGAGCAAAGGCAATGATCCAACATAGTGTCCCTCTGGCATCAAGGTCTACATTTTCCAGACCTTTTATTTGGCAACAATACCTGATAGCCAACATGAAGATAAAACTCAAGACAAGCCATGGTCTGTTTTCTTCCACCCAGAGCATCTTCTGGAGCATATCTTGTGAAAAGGGGAAGAGGTGGGGTTGTGGTGGGGATAGGGGACACAGTAAACAGATCTGTGGGGTACCAGGGTTAAACAGTTCTGCTGAAAGAATATCTATGTGTGCTCAGTTAAAACATAAAATTTATTATTTCAGAAACTAATCCCTTTAGGAAAAAAAAATCAAACACCTGAGTGCTAAAACACATCTTTCAATATCTATCCTTCATTTTTGCCTAATGACATATGCTTGGATAGCCACCAATGCAGACTACTGTGGAAAAGATCTTAATCTGTCTGAGACGGAAGAGCTGTCACACTGAGATAAGCTCAAGGACTAAAAATTTTGTTTTACTAAATATTGCTATCTGGAAATTCTTTCTGTACAAGGGTAAACAGTTCCAGCTAACCTACTTTCTACAGAGTCAAATGAAATATTTTCAAAGGATACCAGAGGTTCACATACCAAAACGCATACAAATTCCTCTGTGCTTGATTATGTACTTGTGTTTATCATGACTGGGCACTTAGCACAGTGCCAGCTTAACAGAAGTGAAAGTCATAAACATCTAAGTATGTGTTCCATGCACAATTGCAATGATAGTTCAGTGGATGACTGAAGGCATAAATGTATTGGCACTGCAATGTGAATAGGTGAGGCTCAAACTGATGGAAACTGTTTTTGAGATGCGTATCCTGGGGACAGGTCAGAATTACATAGTTTATTATTAAGACCCTTGGGTTCAGCCAGGAAAGATCTTACCAATCACAGCAAATTCTGGGAGTGTTCTGTTGCTGGTGTATTTTTCATGTAGCACTACATAAAATTAACACAATGGTGAGGAAATACTGGCTACAATCCCAGTAATAAAGCTCTCACCTAATATGGAGGGCCATTATTAATGAGGAGAAATAAATTATGTGCTTTACCTCTTCCTTCAAGTTCACCAATGTAACATGGGCTCTTTTACACCTTGTATAGATTTTGAAGACTGGTGTAAGAGTCATATGGATCACTTTGAAAGATAAAAGGTTTTTATGTATGAGGTATGGAAGACCACGTAGCTCAGTTCACCTCAGCTGCAGAGCTCTGGTGATAATATATAAATCATCGTGCCACCAGGGCTAGGTATCTTTGAAGGATCTCTACATTTGAAGCTCTCCTAATCTCAGATCTGATTCTCTTTATCTCTTCAATCAGAAGACAAGGCAATATATTAGAGAGCAAGGTGGAAGCATAGCTGATGAGTTCCCCATTTAACAATTCAGGCTAAAAAGAAGAAATTTCCAGGACTTCAGAACTGTCCCAAGGTCAGCTGCCTTCTTTGGAAGCAGTTAAGTGTAAGATTGGTTTATAGACATCCTTTGAAGGATGCCTCCAGTACAGGAAGTTTTCACAGGACCACAAGTTTGGCTCATCGCACGATGTGATGCTGTGGGGAAGAAGAGCACCTTCCCTGAGCTTTGGATCCTCCCAGTTAGTGAACAGACCAGCTCAGCACACCGGGGGAGAACAGCACAGTTGACAGGCCCATTCGATTTCAATTAGCATTTCAGCTTCAGCTGACAAGTCAGAAAGACAGAGTAGGGGAAAGCTGAATGCGAGACAGCGAAACATGGCACAGAAACTCAGCAGACAGGGAAATAATGTAAAGGCTGCTTGATGTGCAAATTGACTCATACAGCAAAATCAGTTTCCTTATTATTATTTTACAAGACAGAAAATTAGAGGGGGGGGCAGATACATAACTACATGAAATTATTTAAACCTCAAATATCTGGAAAATGTGAATGGTTCATCCACTCTAATAATGCTGTAGAAGTAACAGGCAGGGGGAGCTCCTCTACTGGTCACAGGTGAGATTAAAACCAGAAGGTCCAGGAGCTGCTGCCATCGCTGAGCTGGGGCAATACTGGCCACCTGCTAATTAAAGGGTCTGACATAGCTACCAAAAAATTCAAGGCTATGGGATTTCTCACCAGTTACAAGAGGAGTGGACACAAAAGTCAGGATCTATTACAACTGGCATTTTTGGCGAAAATGAGCTACACTTCAGATCTATTTTCCCTCAGGGCTTTGAAGAAGGGGGACAGATGGTTGGATAATTTATACCATTTGGCATGAGGTTACATTTGAAAAAAAAGAGAGAAGAGAAAATAAAGGAAACCAAGAGAGACAGAGAGGCATGAGCTATACATAACTGAGCAGAGAGGCAATCACTAGACACAGATTTGCTCAGGCAACACCACCAGTATGTGTCGCTAAATATTATAATGTCAATTTTAAATGAAAGATAGGGATTGGTGAATCCACTAAGGAGAAATTAGAGTGGACAATATGAACATTTATTTTCTAAACCCCCCATCTGAAGATCTCAGAAAGTTCTTGCATCCATTTGTTTACATTCATACATAATCATGCTTTTCACTTCATATCCTTGGTCATCACAAGGTATCAGGTTTCAGTGGTTTACTTCCTCCAGACTTGGTTCACTTCCTCCAGACCTCAGCTTGCAGCAAATACTACCATTTTTCTTGTACAGCAACAAACAGGTAAAGTTGTTGCTAATACTAGATCAATTTTAGGAGTGATCATATTAAAAAAAAATTCAAATATGTTGGTCAATTGCAATGTAGTGAACTTCAGAGCACATAAAAGTGGAGATGAGCTCGATGGAGTAGTAAATGCTGCACATTCCTAAACTGAGAAATAACAAATCATCTACAGGGCACTGCAAAGGGAAACACAGCAAATTGACATCTTTTTAGCCCTGACTTCCTGCAGAATTCAGTTTATGTAAAATTCCCTATTAATCTGTTGGTCTTCTCTACCATCACTTCACCCACTAGCCAATTTTCACTAAATCTCTCAAAGACATCTGATTGATATATGGATATTCGATGGTTTAGGCACAGGAATGGATTGCCCAGTGAAGATGGGCCTCCCTGGAAATGTCCAGGACCAGGTTGAATGGGGCTTTGAGGAAACTACTCTAGTGGAAGGTGCCCCTGCCCATGGCAGGGTGTGGGATGAGGTGATCCCTAAGATCCCTTCCGAGATCCCAAACCCTCCGTGATTTTGCTTCTATGATATTGCAGTTAAGACAGGTTATATGGGGGTAAATAAAGGAGAGACAGACACTCAAACTAGATCCAGAGCTGAAGAAAAACTCACAGCCTAAACTTCATGGTGTGTTATACAGCACGGCTGCCATGAAAACACTGCCACAGGAGCCTGTGTGCACTGTCCACTGTTTCCACGTTGATCTGCAAAATAAATCCTAACCAACAAATCTTCCTGGGCCCCTCTGGCTGGTGGAGGTGCGACACTTACCTCAGCAGCCTCAATTTCCAGCCCCAGCACTGCTCAGTAGCTAACATTTACTCTCTTAAATGTGTTTCTCAAACAGCCACCTCGGGAAGGTCTTGGAAAAAGCCAAAGCAATCAAAATATGTAAGGAGAGCTGTGTCAAATCTAAAGCTGTAAATATTAAAAAGCCATTGCATGAATATTGCAAAGCTAAATGCTGCATGTTGGCAGAAAGCCCACAGTTGCCAGTGACCTTCTTTGGGAAGGGAAGGCTGACCTCCAAACAGCCGTATGGGGGTTGCCTGTGTTTGTGTTTATTGTGCATATAAATACACGCCGCGCTGTTGACCAAGTTTGCGGGACATTTACAGTCATTATTAAACTCAATCTGTATTGTTTCAACCTTTCCAGAGCTCCGACAATGTTTGTGCAATAAATGCTGTCATCTACAAAAGAAACTGGGGGGAAAAACTAAAAGTAAAGCACGGTAACATGGGACAGGGGCTGTCACAGCCTTGGTGGCTTCCCAGGTGGTGACAGGAGAGGCTGAGACCACCATGGGTAGGCAGTGCTGCCGCCTCAGGAGACTCCACTTCCTCAAAACTGAAGCAGAAAGCAGCAGCTCTGTCCTGGCCACACACAGGCTGCTATGGAGGCAGTTGTACCTGTATTGACTCTGCTGCATTTGCATCAAAAATCTCTCTTGTATTTGTTGGTGCGGACTGAGAGAGGTGAGGTGAGGTGAGCAAGAGTCGAGGTGATGAACCTTTGGAAATGCTTAAATGTTCAACATTTACAGTGTCTGCACTGTGACCAGACAGCCTTGCTGCATTCCTTGGACTTGGCATTTGGTGTGAAACCATCTCTGTCAGAATTAAAAACCCAGATAAACCCCACCACAACGAATCTGAACTAGCTCCAGTGGAAAAAAATCAGACCAAGTTTTGAAAATCCCCATCATCTTCACAGGGGGAAAGAAGCCACAGATGATATTTTAGCAGAGGAAGGGTGGGTGAACACCTTAGACACATCTCTGGCACTAAGGTTTTTATTCACCGGGCTTTTAATTTGTTTTCACAGCGGTTTGAACAAATTGAATTTGTTAATTAAAGCGGTAAAATGAAATGCTGAACATTATTGACTAGATGCTAATTACATTAGAAGAGATATCGGGGGAGGGAGGAGTCCTTGTTTTCAATAGCCAGGACAAATCATATTAAGAGAGACAAGTGATCAGTCTGAGCCTAAATTCTGCAGGGAAAAAACTGTTTACATGTTGTGGTTTAATGTTTATCATTCATGATCTTCAATTGGCAATACCAATAGAAACATGATTACTGCAGCTTGCTATTGTACCACTTTTCAAATTTCACTCTAGTTTATAACATTCACTAAGCAGAGGTCATTACCTAATTAAATGCAATGATGCTCACTGTGCTAATCAGGAAGGACATTATTTTAAAGTTGGCCTCATGAAAATGCAAGCAGTTCACATTCCATGTCTGAAAAGCCCTTTGAGTGTTCAAGCTGTAACTTTTAGTATTAAAAAAATTATTATCAAGTTGATTGTTTTGTTTCTTCATATTCCCTTTCATTTAATGACTTTAATTTCCATATTAGCATATAATTTTCAGCAAAATTTTAATTTCACCCTTCATCTATTTGCATGGGAATGGCTGGAATTTGGTATTACTTTTTTCAGTGTAATTTAACATAAATATAACCATAGTCCTTCCTGTTAATGACCACTACACAATTTCTGTTATGGGGGTACCCAGCTCCAGCCCGGTGTGAATTATTTGTAATCAAAATTCTTTCACCACATGACTGCAATTACTACCTTCAAAAAAAAACTCTGTAAAATCCCACTGCTGTGAAAATGCCAAGAGATTTTGGTTTCTGAGGTCCCTAAATAATGTCTGAAAATAGAGCTGAGCCCCTAGATTACTTAATTGATAATTAATATTGTACTCTACACGCAGCAGCTCCTTTCCAGATTGGAGCTATAGATACCAACATGTGTGATCAAAGAGCAATCCAGCCTAAGCCCTCAGAGTTATATTGACTTTGCAGTGTGAACAGGTGCAATAAAGATTACCAGAAGCTTTCTGTGTCACTACCATCCAAGAGCTCAGAATCCAGAGAGAGGGGATTTGCCGAGTAAGAGGAACCATTTTCAGACTGACCGTTTTCTTCCTCTCTGTTGTGCTCATAATTGTGACCCCTGTTTTGAACACCACCAGGATACTTAGTGCTTTACAAAAACACAAGGAGACTTTTAGAAAGAAGGAAGGCATTTTGTTCTAAAAGGCATCAAGTCTCTGCTGCTGATAAATACACTGTAAACAATAGATGAAGCCGCATTATAAAGAAACAAAGAACAATTGTAGCACATAGAATCAGTGTTAAACCTTGCTGGGCAGAGGGAATAAACATTGTTCTTCCTTTAGAGTCACAGCAGAGAAGTGGCAATAAAATGATAAAAGACTGATTAATGTAAATAGAATAAACTGAAGCATCAATTTCTATGTCTAAGAAACAGGAGCAGAGGAAAAAAACCTGAACTGCAACCATCAGGAACAGCAAAAGCAGCTGCAAGGCAGGGCACAACCACCTGCATTAGCTTAAGCAATGAGTGTAATAAAGCCCCGAGCACAGGAAGGTGATAAATTAAAGGTTCTCAGCTCTGGCATGTTGAGAGTGCCTTAACAGGGACAAAGAGAAAACAAACAAATACTCTTCGTGTTAGCTGTTAAGAGCATGTACTTTGTTCTCCTTTCCAGTATGTACAAACAATGCACAGAACGGCCTAAATGACACATTTCAATTTTCTTTCTTTTGGGAAGTTAATTGCCAGACAGCAACACAACCTGGTTGGGCTCAGTAGGGTCCGGATTGCTCGCCCCATGTGTAACTTTATCCATTCAGGCAGGCTCATTGAATTTGTGGGTTTGCACAATGGACCCTTTGAGCATGGTCAGTGCTAAGGAGGGTGATGGCCCTGGGAATGGTAGTGCTCCAAAGCCTCTTCAGCCTGGAAACAAAGGCAGTCAGACCACTGCACATATATTGGGAATGACCCCATGTGTGGCCAATAAGTCAGTATAGATTCATGATGGATAAGAAAGGCATAAATTGAAGCTGATTTTCACAATGGTTCTATCTATTTAGAAAATTAGGTTCCTCCAATAATAGTTCAGGATTATTTCTCACACGTCTTTTATAAAGAACGTAGAATGTGACCTTATAATATGTAAAAACCATGTACAATACAGAGAGCTGACAGGTACAGCACTGGCTGATGTGTCTGCAGAGGCTCCTTCAATGTACTGATGTGCAGCCTGCACCTCTGGGAACCCATCTCTTTAGATGACACCAACTTCAAATAGAATCAGGCACTTATTCTCTACTTATTCTTTTTTGAAGTTCTTAAAGAGAGCAGAATAACAGTCGAGGGCCTGATTCTTCCTGCCTAACCTCATTCCGGTTTTACCCTGAGCATGTTTTTGAGTTTTTTGGTGTCTGAAACAAGCAAAATCTGGTTCTGTGTCTACCTAATAGTAAATCTGTTGAAAGACTACTCAACAATAAACCAGACTTGATCCAATTAAGTCTTCCCTTTGCTAGTTCTAACTTTTTATTGAAATATACTTTACACTCTAAACTGTGGGTAGCTCGAGTTTTTGGAGGAGTCTCTTGAACAAGTTTCCTTGAACATTTTTGAATGGAGTGCATATAACACAAAGTTTAAGCTTGAGCCAAATTCTTGGCCAAAGAAATGGAAGAGAGAAAAACCCCAGAAACCTGAAGTAAAATATATGGAAATTCCACAGCAGAAGTTATTACCACTAATGCTTCTGAGCTCCTGCTGTGTTGATGTGGTTTTACAGATACTAAGTGTAGGTCTGTTGCTCAACAAAAGAATTTTGCTCTATGTTTGCATGGAAGAAGTAATAAATTTATTACAATCAGTGAGCAAAATCCAAAAAGATTGGACATCTGCCTTGGAATCTGCTCTCTATACAGAAAACTGTTCAATATTGGCAAAGAAACAAATCTGAGAAGAGCACAGGACCTAATTAAAAGAGACGTGCTTAGAAAACAGATACCAAAAAGACAGATTTTGGACTAGAGATGAACTATGAAGAGAGAGTATGATTTTCAGGGTGTTTATTTTTTTGAGGTTGTCAGGCAGGCTACTAGTTAGAGCTCTGTGGGTACCAGCACAGCACAAGGATGGTGAGGCTGCTGGTCTCTAACAGTGTCCTTGATGGCTCTGTGTGTTTCAGAAAGGTTCACTTTACAAACCTTTCATGGAAGACTGAGCTCCTCCAGAAATACACACTACAGACAGGAGAAGTTTTAATTGATCTCCTTCAATATAGCTGAGGAAAAATGCACAGAACAGACTTACCACGGATTTACCATTTAGATGTTTTATTGATTAAAAATAATGCCAATATGGCAAGTCTCTGTCTGCACATTTGTTACCTTTTTATTTCAACTAATGCTCAAACAGAAAAGTAGTTTTGCTGCAGGGCCCCTCCATTTAATTCATGTTCTGGTCTAAAGGAGTATACACCTGACATCAGAGGGATATTCCTTTTTCTTTTTTATTATTCATATGGGCATTTTATTATCCTTTCTTTGGCTTAATCAGTTTAATTCATGTTCTGACATCATGAGAGGAAGATTTTCACTTTTTCCATGTGACAGAAAATCAGTTCTTAAAACTTCAGATGTAATGTCACCATTGCCTTTACCAAGCCACTGGAGCTCAGGACTGAGTTCTGCAGGACACAGCCATGGACAGCCAGAAAATTCCAGGCAATGTTACCCTCTGGAGCTGTCTGTGTTTTGAGAATTGTGTCTGGATTCCAAAGATCAAAACTTTGCTTTCTGCTTGCCTTCCACCTGCATTTCAGAAAAGCAAGAATTCTAACTTCACAAGGATTGCTTGTTAGATAGTGCTCCTGGCTCTCAGGAAACTTTCAGAAGCTTCACCTGGCTCAGAGGAATCTAAAATTAAAGGATGACCTTAGTGACCTTCATCATGAAAGTCTGTGCCAGCTAGCAATAATCTGGTTCATATTTTGAGAAGTCAGTAAAACATCACCAAGGAGAAAAGTTTTAAAAATGAATGTAAAAAGCCAAGGGTATTGAAATTACCACCAAATTTGGACAGCCTTTTAAGTTTCCATTTCCAGTAATTCTTAAGTGTGGTCAATGAACACGAAGAATTTCAGTACATTTCCTCCAGAACAGATTAATGCTGCAATCAAAAGCAATAAACTAAAACACAAAATATAATTGAAAAAGTAGGAACTGGAAGTCCTTGGTCAGGCTAATGGATGTAAGAGCTGAAGCAATTTGTGAGCTCTTGTTGCTCCCTCTGAGCTGTTCCCTTCCACTCCAGTAATGAGACAGTACCATAAAGTTTGTCACTGGAGTGTTAGAACAAACCAACAAAGAGTCAAAAGGTATCTCACCTCTGAAGAAATTGTCTCCAGATTTGTCTTAGAAGCAGAAGGAATTCATGCTGCAGTGGTTTGAAGTACACCTATTGCATGTTTGGACTTACTGAGATCTGCATCTGTACTAAAAGAGTCACCAAATCTCTAACTTTTCTACAGAGACACATCACACTCTTGAGACAAAAATGCACCTATATACACAAAACCTGTGCTGTGTTCTACATAAAATATTCCAAGCCAGACAAGCTGTGAATGTCCCTGTACACTCTGCATGCTGATATGCAGGATACCCCAAGTGTGGGGGCCCTCCCAGCACCACAGGAGGTGACACAACGACCTAAACACTACAAGAGGCAATCATGGCACACTCCATTACCAGCAGCCCTGCACAACTGCTACCAGTGTGATGATACCCATCACACAGCACTGGGACTGGGTGATTTAAAGACGAGGACTCTGGACCTTGAATTTCTTTTTTTATTTTTTTTTTTGCCATTCAAGAGTCCTAGATTCTTTTCAGAGCTGATGTTATGTCAATGCACTCATTATGGTTTAGCTGAGGTCTGTGTATTGTTCTTCATATATATTCACAGTGTACAGTAAACTCTAATAGCTCCTTTGGAGCTTTAACACTGTATGCTGTAAATGGTTATTAACAATAGTATTCATTCATTTACACGTAATGGATTCATAATAGCAAAAGTAGAGTGAAAATCTTATGCTGTAATATAAAAAGTAGATACTGCATAAAGGCAGCATTTTAATACTCAATACTCTGACTGCTTTAATTATTTTTTAAATATCAATAGGTCCTGCTTCAGTAGCTTGTAAAATTACACAAACCAGAGCTGCCCTTGTGTCAAAGGAGCACAATGAGCAGAGTGCACAAAGCCAGAGATCTCCACAGGCCCAGTCTTCCCACAGACCTGCCCATGGTGGGGATGGGAATCTGCTCACATAAGGATGGATCTCTGCCTGTGAATGAGCACCAGGATGGAGATGATCCCCTCCCTGCAGTGCCCAACATTTAATGCCTGTCCTCCAGGCACTCCCAGGTTCTCCAGGAAGTTGCAATCCATGTGCTGGAAGGCAGAGGAGGGAAAAATAGGAAAACTGCCAGGGAGAAATTCATAACACTTTCCAAAATCTAAAGGCAGGTCATAAAACCTCCACCTGATCGCCTTTAATAGCACATCATTTAACCACTAATCTTCTCTGGAAGGGAATTTGAAGCTGACATAAAAGATCAAAATGGCTGACTGGAACTGAGAAGTGAAGTCCTACATTTCAGGGGAGTGCTGTCATAGAGGAACAAATCCTAATTCCTCCGAATAGGAAAATCCCCAAAAGACTTCCTCACTGAAAACTGTCATTTTCAGGCCCAGTTTACATTACCAGAACCTCATTTTTTCTACTGCTTAAAAAAACCAACAAACAAACAAACAAACCAAACCAAACCAAACAAACAAACAAAACAAAAAAAACCAAAAACACCCCAGCAAATAAGTCAAATGGATGCAGTTTAGGACAGACAAAGGCACTCCACAGAAAATGTCTGAGATATTCACTCCCCACAGCCACAGTGGCAAACATCTGATGGAATCTTAGAGATGCAGCTCACCAGTGGTGCAGAGAAAGGGGCAGAGAGAAAGCAACAGCTCTGGAGTCCTTCCTAATAAAGTGAAGAAGAAGGAGTCTTTCCTTGTGGGTTGTTTTAGGGTCTCTTCAAGTTTCAAACCAACCCAAGGAACAGATTAGAAAATGGAGTAACTAGCAAATCGTGAACACTCTATGAAGACTGACAATGCTGTGAGAAAGCAGTTGAGCTTCCAGTATAGGTTAGCTCAAGTCATGTTTTGTTTATCTAAGAGTTTAGTACAGTTGGGACAGTATTTTCTGTGGATTTTTTTTTTTTTTCAGAACTTGAGATGGCTTCTCTCGGCACAGTCTGAGATGGTAGAATAACATAAGGGTATCAGGTCTCATTATATCAGCTTAATAATTGGTTTCTTTAGTCATCCAGAAATCTAATGGAAACTGTAAGCATCAATACAAATTGAGCTTTAGCTGGTATCCTCTGAATACCACTAATTTAGCCATTAGTTAGATTGCCTCGTAACATAAATGCAATGTGTTTCTTCTCAAGCAATAAGGTGGAATAGAAGAGGGAAAAGATACATGTATTCATGATAGTGAGCACCAGATATGCCATTAAAGGGATTTTTTGGAATCTGAGAAGGTTCATATATAGCATAAAGGATACTGAAGCTTGTGTCTAGCACAGACACAGGAAAAGAAATAGATTTTTAAGGGGTTCACTGCAAAAACTGTTTTTGGAAGCCAAGTCCAATGCCCAGTAAATTCCACCAGCAGTTACTTATCACACAAGAATAATTTGCTCCAATCCTTGAATACTTCACAGTGAACAGTAAAGAGCAAATGTTGCTCTTTTTTTGATTGTTTATTATTTTTATTTGGCTGTACAAAGGTACTGTAATCACAGTGACATAAGCCATGTTCTAATTTACCTGTGGTTTACAGCTGTTGTTTTCGAGCTTACACTAAAGGCCAGCAGTATCCCTTGTCAAAGACATTCAAAATGTACTTGTATCTACTTGTATCCCTGTAAAAGACATTCAAAATATCTTATAAATCGGTAATATTTGGGAAAAACAGAATCAGGAAAATTATAGCTGCAATGCCATTTATTTTTGTCTGCTTATTAAACCACTATTCCAATGTATTTTATATCTGTAACTATTTAATATAATTAGCTGCAAGGCAATGACATTTTTTATAGCACCAGAGATAAAAAGCTAATATGTTAACCCCCAGGACCCAATTTTTGTGAGGTGAGAGTTTGCTCATTATATTCAAATTAGTAGAGATACAACAGCACAAGCAGTTATATAGCTTATCTTTTCTGCAAATATATGTAGACCACTCTAAAATGATTTGCCTTTTTTTTTTTTCCCTGGCTATAAATAAGTGGGAAGATAGGTTTCTGGTTAGTGCTAAAACTGAGAGTCTCAAACTATGAATATCACAGACAAAAAATTATTCTTTTACATCTGAATGTAAATGTTTACTTCTATATCATAACTATCTCTTTGTTCATAGGAATGAAAAATAAAGCTTAATATATTCAGTTTCATCACTATTAACAACACAAAACCCAGCTTTGTCTCCGTTCACAACTGATTAAAAATAATATTCAGTTGTAATTATCAAAATTGTACCCAATCAAAAGAGCTACTGTGTTGCAGGCATATTCAAAACTTCATGGACAGAGGGCAAGGAAGGAGGTTAAAAAATCTTAATGTGAAAGCAATTTGTATGATCTGCATAGTAACTTAATCAACAGCAAAAACAAAGTCATTTCTTCTGCGCTCCTAGTTTGTATTTTTATATTTAACTGTGTTCTGAGCAGTGCCAATTACCAATGTGAGAGTTACAGGCTTGATTATCTCCCTGATTCTAGAGAGTCCTGTTCCATTGATAAGAATATCTGGTGTACAGCCTGTATCACACAATGCTGCTCCATCGCCTGATATTGAGTTAAAAGGACCATAAATCCTGCTTGGCAACCTGGTCTGCTGGAATAATGGAAAGTACTTGGCAGCAGTGGCTGAGCTGTAATTCAAGCTCATCTCCTCAGACAACTGGAGAGGGACACACATGGCCGCAGAACTCATTTTGGAGTCTGAAAGCCATTAAACATCTTTTGCTGGCTTCTACACCAAGGACTGTGATGCCAGAACCTCAGTGCCAAGGGATACCCAAAGGGAAGGCATATGGTCTGCTTTCACTTGTGCTGAAGAGTTCATTCTTGTTATTTAAAGAAATAATGGAATGTGTGCTTCTTCCTTCATCAACACCCTGCCTATTTTAAAGGGAGTATAATGATATATGATTAAATCAAATACTGTATTTAAGCCTCCTCATTCACACTGTGCACTGCTGTATCTGCAAAATGGTGGATGTGCAAAGAAGGGAAAAGTCCCAGGAGGGAGCCCAGCTCGCCTATGTGCTCCTCCAAAGAGTGCCTTGAAAAGCGTGAGTGAGAGGTATCACTCATCTATGCTCCTCCAGTCCCACAGTAAACCATGCTGTGGACATTTTCTATTGACAGGGCAGGGAATGCTGCTTCTGATGTATAGCAGGTACCAAAGACTCACTGTCTGGCAGAAATGAATGCTTGGAAAAGCAATCAATGTTTCCCCTTGTGTAATCTTCCTTTACGTGATCTAGTCTCACATGAAACCCCTCATCTTAGCACACAACTGAAATCTGCAAAATTAATGTCAATATTAATAAAGTTGTCAGTGCGGTGTGTTAGAACTGTGTGCAAAAAACCTAGAGTTGGTTTAGAGCAACTGGTACAGCACAAGCTTATTGTAAGTCTTTATTTCATTCCATGTAGGAAAGGAAATTTTCATTCCTGTTGGATTCACAGGCTGGCTGTGACACCAACACTAAATATAACCAGCAGCCAGAAATAAGGAACAGAAAGAGCAGGTACAAAGAAATGGAAGAAATCTGTAAGAAGCTGGAATGAGGTTAGAATTCTTTGCATCTTTTTATCAAGCATACTTACAGAGAAAAAGGAGTGGAGCTGGTGCTGCTGGATAAGCAGACCAAGGCTCCAGCCTTTCAGATCTGCTGTTCTTACAGCTCATTTCAAGCCTGGCCTGTATTCCCTGAATCAATACTCAGGCAGCTGTTTTGACAATCTCACTCTGATGGTATTTCTCCTGGAAGGACAGACAAAGGGGAGAGAGCAATCATCTCAACAAGGTCCAAAGCCCTCAAAGGGTTCCAGGGCAGAAACAGACTGAAACATCAGATACTGAAATATCACCAATTGCTGAGATTGACACCACGAAACCCAGCACCAGCTCAAGGAACATTAGGTGACTGAGTCAGTGAGAGAATGGATGTGGCAGGACAAACAAGCTAGTGTTTATAACAACATGTAGACCAATTTAAATATATCATTTCCCTGTTATAAATTACAATTTTACCGTTAAATAGCCACATCGGCAACGCTACAAAAATCTGAATCCTGAAAAATCCAATAAAAACTGGATACAAATGGAATCTGAAGTACCTATTCCTTCTTCCCCTCACCTTTTATTCCTCTAGGAAATGGAAATTTCACAATCAAATGATTTCGTAAAAAGCAAGTTTCATAAAAGAGTTAAAAAACAAGTCAGATAAATGAAAGCAGGTACTACTCCACCTCCCAGAGTAAACACACTAATGGAGGGATAATTATTCCATTAAGACACAGGCTACAACAAGACAATGAAACTGAACATAGAAACATCAATTTTATAACTCTCTGTGCTATAATTATTCTCTGGCTCAGTGAATGCATATACCCTTTCAGAAACCTACCGTGCCTTTCATCTTACATAAAGGATTAAATCTTTAACCCACACACAGGAAATACAGCCTTCTGTAACATTCCCACATTACTCCCTGCACTCTGCTAGATACTGCTCATTTATAGTAAAATCTGACTATTTGCCACGTCTGAGGAATGTTGTCTGAATGGCTTTTTTTCAGATATGTGTATGTATCTCTGACCTGATTACATCTCCCTCAACTACACATCCCAGAGTACAATACATTCCTAAGCAGCAAACTAAACTATTCATGGGGAAAGCTGGGAAGAACTCAAAGATCTTCAGTGTGAATGCTAATCACGATGTATAATTGGAGGACAAAGATATTTCCTTTTAAAATCCAGTAACAGGAGTGACCCCTTGTAAATAACACAGTACAGTTTCTAGTATGAGATATCTAAACACATTTTCCAAGCAACATTCACCCAATTAAAATCACACACACAAAAAAACCCAATACAAATCAATGTGCTTCAAGAGTTTCATTCATATCTACTACAGCTCCTGAACATAAACCAATGTGCCATTTACACAGCAGAGGCTCTCAGTAATATCCTGTTCTCTCTCCATGCATAGGACACCCAATGCTATGAAGAGGAGTTTATGTGTATAGGGAGACAGAATCCAAATTAGTTCAGTAAAAATCTGAACAAAATTAATCCTGTGAATTATTTGTGAGGTCTGCTTGGTAAACATTAACCATTTTTTTGGTACAGTTCTTTCAAACACAGCCAGTACTTTGTGTGGAACAAACTGCTGATTGTGTTTCGTTTATATATGAAAATACTGATTTACAACACTTTCCTCTGCCCAAGCAATACCACAGGAACACACCCATCTGGTAAACTTGCTGATAACACTCACACAGAGAACCCTGTGAGTTCATTCTGAATTATAATATCTCTGTAAAGCTGAGTAACAACAACAAGCAGAAAATCATTCAAAGGTTTTCCTGTAAAACACGAGGTTAGTAACCAACGGTCAACTTCACTGGGTTCCTTTATCCCTTTCAAAAGTAAATCGTTGCCATGCAATTTGTTTGCCCTGAAGCTACAGAAACTAGGCACTGACTCCCTCTGCTCTGTCACTCCTGATCCAATCCTTTCAGCTGGTAAAAGTGCCAGTTTAGTGCTATCAAATGTGAAGAATCAATATGCTGGCAGACACCAGTAGCACGTTGAGCCATCAGACCATAACAGCCTGAGATCAGTTTTATTTTTTTTCCCTTTTGTTTTTGTGCTGCTTTTTCCCTACTGTCTTATCTGGAGTCACTGGATAGAAGCCATCTATCAATCAAGCAAAGCCTCAACAAGGTTTATTACTCAGCTGCTCAAAACAGGGAATATAGATCAGGCCTCATTATTATTACCGAATACGTTAGAATCTACTTTATTTTTGCAGTGATTCTTTCTCTTTGCCACATTAACCTAATGGCGTAATTTTAATTGACCCACAGGCTACTGACTTACTGAGAAATGTAGCTGAGACTTCCTATAAATAAAAGGTCCCTGAACAAATTGGAAAAAAAATAATTTGCAATGTCAGTAATACCTGTGGTCAGTATTTTATTTACTTTAGTCAATTGTGTTTGTACATGTGCCTGCAGGAATGGATGGTCACAGGCCATTTCTTTGAATTCTTGGAAATGTCTTCTCCACAGCAATCAAAATTTATGATTCCCTCCATTCTAATGCAAAGCAGGTTGTTTTCCAAAACTGTTCTTCAGTGTGTGCTTCTCACAGCAGAGAAAACTGAATGCTTTGTGTTTTCCAACTTCAGGAGAACTAATCCTGGAATAAGAGTTACCCATCTATTTCTGTACATCAGTGGATGTAGGCCACACAGAGAAGAAGATTTGCAGAGGTGTGGAGCTCTTATGTGAGCCAAACACCACCTCCACACTGTATTCATCTGTCCTCATCTGTAATGAAGCTGATCATCTGAAGGGTGAGTCAGCCTGCTACAAGGCTGGCACACAACAGTAGTTTTCCTTACTGCTACATAAGGGACAGGAACTGGGTCTAATTTCTTCCCCCTTAAAAATCCAAACTTTCAAAATTAGGCAATCCCATTGTAATTTTATCATAATTAAAGACTGAGGCATACAGTGACAGCACTGCTCTCTGAATTCACAGAGATTCATTCCGGGATTTCTTGCCATCCTGTAATTAGCACAATGAAGAACCTTGAAATTCACTTAGCAATTAGCAGTGATGAACAAAAATGAGTTGCCTTTAAGGCACTTAGGCCATATTCACACATCTTATTTTAAGAACCAAGCTGCCTGATTTCCACACCTGCAAACTATGCTCCTGGATCTGGAAGAATGATTCAGACAGCTTAAGTTAGGACTGAAAGTTTTTTTGTATCCAGAATCACACTGACATAGTTTGGATCCAAGTGCAGGCACTGCTTTCCTCCCTGTTGCCAGTCACACTGAGTCCTACCCTGGTCTCTTATGCTAAATCTGAGATATGCCATGTCTAAAGGCTTTAAATCCCAGGTCAAACAGCAAGAGAAACCGACTAAAGGCCAGCTTTGCATGTCATGGCTGATGCTGTCTGGAAGGATTTCCAGGATGTGTCAGTATTATATGTGTCAAAGAACCAAGGAGAAATGCCCTGGATGTCAGGAACCTTGTCAATAACTCTGAACCTGAGAGCAGGAGAAGCAGGTAACCATAAAATGATGCTTTGCATATTCAACTGTTTGATAAGCTCTGAAAATGCAATTTAATGGCACTGTACAAATGCCAGGATTGTTGCTCTTTTGGAAATGAAAAGATTAAGAAGCAATATATATTGCATTATCCCTCTCCTGTGCCACCAAGGAATGTGCCAACCAGTATTCGTCATAGAAAAGCCCTCATTCTTCACCTCACCTTTTGCAGTTTACACCTACTGTTGGCAGCAAATATCTCTATGATTAAGCATATAATCCTATTTCTTTGCTGTGATGGATTGCTGACCAAATAATTAAACTATTTCTATTTTTTACTTTGGATCTGTACTTAAATAGGTGAAATCAATAAGAGGCATTACTTTAATCCCACTGTGGTTTTAATTTGTCTTACTTTGTGCATGCTGAGAAGGTCTTTCTTCCACATGCTTCCAGAAACCAAGAACAATGAGGTCAAAGCCTGGTCCTTTGCTTGGATTGAGACGCAGGATCCTACTGAGTGCAGCAGCAACCACCCAAGTGCATGTGATGGGAAATAAAAAGCCACTGGAATATCTTCAACTTTGTAAAACTCAAACGGTTCTAGATGTTTGATTGATTGATACATAAATTTATGATGTGCTGGTCTCAATAGCAGTAGATAAAAGTACATTAATGGCAGACTAACTCCCCTTTTTGTTTTATTACTTGAAGAATGCTTATAATACAGAAGCATTTTTTAAAAAGTATTTTTAGATAAATCAGTCTTCTATAAGGAACTTAGCTACATTTTTTCTCTTTCCATGAACTTAACTGTGGTTTGTGAGAAAGAAGAAGTTCTTCTTCTATTATTGGACTTTTCAGTAGTAAAGCATACCTATTTTACATATAGTTTTATAAACCACAAAAAAAAAAAAAAAGAAAACTCTAATGTTCACCCAAAGAAGTTCACAGGGCAAATAATTTTGGTTTGCACTGGTAATTTTGAGCAGCAGTGGGCAAAGGCTGACAGGAGAGTTCCATGGCAGCCTGAGCAGGGAAGCCACCATAGCATCCTGCTGATACCTTATTTAAAACACATCCTACTCCATCATACCCACTTTATCACCATGACACACCTCACACTGGAAAGCTTTACAAAAACTGCAGCTGATCTGTGTCATTTATTTCCACTTGAGCCAATTAAAGAACAGTGATTGGAAAAGCATTCTCAGTAAATTATTTCCATTTGGACTACAAAGCTGGGCAAATCTGGAGTTTCGTGATAACCTTGTTTCAGTATTTTTAAACAACTGATAGATAGAAATGAAACAATACCAAACAGATTAGGGCATTATCTATCCAATTAAGAAAGAGAAAGGAACACTTCAGTCTTGGATGATTTGGCAAGTAATGCGTTTGTGTGCACTTTCTTTTCCTTTATTATTACAAAGCAATGACTTGGACCCACAATGCTTTATTGTTGTAAATAGTAAGCACTTTACTCGGGGATGGTTCAGCTTCATTTCACTAAACCAGATTCTATTCACCGCCTTAAAGACAGGCAGGGATAGGGAGGAGGAACTTTATGTTAAAGGTAAACATATTCACATATATTTTGGGCCTGGACCCAGGGGTCAGGTCTTGCTGCCTCTCAGTACAATGGAATTTTGTCACTGATTTCAGTGGGAACAGGAAAGGATCACTGGGCTACACACCACCCCAGCACTGTAATGAAACAGGGACACAAGGCTCTCCTTGGTCAGTGTGTTCCTGCTCTAACTGGTGGAAGAGCTGCCAGCCATCATTCAAAAAGAAATTTCTCAGTAGAAGTCTAAGCCACAATAATAAGTAGATAGTTATAAAAGTTTAGGTGTTATCAGTGGATTTTAAGTTAACTGATACAGATGCAAGGAGTTACATCAGAACAAGAAATCACCTATTTGGATATGCCAAAGTATCTTAGAGCATAATTCAGCTTTATCCAAGAAACTAATGAAGACTTTGTGGATGAGGAATGGGTCTGAGAAACAACTTACTCTTTATACTACCTTCCTTTTTGACCATGGGAAGAGCATTCATCTTGTTTACTCCATCTTTAAAATCAGGCTAAATATATATTATTCATCTTTAGGCAGGGCTGAGTTATTGATGGCAATGGCTGTGTAACTGTTCACCATTATTTATTATTATCAGAACTGAAAGCTTTGCAATGGATCAGACAATAAAATCTAATCATTTCTGTTTATCAGTGAGCCAAGCTAAACAAAACTTGATTTTTTTGTAACAAAACTAACATATCTGTGCTTTCCTTCTCTTCCTCTGGTAATCCAATGATTGCACCCTCCTACATTTAGAAAAGCTGTTGAGAAAGCAAACGTGCCGAAAGTTTGCCATGGAAACCTATTGGACTGTAAACCTGGGGTCCCAGGGTCTTTTGATCTTAAATTTTTCTCATATACTACAAAAAAGATTTTGAAAGCTGAAATAAGTAGTTAATCACAGTGGCATCTTCTAAGCGTCACTTTTATTCCAAGAACAGGAACTTTATCATGTTAAACCCCATATAACCCATCTGCGACCCATTCCCAGTGAACCAGAGATAAATCCCTCTGACACCAGCAAAGCCTTCACTCCATGCTTTGCAATTTGCAGAGGCAGCTGAGGCAAGTCCTGGAAGGAGCTGAGAAATTAGTAGTTAGAAAAAAAACACAGAAAACTTGTTCCCAGTTACCAGTCAAAGAGTCAGACATCTCCAGGCTAGAGTTATTTCACCTTGGGCACTAGAAAAATGAGATAAGAGTTGAAACTGCACATTTCATAATTTTTTAAAAAATAAAGTGCATTTCACTTTCAGAGGTCGGAAGCTCATTTAAGAGGGTTCATTACTGCAGAACTCATGAGCACAAACATTTCTGAGCTAACCTCTTCGTGATTAATGGAAAATAGATTGGTGTACTGAAATCATGTGCTTTATCAATGGATCTCCCACAGAAATCAGTGCAGCTCCCTTCTCACTTCCCTCCAACATAAGGGCTCCAGGGGAAGCAGAATGTTGAAGGAAGAATGTGAAAGATCTCTTGACTGTGTTTGTTACAATTTCACATACAGGCTGATGGCAGCGTGAAGCATTTATGTTCACATAAAATTAGTGCTTAGAGCTTCTAAATTCTTATTGTTTTCCAACACAGTTTGTATTTTTTGACTTGTAGAAATTATAACCAAGATACCCTATGGATCTTCAGTAATCAATAGGATACAGAAATCAAAGGCTACTGGAACACCACAATTTGGTATATTACATTATTTATGCAAGCTAAGAAAACATAAATAAATTTGCTCTTGTTGGATGAGTGTCACTAGTGGACATGTGACCCACAATGTTTTGGCTACCTCCATGAACGATTAATTAAAAGAAAAAATAGTTAATCAAGATAAACTTCTACACCTAGCTGACAGAGGACTGAAAGTTTATCATGTCTAAATATGTTTCTCATACATTTACTGCAAATTAGTTTTTGAAAGTGAATTTCAAGGTCTACTGACTCCGAGGTTCACTAACTCAGTTTTCATTAAGTTTTCACAAATGATCTACTGTAGCATTATTCTTTTATAGTAGTGGAGATTTAAGGCCCAGTATGAAAAGCAATTATACTGTCAGAAAAGTGTATTTTGACTTATTAAAAAATTGAAAGGTTTCATGAAACTATTTATTTTGGTGTTCATTCAGAGTGCATGTTGACAGTGTTAAGAGGAAAGCATTTCTGGGTTGTATCATTGTACCTTCTTGTTGAAAACTTGAGATAATCTGACTTAGCAGATATGTTAAATACTTGTGTAGGTAATAAATACAAGGTACTTTGTGGTTCTGTCCTGCAGCTGGCCCACAGAATTTATTGTGCTAGATCTGTTTTATATTAATGATGCTTATGTGTTAGTTAAAAGTTTATTAATTTTATTTCTGTAAATACTGAAGATGCTTAAAAGAGAACCTGGATTTTAGCAGTCTGATGAGTTACATGAGTCATATCAAGAAACAATTTTGTCCAATTCTTTTGGATCACTTGTTTCAACTGCATGGCATTAACTTTTTCCGATTATCTCATTATCTTGCAGAGTGTTATTTTTATAACCTGTTTGAGCACTATTCATCTGAAATCACTATAACTTAGAGAACAACCCCAAAACTCTCTTCTGGTAAAGGGCTGGGGAAAGCTTAAAATATGAGGAAAGGATTTATCCTCCAATTGTTACATGGCACCTAGGAATAAATTCAGCTGTTTGCCTCTTGACTTCCTTTTCAGAGCAAGTGACTAAGAAGTATTTAAGGAAAGGACAAAAAGTGGGTGATAATTGATTCAACTTAACCCTTGATCTTGTAACACAAAAGCCATTGTAGAAGACACAAGAGGAAGAAGGGATGACATTGCTACTTAGTTACTTCTAAAAGTCAATGCCTACACAGGCATCAGCAGCTACAGGGGTTTTTTTCTGTCTCTAAAAAAAATAGCACCATGTAATTTCTTTTTAATCCATCTCAATTAGGTTACTGCAATTATTGTGTATATTAGTCATGAAAAACAATAACTTCCAAATCTATCCTTTTTTACCTGGCCTTGTCCAATTGTGTAATCATATAGATTGATATGAAATTCTAGGAACTACCAGAAAGGAGTTGAGCACTCAGATTATGGTTTTCTTTCCAGGAATCTCATTATGTTCAAGGCAAAAAACAACAGTCGGTGTGAGATGAATGTATGTAATGCAAGGCTTGTAGGAAATAAACAGGAGGAATAAGAAGCATCAAACAACTAATAAAAACCTCACCACAGCTTTTTTAAGCAGCAAGACTCAGGACCAAATTATGAAAATTTGTCTGGGGTCTGATTAAAGCCTACATAAAGGAAGAGGGCAGTGAGAAGAGGCATTGATCAGATGACATCTTTTGAGATGGAAAAGGCAGAGAAGAGTAAAATAAAGACAAATAAAGGGCTACTTTCAAGACCAATAACCTCAGTGAGCTGCAGAGTTAGATAGCACAGGTAGCAAGTGTAAAACTATTAATGACACAAGTGCACTTTATGGCAGCATGCAAGAAATGTGCCCATTTTAGTGAGAGACAAACTTGGGGAAATCCCAAGCTCTTCGGTGATCCAAAACATGGTAAGAAATGGCACAGAACATGAAAAGTATGCATTACAAAAGTTAAGAAGTAGACTTTGAAGAATGGAAAGAAACAAAAAAGCCAGGACACAAAGTGAGATGCAGCAAGCAGGTCCAGAAAATTCCCTACAGGAACGTTCTCTAAATTCAATAAGAGTAGAACTAGATCAAGAACAAACTGTTCACTATTACATACAGAAGAAAACCTAGCAGCAAACATTAAGATTCCTGCAGTATTTAAAACCATGTTGTTCCAGCCTTCCTTAAAAAGATAAATTATTATAGGAACCTTGTGTTCAGAATGCAAGCTACATGGACCTTTGACTTCCCTCAGCAGAGATCTTCAGCTCTTGCACAGTTTTAATACAAAAAATGCAGTATGGAAACTCATAATGTTCTTTCTACCAAATAAATGCATTCACAGTACTATAGCATGGTTTTCATTTTACCTTACAACCACTTGCAAAACAATGGCCACCCTACCACAAGCACAGAAAAAATTCAGTTTGAAGAGGTGTTGCATGGTACTGGTCCTGCCAGCTCCTGGTTAAATGCTGACACATTGAGATTTTACTATCGTTATTGATTTCCCTTAATTACATTGATTCTAGAGGTTATGCACTTTTATTGTTTAAGCTATAAATACTCATTACATCCTTTAGGATCTTTACTTCCAGAAGTGAAGAAGAAGCTCTATATAACTACAGAAAAAAGTTTTAGTTATAACTTATGGTATTAGAAACAAATTGTCAATAGGGTCCAGTTCTTAGGTGTTAGTAATGAGTCTTTTCATCAACAGAGTTAGCTACTAATTAAGCCTCCAAGCTCGTGGTCTATTAGCATACTCTCTCTAAATGCATTGATACTCTAGCACACAAGACAAGGGACTTATTTTCCTAATTATAAAAGCGAAGGGGCTGTTCCCCTTTTGACAGGTTTACAAAACTCTTCATATTTTTAATAGTTCTACATGCAAGATCTTGCACTGCAAACAACCTAATTAGGGCTAAAGAAACAGATATAGATTTAAATGAGTTAGTGTGGATTCTTTATAATTAACTTTCTGTGAGTTCTCCTGGAGTTTTCCCAGTGTGATGTATCTTTCTCTTGGCTCTTCCCTTCTACATTGTCTGCTCCTCCAAAGGCCATAGATCATTTCCTGTTCTGCAGCTGAAATAGCACAGCTTCAAAGGCTGTGACTAACATCATTTAAACCATTATCATTTTTTACCCAACTATTATTAAACAAATTGATTTCCCCCCAGTCTCCACGATAAAGAAAATCATTCATTCATTTTGTGTGTTCTTGGAAATCTATGTTTCTTCTTTAGAACACATAATAGCAGGAATTAGGAAAAATGATCATTTATCTGATGTCAGTAAGTTGAGCAAAGCTATTACATTTGTCATCATGTAGGAAACTGCCATTACGTTAGGCCAATTTTTGCAACTAATATTTTTTGATTCATTCACTACTCAAAAAATATAATTGTCTTTGAACCTTTTTAATTGTCCCACTGGAAAGAAGAATACTTTGGACTGTATCTGATGTGACTTTATTAGCATGTTGGAAAAACTTGAAATGTGAGAAAATTTTGGCTTAAAATAACCTCTTCATGTTCCTTGTAGCAAAAACTTTTCTAGACAAAACAAACAGGTTTTGTAGATGGGAAATGTCAGCAAGACATTAAAATACTTTTTGTTTTTTTATCCACCTTAAAATCTAAAGAGCTTGCCCCATAAGCATGGCATAGGGACTGAATGATCTGCCATGTGTCATGTTCCATCATCCCACAGTCCTTTTCATCCCCTCATTGCATATTTTGCCTATGCAGTAGGACTCAAGTGAAAAGGATGATGGTGTTTTTGCCAGCCATAAAGTCTGCATATCTCCACAAAAATCTTTTGTAAAAGGATATAGAAAGTAATACAATGACATCTGTGATGAATCTGGGTAGTCATGTGAGAAATACCAAGCTCAGCACACATTCTGGTAAGAAACAGCTGATATCTGTTCCCATTTAATAGAACTACTCTTGCTAGCAGAATAAACAAAGTTTTTATTTATTCTGCAGTTAGTTATATAAAATCATTTCATGTGAGTGCCTGCTAGCAGAATCTGAGGAAAGCGGCCAATCCTGTTCATTTTCATGACAGATGGTATAAAATAGTGTTTAAGGCACTGGTGGGAAAATGGAGAGAGAGATTTTAATCTTGAATTCCCCATGGTGCTGCAGTACAGCCTGTAAAGCCAGCTCACTGCTCTGTGCCTCTGTTTACCTTTTCCCTTTCTACATTTCAGAGGGGAGCTTTTCTCCCTGATGCATTCATCCAGAGCCTGCATGAAAAGGCCACAGTACCAGTGGGAGCACTGAGCAGTGTCCCAGGACCAGCAGTGATACCAGTTTTATGTAAACTTCTTATTTTCTGCACTGCAGTGTGCAAACAGTATTTATTGAGAAAGGCACCCTGGTAGAGATTTTTCTCTCTGAACTGTTGTTTTGCCACATAATGTGCAAGAGCTTTGAGTTCACTGAAAGGGTTATCTGAATTCCATGGCTAGTAAATGAGCGAGTTTTTTTGGCAATAAATTCATGCAAAGCCAGGGCTGCTGAGCTTCAACAGCTGACACTGGCTTCTGCAGGTGCGAAATCACAGATGGTTACATGTCATTACTGCCACAGAAGTGCTACTGAATTCACTAACATTTGCCAGGCTGTGCAGAATACTGTACACACAATATGCTATAGAATTCAGGCAGTCCTGGACACCGTATATTCAGGATACTCCACTGTGCCCAGTAATAAACAAATGATTCAATGTGTAGGTCCTACATTAACATCCATATCTTTGTTCCTCAGACGTCACCTTGTCCTTTTAAAGAGGATTACAATTCACACCCGAGAGGGCCTGGTTTTGTGCACAGCACATGGCAAGGTCAAATTAGACATATATAAAGCTTTAGTCTCCAACATGGTGTCCCTGACACTGTGTTGTTAGGGATGAGAGTTTGGCCAATCCTCAATGACAATTTTGTCCTTGCTTTCCCTCCTCCTGCTGCAGGAAACAAGCCCCAGGCTACTGCAGGCAGTTCATGCACTGGGACAGAGCAGGCTCAGTAATTCAGGACCTATTATTTAGCAAGAGAATGGGCCGTGATCCTTCTTATCCTTCACAGAAAATAACATAGAAACCAACAAGACCTTATGTTTGTAACACTCAGCACACACCTTCTCATTGATTTAAGTTGTCATTTTTCTGTCTCACTCTAGGAGGAATTTTTTTATATTGAAATTGCACTCAGAGTAATAACCAATTTACAACTTTTTTCACATTCCTATTGCAGACAAATAGATTGGGATCAGAAGTGTTTTAAAACTACAATTCTACTAATGTTATCTACTTGACAAATTGCCCATAATACGTGAGAAAACCAAACAAAGTTATACTAATCCAGACTTCAGAGAACAAAAGTATCAGCTATGGCTCATTTTGTAGTTCATTTTGCTTCTACTCAGATACTTAGATCCTTATCCTTAAAATGGAACAGAGATGAAGGACAAAAAAATACTGAGAAGTCACTCTGTTACTTAACAGGAGCTTTGCAGATTGACCACTAAGTTGCAGGCGTCCAGAGGACAAAATCTGGTCTTTATATATTTTTTGAGATAGAGAACACTTGCTGTAATGGGAGATTATAAAAGTGGAAAGAGGTATTACATTTTTTTTTTTTACCCTTAAAAGATAGTGGAAAGTAAGTAACTACAGGCTAAGAATTCTCCTTTGCTAACCTGTCTAAAATACAATAATTACATGACAGAGTAAAAGTGATCCTGTGCCAACAGAAATCCATGGCAGCTAATCACACTGCTATACGGCTGACCACGTACTTAGTGATATAAACAAATTAATTCCCAAAAGATAGCTAATCCAGCTTTTCTAGCCCCCTAGTAACATTGTGGAGCCTGTGCACTAATACCTAACAGCATGTACTTTATATCATTTGGTGGCAACTTTTCCATTAACTGGCAACAAAGGACTTTTTTATTTGGATTTAGAAATTCCCAAAGCAAATTTCTGAAGGGCAAACTTACATAACGCCATTTAATTTGCAATGATTCCAGATCCCAACAGTGTGAGAGCTCCTACTGAAACCTGTTCTGTTTCCTTTAACCAGAAATGTGATGGTTGTAAGAACAGACCGAATCAGCAATGTGCCTGCAGTGTGAAAACAATGTCATCCCCTCAGATAAAAGATGAAAGGAAAAATACACATTCCATCACAACCTTTATCACACATTTTGGTTTGACTAGCATGGGGCTGAATGAAAGGACACACAGTTGTCTAATGAGTTCTTAGAGCTGCTCTAAATAAAAAAATAACCAACCAAAAAAAGGGGCCAAAATCTCATTTGCAATGCCCGGCCATTGGTCCAATGGAGGAAGGATCTGTCTCCATCCAAGATTCAACATCTATTTCTGAGGGGCACAAAAAAATAACTATGTCATGTCACATTCCTATAATGATGCAGAAATTATTAGCTCTCATAAATTCAAATCAATAAAACAAAACAATCTCATATGATCCTCTCTCTTCCCTCCAAAATAAATACGTCAAATTTATCTCAAAAGCTACTTTCCTTAAGTGTCCTATTTTCCTTCCACATTATGTGGCAGCATTAGAATATCATTATTCTCTGGCAATGGATGTTTAAGAACACTTTGATAGTGTTTAAATTTTTTTTTCCTTTTTCTACTGATTTATTGTACATTCCAAAAATACCCTGGAGCAAAACATTTGTTTTGGTTTGGGAAAGGAAAAGTCAAAAATATATTTGCTATATTTATCTAAGTCAAACCCAAATTTGAACTCAGTCTTCCAAGGTACAAAATACTCCCAAGAAATGAAACAAAAACATACATACCCCTTGCTTCTGTCCTTCTCCTTCATTCTCTATATTGATACAGAACTTGTGTCTCTAGAGACATAACCCTTTATTCTTTGAGTTAATTTTTTTCCTCCAAGTGGTTATATTGATAAAAATTTAATATCGTGTTCTAAAGTCTTTGACTTTCCCTTGCGTATCTTCATTCTTTGCAATTTCTGTTGTGGGACCATATCTAACCTCCACATTCTTTTACTGTAGGAATATAGGAAATAATGAATATGTGCATAGTTAGTGATAAGTGATGAAAACCAGGACAGGACAGCTGCATAAATAATTCCAATTGTGAAGGAAAATCTAATGACCCACCTGTAATTCACCCTGCACCCTGGTAAAGACAAAGGGGTTTACACGGGCTGGAGTTAGATAAAGCTGGTCTGGGAATCCAAGTTAGAACATGAAATATTTAAAATCTAATTATTAGTGATTGCTAAAAAGTCCTTTTTACTTTAATAACTCTTTCTAACAGAAGGTTGCCTGTATCCTCAGTCCACAGACGGCTGACAAATATTGGTAAAGAAAAGTAGAGAATTCTTCTGATATACTGGTAACTGAACAAAACAAACAACCTAGCAATGAGAAATTTCCAGTAGAACTTTCTGATACAAGTTCATGTACTTCATATATTACTTAGTGTAACATCAAGAGCCTTCCTCTGCATTTTGGAATAGTGTTGGTCTCCTGGGGATCTCTGCCCTATTTGCTATCCCAGTGCAAATGCCTCAGCTACTCAAGGGTATCTCAAGCAATCCTAGAAAGGCTTCTGAACAACTGAATCTTATCTCAAACAATGCCAACAACAAGTGGAAGGAAGATCAAATAAAAGTGCTTGATCTCAAAGATGTTACACACTTTCCACTCTGCGAAACCAATAACCATGCTGGGAAAATGATCTCATTTAATTTATGATGAATGTCATTCTAGATCCAATAAGCAAATATTTTTCTCACGCCTCTGACTCTATTTTCTATCTTTGGTTATCTTTTACATTGTCTGTAGCAGCACTCCTTCATGATCAGCTCTTTGAAAATACCCTCTAAGGGGAAGAGACAAGTCATTCTGAGGGAGGGTTGTTCTCTTTGGACTAACTTTAACTGGTGTAAGCTGACAGCATCTTCCATTTATCACCAGGTCAGAGCACACATATAAGCAGTTACTATGGAGCAGCTCACGCATTGCAAATTAACACCTCTGTTTAAATATCACTAATTTATTCACGTGCTCACTCCCTTAATCTTAGCCAGAGAATTGCATTAGACTGCAACAGCCACAGAAAGACAAAAAAATAGTTATAAGCAAGCCACATTCATATATATGATTTTACAATATTTTTAAATACTCTTTTGACACTCAAGTCCTCAGTATTTACAGAACAAAAAATGTACATTGCTAAAGAGATTATGAAGGATAAACTCCACTAATATTTGAACCATTTGACCCCTACTCAGCTTTCTACACACAAAATACATACTGGGGAATGGTGCATATGGAAAGCATATGGACTGTGGCTAAAATGGAACAAAGCCACCTTTTTGGTAAGAATTCTGTATTAAGTACTCACATCTGCAGACTAGCAGTGATGGCACTTTAACATATGCAAGTTATTCTCCCCTCTGAATTCAGCCAGTGGTTCTTTAACCAACAGACACCAGTATGAAGCCATGGCTTCATTCCCAGTGAATTCATCTGTGTCAGGGACCAAAGGAGAACGTAACATTGGAATTATGCATGAGCACCAACTATGGAAACTTATCTGGATTGACCAAGAAAGGAAAAATAGCCCAGACATATGGGGTGGTGTAGGAAAAGGCACATATTCTCCTGTAGGAGCATGGGACTGCCAGAAGAACTAAGCATAAACAGCCAGCTGAGAGCAAGAAATGTCAGAATGAAGGGCAAAATGAACTGGGTAGAAGGAAGAAGCTGGATAATACTGAGCTGAAAATGAAGGGATTTGGGTTTGGTTTAGATGGAAACTATAATCCAGCCCTTAGACCTCAAGGAAGAGGGTAGTAGAGAGTATTAGGCTAGAAAGGCTAAGTTAAGGGTATGTTTCATGAATTTCAGGGTTGTGCACTCTCCTTCAAAGAATCCAGAGAAGTTTATAGTGCAAGAAGCTAAAAATATTTCTAGATACTAACACAGCAATGCAGATCACATTAACATACAGCTTTGTAAGGAATGGTATATAAATTAGAACTATTTGCAAAGGATTGGAAATAATAAGCTCATATAGAATGATAAATGTGTGTTATTAATGCTCTGTTGTCTTAATTGCAAGGCTTTTGTTCTCTATTACAGAATGAGAATATTCCCTGCAAAACAATTATTCTCTTGATTGTTGGTTAGATTAGCATTTGCCACAGGGCTTTGTGCTTCACAAAATATTTTTGCTTGCATGAAGAAGACATGAAAGGCAGGCAGATAGCAAATAGTGAAGTCAGAGAAAACAGATCATGTTTGCTCTGTCATTCTGCCTCAGCCATCTAACTGGTCATTTATGGATGGGAGTGCTTCCCACATGAGGAAGAAGTGAACAGAGCTCACACATACTCAGTTCAGAATTTGATGTGTGGATATTTTTTGTGTGCTATTCCAGAAAAAAATATAAAATAAAGAAATATAGGAAAAAAAAAAAAGTATGGAGGCACTTTATTTGAGCCATTTCCACATCTTTTGTTCAAACCTGAAATCATCTTATTTGTTCACAGGCTGCCTACTGATAGAGTAATATGAACATCGTGGATCTGAAAATACAAGTAAACAAACCTTTCTTTTAAGACATTTATGACTCAGCAGGTCATGATTTTCCAATGACTAGATGAGTCAGAAATGGTGAGCCTGTGAAATGGTGTTAGAAAGCACAAGACTTGATCCTTCATCTGCAGTGCACTGTCCTGACCGTTCTTGTAATTAAGTAATCCAGGGCTGTTGTAATGGAATGTGTCCCAGCCAAATTCCCAGGGTAGTCCTTTCTCCCTCTCTCAACTTGCTCCTGCAATTTCATTTGGATATAAAACTCAGTCTGTTCTGCCCTGACCAAGAAGCTGAGGCTGCGTGTGGCTAAATGGCTGCTGTCTTGGTTAATGTTTATGACAATGCCACTTTGAGATACTTTTGTGAAGAGCACAACAGAAATACAAAGGACAGGTCTCTGACTCCAGCCCAGAGGAACCAGATCAGAACCTACAGCACTCAAGGAGATACAGAGGCAGATTGAGAAAACCACCCTGTGAGGTTTATACCCAAGCAATGAATGCAAATGGAATCTTGCAGCATTTCTGACAGTAGCAGCAAGGTTATGGGATGTGTGTGTATCATGGCTTATTGCTGATCGAGATTATCGCCCGTGTTTATTCAATCAATATCAGCTTGGATGAGGGGACTGGAAAGGCACTAATAAGGACACACATTGTTTAGGGTAAACACAGAGCTGATTACAGTGACATCCACTTGATTTGGCAACTAAGATGCGAATGGATGTTTTCAAGATGCTAATAGTGGCACACACAATTCACCTGGCAATGAGAGAAGTGGACAGCACCTTCTGTGCTCTCTGTACTCTTAGAACAACAATCCTGGGACTCACCATGGGTCTGGCTCAGCTTCTGGCAGACTCTCAAGCCACTGCATTGAGAATATTTAGTATATAGTCACAGTCTGCAGCAGGGAATGCAGACACAAGCCAGGTAAGTCACCTAGATATTCCTCTCCTACTGTGTATACCCAGGCTGCCAAATTGTGCAGCCTAAGAGACTGCAAGCCAGCAAAGGATTTGACACAGAGAGGATGTGCCATGGGACAAAGAAGCACAGAGATGCTCAGAAGTTGGCTCTAAGATCACAGTTGGATACTGAATGTAAATTACATTATAGAAGTCTATTGCATACCTAGTTCAGATTTGATCAGAAAACAGAACTGTGTGACTGCTGTACAGCAAAGAAATCCTTTGAGAATAAATATTCACACTGTTATTGTTTAAAAGATGAATGATCATATTGGCCCTCAAGAATGCCCTCACAGAAATAATCTATTCAGACTTTTCAGTTATATATGTGTATGCCATTTTAAGTGAGGAAAGAAACAATCTTGCCTTGATAGAGCTTATATTCTGACAGGAATGTCAGCTACACTGCTTGGGACTCTGTCTAAAAAAAGGACTTGAAGACATAAAATTGAAATCAGGGGGAATTTTGGTAGAGAAACCCAGAGCTGTGATCCTGAGTTGTGAACCTCAGCTGCCACTTGTATCCCATTCATTCAGCATTTTGTGGCTGTAAAGCTGACTAGAGACTAGCAAGTTCTGCTTTGGCACCCACTCAGAATTGCCTGAGTTTTGACAGAGCTGAGCAGTTTGGCTCTTAACCCAGTCAGGCAAAAGGAGACTTGGCATTGCTGATGACAAAGAAAATAGTTTTCTGGAGAATTAAATGCATTTTTTCAATTTGCTGAAATAGAGTAATTCTAGTTATTAGCAGAGGTACAGAATGCCCTGACCATTGCATTTAAGACCTTGGTTTTTCTATGCACACAATGGTACAGCACATTAACTCTCCTGCTAAAGTAGCCCTGGATGACATTCCATCTGTACTTTGATGGATCTCCAGCTACTTTGTGGAACACACTGGTGGAGTGCACAACATCTAACTTTGTGTTTGTGCCCACATATATTTTTTTTCAGATAGAGGAACTTAGAAAACAAGACCAAAACTGTAATCACAAAGTACTCAAACTTTGTCACTATTTTCAGGAGCTTACTGGTGACAATTGTATCCAGGTCTGGTAGTGCTAAATACCTGCAGTTCCTGTGAAAGTCCAGTAGAACTGAGAATGCCTGACAATTTGACAAACTCTCACAGGAATTTTATATTTGCTGCCAACAGAATAATATGGGAAAAAAAAAAAACATTTGGTCTTTCTTTAGAACTTTGTCACAGAGCAGTATCTGTAAAGAAAAATAAATCACATGGTCATCATCCACAGGCAAGTCTGGAAGCTGATACCTGGAAATGCTTTTGAAATCAATGACAAAATTTATTCACTTTAACAGTGCAAGAGAGCACACACAAAAAGGTTCTTTAACTGTTTCTCTCTGAGTTGTAGCATTCAGATAGACACGATTTTGGAAGTGTGAACACAGTCAAAACCTGAAAAACAGCCACTGAGATGTTTGACAAGGCACAGAAATACCTCGAAATAAGCAAGTCCTATCACCATAAAGGAAAATTGCACCTGGTACAGCATCTCCTCTCAACCTTTACCTCCCTGGAAAACCTCATCAAGTGTTCTGAGGGAGACGCACTAGGAAAAAGGGCTGAAGAGGCAGGTAGGAACAACACAATTTGTGCAAGAACTGTTGTATTTCTTTCTCCTTTAAGCTTTTGCACTTAGATCCCTCACACTATAGACTAAATGTCATTCCTTGACCAACCACACAAGCTGAATAAAGCCAGGAGGAATTGCTCTCCCAAAAGTTGCAAAGAGGAGGGAGTTAACAAAAGTTCTTCCAAACCCAGGTAAGAAACTGAGGCAGCAGCAGATTCAGGTGATCCTTGCTCCACCTGGTGATGGGAACTTCTGCAGGTTCTAAGCAGGGAAGGAATTGTTCATTCCCAAGGTTTTGGTTGCATACATACAAGTACATATGAACATAAAATACACCATCTTCAAAGAGTTCCTTGATAAAATACCAATATTTCAACAAAACAGTTGTACCAAAAGAATGAGCTAGAGTATTGCAAACTGAACAACAAAACAAAAACAAAACAAACAAACAAAAACCTCCAAGACAAACCCTAAACATATGGCAGTAGATTTCAAATACTTCTTTTCTCTCTATTCACAGTAAAATACTTATATAGACATACAAGCTACAAATGTCAGTGTCTAATGTATCAAATATGAAAATATACAATATATAGTGTTATACAGTAATAGCTAAAACTTTCATTCTTCATGTAAAGATGAATGTACTCTTTAATTGGAAGAAGCAATCATCTCTAGGAAGAAAGAATGCATCTCTAGGGCTATTTACTATTTGTTATTGGCAGTCCAGCATTTCCAAGCATCTTTGGAAGGAATATTTGGACAGTGAATTCAGCAATTTTAAAGACTGTCCCGGTATTATTTACAGACTCCAAGCAGAAGTGTTATTTCTAATAATTTAGGGTACTGTTCTCAAAATTCTCCTATCTAACAGTTGTGCCTTGTCTCTCACAATGCACACATGCACCAAATTTTACAACCTCTCTTAAACCTGGTTATTCCAATCCTTTAACCCACCACCCATCCTACTTTTACTAGTCTCAAAAATGCCTCTGGCATCCCAAATGCCAACAACTTCACTCTGCTATTCACCCCTCCTCTTCTGTCCATTGTCTACAGGTAAATATCACATTACTCCCAGGATTATAGGTGTGCTGGGTTGGGCTGTGGCAGAGTTAATTTTCTTCACAGTAGCAGTTTTGGGGCTGTGTTTAGGGTTTGTTCTGGAAACACTGTTGATAACACAGGAATGTTTCACCTATTGCTGGACAGAGCCTACAGAGAGCCAAGGCCTTTTCTGCTGCTCACCCCCCACCAGCAGTGAGTGGGCTGGGGGTGCACAAAGAGTTAGGATGGGACACCAGCATATTCCAGACTATATGGCATCATGCTCAGCCTATAAAGCTGGGCAAAGAAGGAGGAAAGGGGGGTAGATTTTCAGAGTGATGCGGGGTGTTTTGCCCAGTAGCCATGAGATATGATGGAGCCCTGCTTCCCTGTGGATGGCTGAACATCCATCTGCCTGAGGGAAGTGGGGAGTAACTCCTTGTTTTGTTTTGCTTGTGTGTGTGGTTTTTGCTTTACTATTAAACTGCCTTTATCTCTTTATTTTCTCACTCTCTCTATTCTCTTTCCCCATCCCACCGTGGGGGAGACAGGGAGTAAACATGTGATGCTCATCTACTGGTTGGGGTTAAACCACGAAAACAGGCAATGAAATATCTTCCTGAGGAGAAGAGGATGTAAAAGAGTGAGTGGAAGGGATATACAGAAATGGGGTGGCATTTCCCTTGGTGCCTCCATTCCGTGTATTAAATGTCACAAGGGACCCTGTGCAAAGGACTGATTTATGGTAGAGCTGTAAATTGTGTTACCTACCAAAGGCAGAGCTGCCTTCTCTTGCTATTTATGCCAAAGGGTAATGGAGTTTTTGGGATTCCTCCTCCTTCTTTTCTTCTGCTTAGAAAACCACCTGCTTAAGAAAAGTCACTAAAAAAGTGCTATCAGAAACACCTAAACTTGCTGATTTGTACAAGCAAACAGTACATGCAGAAGTAGTTTGTTATAGGCCAGACTACATGGTGTTCTTAGAAAAATCTCAAAAGGGCCTTTGGGATTTTGCAAATGGAGGAAATACATTTGTGGGAAGAAAAAAATAACCCAATCCCTGATCTTCTCCCATATGAAAGGAAGCCACAGTTTAACTTGAGTCTGGCATAATTTTCTTAAATCTCTGCACCTTCAGACCAGCAGTCATCCTCAGGGAGGTCAGCTCATCCAAACCACCTCTGCCTTTTTGTGTGATGAGCTCAAACCAACACATCAGATCTGAAATACAGTGTAAATATTCTATAATTTAACTGCTTTGAAGCAACTCACACAGAAGAAGTTCTTCCCAATTTCTCACACCAATGGCAGGCCCAGTTTAAGGTATAATGATGAGCACTGAAAATTGCACCATTTTTTAAACATACATCCTTACCTGTTGAATTAATGTTTGCCTGTGCATATAGGCTTTTATGTGTGTGCCTATATGCAATTATAGTTCACCCTCCCCAGCCTTTTCCTCTCTCACATTCCCACACATGCATCCTTGGAAAGGAGAAAAACCTTCTGTGTATTTTTATTGGCCTGTCAATCTGCTAACTTTTTTTTTTTTTCTTCCTTAACTGGAATGTCATGTAGCATGTCAGTCTTCCTGCTTTCCCTTTCACCAGAATTAAGCACCCTGCATGACTGCAGAGAAAGGTACTGGAGGAAAAAGGCAATTTCTTTTCAACACTTAGATTTGATACAAGAGATCCCATACATTGTGTCTCCAGGAAAAGAGACATCATGATCAAATCCAACGAAGTTTAAATCTAAAGTATCCCATCTCCTGTCCTCTATTAAAATACATATTGAGAAAAAGTCACAGGTTTTACTTGGTGGAGTTAAAACAAGCAGAATTCTTATCAACCTAGGAATCGAACCCAAAGCATCCATGAAGAGGCTTAGAAATGAATCTTTGAAGTCTCACTTTAAAACTGACCCCTGAGGTTTTGGCAGCCACCAAAATGTTACAGCATGAAATTTAGGAGACAAGGTTTATCAGTTTTTCTTTAAAGAAATCAGCAGGTGATGCTTGCAGTGATGCTGCCACAAAGATACTCACTCACCATTCCAAATTTTCCTCTTTCATGCTGATATTCCATCCATCCCCCTCCCTCCTTTCCCTGTGCACCCCCAAAAATATAATGCTTAAACTGGATGAAAAAATACAGTAACTAAAAAAGTTCCTATAATAAGCTGGGAACTGGCATGACTATCTTTCTTTAGGTGTGAGCATTCATAGCTCTGTTTCAAAACCTATTCAAACCTGGATAGCCTTTTGTGGGGACAAATGGGGCTGCTGCCAGTTTTCACCAAGTTATAAAATTTTCAGCGTCACAATAAATTGTGAGACAAGGAGAAGAGAAATTCAATTTAACAAGGAACTCGTAACTTTTCATTGAAGGAGTGCTCAATTGTGGGACAAGGAAGAGTGAGAGGTGCAGCGTGCATCAATATCTTATCCCTTTCTTTCTGGGTTGTCCTTGGAGGCTTGTCCATAATTTACTTTCCCAGGGGAAATTTAACACAAGTGCAGCAATTTTTCCTTTCATCCTACTGATGGACTAAGCTCGCCTCAGAAAAAAAAAAAAAAAAGGGGGGGGGGTAAAAAAGAAAGAGAATTGGAAGATCCACAGCTATTGTTTACCCTGCAGATCATGTATTATTTTTACCTTCAAATGTACATATTTTGATAGCAGTGCTAACTGTGCACACACACACGCATACACAGGGGCAGTGTGATCAATGGCAGGGGTCAATAATCCCATTTCAGAAGCAGTTTCTGCTGCAGACTGAAATGAAACAGAGTAAAGTCTAAAGTAATGAAATGTGACAGCCACATTCACTGCCATCCTCCAAATACGGAGAGAAATACGTTTCTACACAAGGAAATCCAAACTGCCAAATTAGCTCCACTCATATAATAAACAAGGCTACACATGGCACCATCCTCAGAATTTGCCTTCTTCAATTAATGATAATATGATCTCACCAAGTCTGATTTTTGTTGGAGTATGAACGACTAACCTTCAGGTTTCCTTGTGAGCAAATAGCCTACCTCATTAGTTCACAATATTAATCAAATCTTTTATTCCCTCTTTATATTTGTTGTATCACAGTGATATTATAGCTTCTTCAATTGGTTAAATCAAAAAATGATCTATAAACAATCACAGGACATTCAGTATCATAATTGCCAATGCATCTCATTACATTGGGCAGGGCTGGTGACAGCTGGCAAATCTGTCTGTGATCTGTGAGCAATCCCAGACCTGGGTGAAGCTGCCCTTCAGTCAATATAAACGTCAGAAGCAATAGCTCTGCCTTATAAAGTGTGATCACCAAACAATGGAGCCTCCTTCCAAAGCACTGAGCAGATCCCAGGGTAGGAACAAGTCCAGGAGGTTCCCTGTGGCAAACTCTGGGTATAAGTACAACCATTTTAACTGTGGGTATAAGTGCAACTGTATTAATTTGGTGGAACTTTGCACCCCTGTATCAGAGCAGCTTAGAGGAATAGGAAAACCAGCAGGGCAGACATTAAGGACTCAGTGCTGGAAGGAAGCTGCACAGAGATGGGTATTTTCTTGTCTCATCTTTGGGTTCCCCCCTTGTCACAAATAAAGCTCTGTAATCTGTTTGTTATGGATAAGATGGATGCTTTTGTGTATCTCTGTGTTAGCCATTTACTCATCCCAATCCATCCTTTCCATCTTACCTTTCTTATTCCCAGCTTCTGCTTCTGGACAGGTGACTTCCCTTTCTATAAAATTAAAAATCTCAGTACAGACAAAAAATGTAACTGATGTCTGTAGCAATAATTTCATTAAGTTTTTGACTTACTACTAATTATCACTAGGATTTAAAAATGGATAATTCCATGAATTCAATAAAGTATATGTTCAGTGCATGAAGTGCTAATTGAAGAAAATTCCCTAGAAGTAATAATTAAAGAATTAACATGTAATGCAGATGTTTTTGATGGAAATCCCCAAAACCAGGTAACACTGTCCTCTGAATTGAGGATCTAAAAGGACAGGTGGATGTAGTACAGCTGTCATCTGTGGCCAACAGACAGATGGAGAGGTGATGGATGATGAGGAGTAGGTTAATAATAGAAAAATGGTCACTGTGTTATTGGGACCACTTCAAACTCTGTGGTCTAGATGCAAGGAAATATGGAAGTACACATTTATGAATAAAAATCCTACAGAACAAGGGCTGGTATAGCAATGGAAAGGAATTACCCATCTGGTAGAGATAAAAGTGAAAAATCCCAATAAGTGTGTAGATGAGACACATATGTGAAGAGACATCAAGGGTAACAAAAACCACTTCATAGATACTCCAGTAAGAGGGATATCAAGGAAAAGGCTACCCTGCTCCTTAAGGAAAAAGTGAGACATGATGGATGATGACAAAAGACTAATGAATATCTATTTTTTTCACCTCAGTCTTTACTATAAGGTCAGTCACAATCACATATCTATCACAATTAATATCACTGACAAAGGGCTAGACTTGAGCCTCAAATAGGTAAGGTACAATATTCAGAGTACTTATATAAGGTGGATGTTTTTAAACAGGCTGAATCTAATGAACTTCATCCACCAGTACTTACAGAGCTAAATGAGAATCTCAAAGTCATCAGGGCTTATCTTTGAGAACTTAAAAAGGACAGTGGATAAACTGGAAATCCTAGAAAAGGGCCAGTGTAATGTCTACCCTTAAAAAGTATTTTAAAGAAAAAGGCAAGCCTGACAATTGTAAACTAATCAGCTTATCTTCAATTCATGGAAAAATACTGAAACAAATAGCCCAACTCTTTGTAAGTGCCTGGAAGGTAATGAGAACATGTATAACATCCAACATGGATTTGTCAAGAACAATCATGTCAGAGCAATCTAATTTTCTTCCCTGATAAGGTAACAGGCCTTGTGGACAGAGGAAAAGCATCAGATGTCATTTGTACTTTGGACTCTTTTTGATCCTCTTCCATGTATCAATCTTCTAAGCAAACCATGGAAGCATGATTCAGATGAAAATAGTACAAAGTGGCTGCAACACTGATTCAGAAAAACGTACCTGGGGTGTGATTAGCAACGTTCCTATCGACATGAAAAGTCAAGTGACAAGTGACAATCTGGATGAGGCCCTCCTAAGTCTGGTAACATTTAAGATTTTGATTAATGACCTGGAAAATAGCATCAAAATACATACTTGCTGTGACAATATCTTTCTCAGAGGCATTATAAATACACTGGATTTATAATGACCAGAATTCAGAGAAAATTTGATGAATTGAAAGATCTGATTTGGAAGCCACTGTGCTTGTTCAGTATGGAAAAATGCAAAGTACTTCACTGAGCCAAGAAAAATTAACTACTTGGGATGGAGAACCACTGACATTGGTAGCCATTCTGTAGAAAATTAAAACTTACTGTGGATCACAAGCTGGATAATCCATCAACAATATCATGCTGCTCCAGTAAAGATGAATGTCCTACTGCAATGGATAAATTAGTTCTACTTGACACAGAAGAATCTTTCTACTCAGCACCAGGAAAGCTGCAGCTGCATTATTTAATCCAGTCTAAAGAAATTCACCTCCAAAAAGTGAGGACCAGCTTGTGATAACCCAGAAGAAATATATGATTTAGAAAACACAAGAATTGAGGTTGCTAAAAAAAGAAGAACAAGTACAGATGCAGTAAAATGCTGCTAAAAAACTAAAAAATAAAAAACAAACAAAGAAAAAAAAAAGGAAGTGGAAAAAAAGAATGGAAAAAAGCCCCAAACCACAAAACTGGTAAACTGCCCTTTGTGCTGGTGTTAGACAGGGCAAGGCATAAATGACTTAAAGAGCAGCCAGGGAGACTGAGGCTAGATTTTAGGAAACAAACTGTCAAGAAGCAAGAAGCAATAAACAGTAGAGAAGACAGATTGCCTGTGGAAGTTCTGGAATAAACCTGGAAAAAGCTGTCAGAAATCTGTACAAAATAGATGTGGATCTTGCCACACTAAAAGGGTGATCCATATCACCCAAAGGTCCTTCAACTCGTGTGGTTCCATGAGCCATACTGAAATGTCCCAGAAATGAGACCCTTGCACATGATGTTTGGGAGCAGTCAGCAGAATTAAGTATCAATTTTTTTTTCCCTAATAAAGTATTTTACAAAGCTGAACAACATGATGGAAATTTAGAACCTATATTTTTAAAAAAAGATGTTGAGAAACTGAAAGAGACCCAGCAAGAAGCCACAGAAAAGACTTAAGGGCTGAATACAATATCTTGAAATGAGACTCCAGTACTACAATGTGTGCATTACCAACACATTGTAGTACTGGAGTCTCATTTCAAGATATTATCTGGTCACTGTGTTATTTGGACCACTTCAAACTCTGTGCTCTAGATGCAAGGAAATATGGAAGTATACATTTAGTAATAAAAATATCTACAGGCTGGTATAGCAATGGAAAGGAACTACCCATCTGGTAGGGATAAAAGTAAAAAATCCAAATGAGGGTGTAGATAAGACACATAGATGAAGAGACATTAAGGGTAACTATCCCCCCATGGACGCAAATAATTTCTTAATCTTGTAGTAAAAAATTAGCTACCAGAGGGAAAAAAATTGTATAATACAAGATTAATTCAAGTCAAAAATTAGATTTATATTTTTAACATTGTGAGTAATCAGACACTGGAACAGATTACCAAAGGAAGCAGTAGATGCTCTGCTTCCTGATGCCTTGAAATCAAGACTGGATGCTCTCCCAAAAGACAGACTTCAGTCATACATAGGTTAAAAGTTCAACCCAAGGCAATACAGGTTTAATTTAACAGTCTGTGATGTCCTAGAGGGACCCCACAATTGTTCAAAGCCCAAGAATTAATTTAAAGTGAGCCTGAACTTCTTTTCATCTGAACAGGAGGGTCCCTACACCCATGGAGGGGTATTGCAGCCTGAAATGGCATTGTCTCCACTGTGATATGGTATTTTCACACACTGGGTTTATTTTCCATAGCTCTATGAACTCAGAAATATCCTTCTCAACACAAAGCTGGGAAATGAAAAAAAAGGTATTTAAAAAAAAATCCCCCCCACCTCAACCCTCAAAACATATTTTGCTCAAACAACAGAAAATGAAAAGTTCTAGAACTCTAAATGGGTAATTTCAAGATACGTTTCTCCTTTTCAGAACTTTAAGAGTCTACTATTTAATGCCTTATTTAGTCTGTAAAAGTTCTGCCTGCTTTAGGAGCAAAAGGATTAATGGTTTCAAATTCCAGTGTGTTGACCTTTATTCAACATTAAAATGCTTATTTGAGCATTCTGCCATGGTACCAGTAAGCCTCTGTCTAATGAAAATTGTAAGGGAAAGAAAGTTTAACTCCCATATGCCCACAAATAGAATTATTTTTTATTAGGAGGTTTAGGGGATCTTTTCTGCACACACACAGAGATAGCATTGATGCAAAGTGCACTAAAACCACAGTGTATACATGCTATTGCCCTGGCTCCAGGTTGAATGTTAGAGCAATATTAATGATGATGAAGAACCAAAATCAGGTTAAGAGCTCCTGCTCCCAAGTTATTGCCCTGAATTATTTGTGACATCCAACAATTTTAGGCAAAGTCAAACAAAAACAAATCATACTAGTTACTTCTGAAATAAATTACAGAATTTTGCTTCCAAACTCCAAAAAAAGCCTGATGAAAAACTAAAGAAGAAATTTACATACCAGGGTACATGGTGTGCTAAGACAGCAAATCAAAGTGGGGAAGAGGAGGCCAAGATTGATTTTGGGTGATGCTGAGCAGCAGAGAGGGTGAGTTGTAAATGCTTCAGCTGACACAGCAGGGAGAGCTGAGGGAGAAGCTGAAGGCAATAAAGGGCTGCTGCAGACTTTCAGGGCACCTCCTGAACTTCCACAAGTAATTGTCTTTAGAGGCTGATGCAAAGAGAGAAAGCTTTAATCACACTGAATCTTTTCTGCTCTGATATTGATTCAGATAACAGCTTTGCAAAAACCAAGGCAGGGGAACATTTTTGTCAAGGCAGGTTCCCACTGGCCCCTCGTCAGCTGAGAAGGAAACAGGACCAAAGGCAATCCAGAGCATCACTCACACAGAGATGGCACATGCAAGAAATTAATTACCAGCTAAGGTTTTGTGGTAACAGCCTTACTATATTCCAGTAAATCTTAGTCCTGAATAAAAGTTTACAGGTCAGTCTTTTTAGTACTGAAAGCTTTCTTGGGCAAAACCACAGTCGTTACAACAGTTTGTTGAATAACAATAATAAAAAAAAAATTGCTCAGAACCAAAAGAGCTAAAATAACTTCCCAATGATAAAAAGTATTCTTCAGCTTATCTGGAGAAGGGGCATTGAGCAAGTACACTTTAAAATGTTACAATACTTTCATAAGAATTACAAAATGTGTCATAACTAAAGTTAGTCGTGACTAAGAAATTATGCATAGGACAAGTAAGGAACAGCAGAATCAACACTGCAGGAATGTGCAGGTTTAAGGAGATGAGAATAGCAGACAGGAAAATCAATTTATTGCATGATAAATGTTCATATGCAAAATAGTGTGAGCAAAAAAACCCAGCTGTGAAGAATGTGGCAGTGAAGGGGATCAAATCATTATGCATCAGAGTGAATATTTCATCATTCTAACTCAAACTTCCTGTGCAAATATTAACAGAACCACAGGAAAAGAAAAATCCTACAAAGCATGCCAGCATTTTGCTAAAAATACATGCAACCACTCCAGAGCTGCAAATATAATTCAAAATACCCAACTCCCTTAGAAGTCTGACTTCACTGAACATAGAATAAATTCAGGCACAGAGGAAACCAGAATGGAGAAGGTAGAGGTGGATTTATTTCTGCCTCTTAAACAACTTTAAATAAACTTAAGGCAAGGCAAGACATGCTCACAGTGAATAAAAGGAATAAACTTGGAGAGGGGAGGACAGAAAAAAAGTGTTCCATAAAGACTTTTTGAAAAAAATTTTGTTCTTTTATTACATGTTGAAATTCAAAGTAATTGTTTTAATATTTTTTAACCTAAAACTAAAAGGAACACAAAAGCTTTATTTAAAAAATCCAATCAGTGAGTGACTGCAAAAATAATGGTGTCTGCCAGGAGCACTGATGCCTCTAAAGAAATATATATTTAGTTTGTCTTACTCAGCAATGCTCAAAAAAACTCTAGGAATCATTCTGGGTAGAAGATGCATTTTTAATAAATACCAGCAAAAAGCGGGGAGGGGGGGGTGGAAATGAATTCAACACAGAAAAAAGGCCATAAAGTTTTTTTCCAGCTCTAAAACACAAGCATTGTCTTAGCCCATCTCTTTTTCCAGTCATATATAGACAGCACAACAATGAAACACAGTGAGCTTTAACTGAGATCTCTGAATTTCTGTAGGTAAAAAGGATTACACCACATACATCATTCCTATTTCAAGGAATTGTCTGCCAGGACAAGGACTGGGCAATGCCCCCAGTGTGGATCCTACAGCACAAGGGACATAGGGGTTGGTGCCAATCTGTCCAGTAATTGATCCTTACTTCTGCCATAAATCTCAGATACAAACACTGTTGTACTGTGAATCAAAATATCATTTGTCATAGGTCATTGTTCATCTCATTCCAATTTTAATGCCATGTAATTAACAAAACTACTCTAAAATTTATCTCCAAAGCTTATGTACAATGTGTTGGACTTGTGAAATGAAATAGGCATGTGGTAAAACATGTCCCTGTTTTTGCTGATTCTCAGCATAAATGTTTCCTCCTCTCTTATCAGTTGCCTGAACACCAGCATGCTACAATCAACTTCCTGCTAGTTAGTTAAGATTCTTGCTTGCTTGCCTTTCTTCTCTAAATACAACTCTCTCATGCTGCTATTGATCAGTGACTGAAGAAAAAAAGCCAGGATGAAACCCCTCTTTCTTTCCTTTCTTTTTTTGTTATTGATATTTTTTTAAAAGGTCCTTTCATCTCCTCCTCTACCAGGAAAGCATTACTTGATGGAAATACAAGAATAATGAATCTAAAGCTGTTCAACACCAAACTACCTAGAAATGGAAAAAATCCCCCTGGAATTGAGCCTCCTGCTTGTCAGTGGAGCAGCACACGTGCACTCTAGTTACTTTCTCAGTTACAACATCAGTAACTCAAGGAAATTCTGTTCCAGTCAATAGTGGAACAGATTATATGGCATTGGGAATAAGGGCAGAATTTGACCCACTTCTTTTTGGTCATAAAAAAAACCCCTCAAGGATGATAGGTAGCACATCAAAATATTAAATATAATTTTACAGTTTAAGATTTATAGCCTCACGCTGCTCATGAAGTCTCCACTTCCAAGCAGTTTGTGCTATTAGCAGGAGGGGTCAATTCCAGCAGAACTTTTGAAAGCCACTTCCCCCTTCTCCGGTCATCCCCCTGAACACAGCAGTGCCAGAGGTAGCTGAAAACAGAGCAATGTATATTTAGCCTGCAATGTTATATAACCTGTCTGTTAACAAATGCAAGACACAAAGTAAAGTCATGTAACCCAATTGAAACAGTTCGTACTGGAGGTTGATTTCCCTTGGGAAACTGAAACATCAAGTAAGAAACTGAACCAGTTAAATATAACCTTTTTAAAGGGCAAAAGAATTCAAAGGTAATCAAGGATTTTTTTTTTCCTCAGAAGGGCATTTATAATTATATTCCACTCTTATTTATAACAAGCCTTTTAATGTTGGTACTACAAAGAGCTCCACAGAAAGCCAGCTTTGCTTTATATAACAGGATTCAATCTCCACGTGGTTTTTATATGCAAAACATCTTATACACAAGGTATACACTGACAAAAGCACATTTCCCTGAAGAAACAAGGAATGTGTTTTCAAAGTGTTCATGAGGGTTCAGCCATGTGCCTTTTTCTAATGTTGTGGGAGACTTGAGAAGACATCCTTAATGCTTGTTTTGAGAAAATAATGGCAAGTGACTCCATGTGCACATACAGTGAGCTCAGAACCTAGTGTTTAATTTCCTTTATTATCCTAGAATACACTTAATGGTTTGCTTTAATCTACTGATTACTGAGGAGAAGGAAACAGAACAATTACCAAGCTGATTGTTTCAGTTTCTTTCCACTGGTTAAGCAGGTATGAGCTAAGAAGCAGAAATGATGGGCATGAGCTAAAACCTCCTGAACCAGAAGCACATTTCAAAATTCAGCAGCAGAGTGACCAGGTGGTCTGTGATTAATCATTTAAGATCCCAAGTTTCGTGTTCATGTTGTGTTAGGACACAACATCTTGTGTTATGAAAACAACAGTGGGAATTTCAGAGTGGGATCTGGAGGTGCACAAAGCCAGTGAGAAGGAAATCTACAACAAAGAGTAAGGATAGATTTGGGTGGGACAAGCTCTTGCACAGAAGGTCTGCTGGATGCAGTAGAAATTAATTATATAGAAACCTGCCACTGTGCATGCTTCCATCTTCTACAGACCCAGCAGATACTCACAGTCTCACACTGCAGTCTGTTACCCCTGAACAATAAAAACAATGTAAAGGGCAGAGCCTTGACACAGCCAGAGATGCTTTCAAATTATGCTGCACAGATTAAAAACATGCAGGAGTTTCCCAGGATGACATAAATTATTGATCTATCCCATTTCTCATGTTGCCCAAAAGCTTGTAATTGTTACTATACTAAAACATCTGCACGAAACTGCCCTAATAAATTTATTCTGCGAAGGAAAAAAAAAAAGTTAATTTAATCTCAGAATTACATGAGAGACATTCTGTTTGAGTAGCAGCAAGCACACAGAATCCCAGCGTGGATTCCATTGTGCATACCTGCTCAAACTCTCAGCAGACACACTCTGAACACCTGCAAGTGCCTGACAGAGGCAATCGGGCTGGTGATTTCTTACCCACAACAGGCAATCTGTTGATACACTATGAAACCAGTATTAGGAGATGCTTTAGTCAAAATGCTGCAGGTTATTAATCACAGCTTTGGGGTTTCTGACAGGATGTTTTGATAAAATAAATCTATTTTAAGTGACTGTAATGAAATACTAACCGGTTTTTGAAGGGCTTTTAAGATGTTTTTAAGAAGTTTCAGATCAAAGACTCAGTTAATGTAACCTCCATGCATTAAATATTTAGTACTTATTCAGTCACTTGAGCACTCAGGCATCTTGACATTGTAAAAGGAGGAGAGGGAAATTGAGTCTAAGTCAGTTTTACACAGTGGGATTTTTCAGTTTTTATGTTAAAATCCCAGGCATGTAATTTTAATACAAAGGGGTCTATTCTTCTACAACAGTATATGCACCACCCATTAAAAGAATTCTTTGTTCACCTGCATAGATGGGAGAATAAATCCTCTATAGAGTCACTTTGGTAGAAACTGTTGTGCTGGGATTAACATCATGATTGAACATTATTCTGTCTCTGAGCTCTCTGATGGACAAAACCAAATGCACACACTTCTCTTTCCTGAACAAGTAGGCACTTACAAGGAACACAGAATTTTAACAATAGCAGATAGATTTAAGCAAGTTCCTTTTAGATATTTGGATTATGTGACTATAAGATATTTCCCCTTTCTAGCATCCCTGAATCCCAACAGCTGCTCTTTACCACTTCATTTTTTCCAAGAAATGCTCAGAGGTCTCCAAAACAGATGAGGGAAATAATCCTATTTGGCAACTTATTAAAATAGATGTCTTAAATTAATAAACTGCAGATTAGCAGGGGCTGGATATCCATTCTGAAAATGCAACTCTATATATAAATTTTAAAATTTCTGAAGCACCACCTTTCTTGTGCAAGCTCACTGAGTGTAGTAGGAATTGGAGGATGACTTCAAGCAGAATGAAGACACTCCTGAGTGCATTTCTTGGCTCACTTGCAGAGGATTATGGACAATAAAATATTTAAAATTGCCTTTGAAACTATTGCCATGACCCACATTAGCATCCATTCTCAGAATCAAGGAAGGCATTGTGCATTTCTATCCTGTTTAACACAAACATGGACACACCCAAGTTCTTTGATTTGCACAGTTGTTCTAAGGCTCTTGTATTTCACATTAATTTGTAATACAGAAAGAAAAGAAAGAACCTCACCTCAAACACTGCCAATATATGGAAAAAAACCCCAGCAAATGGTTCTGCATATTTTTCACAGACATTTCCCAAATTTCATCACAAACATTTTCCCAAAATTTACAGCGTGATTGAAGATGACTGCACCCTAGTTTGAAAAAAGCTAAAACTGACCTCTGAAGTAATGGCAGCAATACATATTCCCAAATCTGGTAAGGCATCATCATTGCATGACCCTATTTGTCATAAGTGTCTTCAGAATGTTCAGCAAGCACAAAGGCTGTGTGTCACCATGGGCTCAGCTGTGACACAGAAAGACAAACAGTCACTGAAAACATCCACATGGATCTCCTGGTAACCACATGATCTCATCTGTTTTTCTCAAAGAATTGTCTCGTTTTTCTCTGCTTTCACTGCTGACCATGGCTCTGGAGTTCCTGTCTTCTCTTCCAACTTAAATTATATAAACACATGGTGCAGGAAGGTGCAAGGTGATTTTACAGGAAAAACATGTTTCTTTGTACATAACTTGAATGTTTCTTATGCATGGTTGCCTCTGTGTGCATGCCACTGTGAGAAACTCCCAAACAGTAAATTAAACTAATTAATCCTTGCTCTGCTGAAGAAGAAACTATGTCAGAACTGTTCTATGCAAAGAAATCCAAACCACAAGACAATCCTCACCACAGAAAGGATGTTAAATACTCCAGTAAGTCCCTCACTGATTTTCCCAACAGTCAGGATATACCCACAAGGTACTACTGATAACTTCATGTCTGTACTTCTTTGGGGCTTCTTTGATTTTGTTGAGAGTGGAGACCTGTGTTAAAACCACCTAAACAGCCAATGAATCAAAATGATTCCTGAATAATTGAGGTGTGTGAAAGTAGAGCTCTAAAGATTTCCTGGAATCTTAGAAATTAGTTATATCCTCAAAACCAGCAGGAAGCTTAGGAAAACACAGAGATAATAATTGGGTGAATTCTGAAACAACAAAAACCCCATCTGGGTGTAATCTAGGAGAACCTTTATTGTAATGAGGCACAGCTCAGGAGAAGTGAGATATCAGATCTTGTCCTGCTGCCTCTGTCACTGACATTGTCCTCCTAAGGAGGGCAGCTTGGCCAGGGGGAAGGTAAGGAGGTTGTGACCAATGCTTCAGGGAAGGTGTCATGGAAAATGAGAGGAACCATGGAAGTAGTTTTGATAATAGCAAAATAAAAAGGCCCTTAACCAATTCTATAGAAACTGAATGCAGCATTATGAAATACTCAGCTTGACTGTGGAACTTTCAGATGCTCTGTCGATTAAAAAATGAAAAAAGAACAAAAAAAAAATTGGAAAAGAGAGGTTGTCCAAAATTAACAACATTAAAACATTAAATGTTTCAAATGGTATTGATCGGAAGACAGGAAATGTGAGAATTATCACATGTGTTTCTTCATAGAAATTAATGCCATTCAGATAGATTCCAGTTTATTGTTAGTTATGATGTTTCAACTTGAAATGAATATGAAAATCCTTTTGAAATCAGGATATAGCCACATGTAATGCTTGGAGATGCAATGGACTTTAGAAAAAAAGCGATCTTGGCTATATGTTTGCTCTTAGCAGGAGAATTGTTCCAGGCTTTCAGAATCTGGGATCATTTGAGTAACAATCAGTTCACACAGCTCTGATAGGGTGAAGGTGTGTCCCAGAGAGATTAAACGTGGACTGTCACTGGAACAAAAACTGTAAAATTTTGTGCTCATGCTGGCTGCAGCCACGGGTGCAGATGGGTATTCCCAGCACACAGAATGTGGTATGAAGCTTCTGTAAGGAATTCCATCCATAATCATTGCTGAAATACATCTGCCACCAGTGCTGAGTGCAGCCAGAGAGATCTGATGATGTGTGATCAGCTCCAGAGGTTTACTATCACGACACATTACTATTATGCAGTCAGCTGTGATCCTGGCCTTACCATCATTATGGGTTTTTTTTGGAATCAAAGAAAGAATATGTTGAAACACCTTTGTGATTTCTGGTAAATTTCTGTGCAATACAATTCCCAGAAAAGGCCAATGTTCTGAACTGTCTGTGCACATGGGTTCCCTGTTGTATTAAAGACACATCTCCTGTTGAAGTTTTCCAATAAATCATATTTTATCTGTGCTGCTGCCAGAGTACAGCCTATCCTAATTTCTAGCACATGGAGCAACTTCTGAAGCTAACCAAAGAAGGAATCTTTTGTGAATTAGTATTTTAGGGATGTTAATCATCATCAGTCCAAGGTTTTTCTGAACCACTTGTTGTGATTCAGCACTACTGCGTGTAAAGTTAATAATTTGTGACTGTATGAAAGAAAAGAGAGCTTACCTGCATTTAAAAAAAATACATAGACATAAAAAAGGGTCACTCCCCTAGGTTATTTTAAAAAAGAGATTATGGAGCAATTACTCTGTGGCCCCTGGTTGCAGGAGAGAATTTCTTTCTTTCCGAGTAAGTTTTCAGATTGAGCATGTCAGGAAATTTGTGCCATTACATGTAAATACATGAAAATGGGGTGGAAATAATTTCTAGAATTCAATTTATTAAAAAATGAACACAGGTGCAATTCTTATCAAATAAGGAAAGACAGATGAGAACAGGAAAGGTTTTGACACGCAGTTCTCATTCACTTCAACCAAAAATTTGCTTAGCTGGTACAGGAGATTCTGGAGATGGCTGCTACAGGAACCATCAGTTTACTATTCTTGGTACTACCTGATGTTTCCTGCTGACTCTACAGTACATAGAAGGGGAAGTGGTTGTTGTCCAGGAGCTTTGCAATACATTGATTTTCCCTTTTTTTTCCTGATTTAACTTTCTAATGAGCAGAGAAAGAGAGTGGCATACATAAATTCATTGTATTGTAACATACATAAATTCCTTGTAGTTCTAAAGGAAGTCCAGATTTCTAAAAGAAGAGTTTGCATTTGCCTGTATTTCTCTGGGAAGATGAAAAATCTGAGACTTCAGAGACCACAGTCATTCTGCTCCATTATTGTCATAGCAACAAATGATCTTGAAGCACTGTATGCAACATCTATAGCCATTTGCAGTATAGCTCTAGCTACTAACTTGTTTCTGTTAATGGCTGGCATGAGCCAGTCTCTGTAATCTCTGCAATTTAATTGATGAACCACAAAACAAATGGTCATACTTAATAAAATTATATTTTGCCATCTGTGTCCAGTAATGAGAAAATCTGAATTATAGGAATGAAAAAGAATGAAGTTTTCTTCCAAACAGATCAATGCATCCCACCTCTTTGTCAGCATTAAATTAGATGTTATCTGTTGCTGTGTATTTCCCTCCTTGGTTGCCATGGCTAATGGGAGTTACAGCCAAGATGGACAAGAGTTCTGTTTGACCATGGGGAATATAATACCTTTTCCTCTGTTTTCCTATAAGTCTATGTAGTATGAGTGCACAATCTTATTCGGTCTGAGTGCATCCAAGTCTGACTTATAGGAGGAAAATTTTGTTCAGCTCTGCAGTGTTATTTGCTGTTACAAAATCTTATCTATTTCTATAAAAGAAATCTAGAGGATATGTGCAGTTTTGTTCCTAAAGCTCTGAAGGATTTCAAAATCAGCTGGAGTTGAAGGCAAATCTGGTGCTGCCACAGTATCTTGTAAGGATGATTACAACAGCAGAAAAGTACACCTTTGGAACATATATTCTGTTTTCCTGAGTTCACATTCTGAGCAGTTTGTTCTCTTGAGAGCAAGGATATAAATTGTCTGGACTCTCCATAAAGAGGCCACTACAATTTAAAGGAAAAACCAAAACAAGAAACAACCCACCCCAAAACCTTTTATAAATTCTCTAGGAACCTCTATATCATTAATTCCCATAAGATATAGATGGTCCCCACACAGAAGATAGCAAAGTAATTTATGGTGATAACTTGATTACCTGGACCATTTCCTAAAGCTTTAGAGAGGAAGACAAAGCCAAGGAGAGTACTTTATATCCACTCACGGGAGACAAAGAAGATGCAATGCTGCTGAGCACCCTGTTGTGTGCAGCAACACTATTCTTGTTCTACACAGCACCTTTCAGATTTTGAAATATTCATTGTTTGGATTAATATCTATGTCTAAGTCTCAGACAAGTCTTGATGGATCTCACTGTATTGCCAAAATATCTCCTCTTTTTTTACCACAGTACCATCAACCTCTGTTTTAGTCGTCATCTGTTAATCTATAAAGTGCCTTTAATCAGTCATCTCTGACATTCCTATAAATTTCCCATCAGACATAACACATTACAGGCTATTTTTCATTCTCAGAAGGCAAATAAGAAAAACAGACTTGAGGTCTTGAATCACATAAACTGTGCAAAATAGCAGACTCCTTTTCCAGCTCTTTTCCTGAAAACCACGGCCATAATTCGAGGAGCTCAGCAGCTACAGACAGGCCCTGGTTTCCAAAACGCTAAATTTAGTTTTGGGGTGCAACTGCCAGAAGTGGGGGTTCAGTTTTGTGTATCAGAAGCTCTGAAAAGAGAAGTTTGTGTTTTCAGTTTCTGTAAAAGCGGATGTGAAAACGCGCTGCGAGTGCCTCGGAAATCCCGATCGGCTGCGCTGTCCAAGGTCCTGACAGGGATTGGAAAACTCGATCCTGCGCTGAACTCCATCTAAATTGTCTAAATTCACTGGTTGCTGTGGCTGACCTCTGAAAATGAACACCCAAAGCTTTCCCAACGCTGTTTCCAAGCAGCCCAGGTTTCTGCAATGGTCTCCTTTCCCATAAAACGAAACTGCAGTCAGAAGAATATGATGAACCTTAACTCACTGATATTTATGCAATATTTTGGAGGCTGTCAGAGCAGAAGTTAAAAAAAAATAAATAAAAAGGGGGATTTCTTTAAAGACAAGCATGATATTTTCCCTTATTCCATGCTGAGAACAGTGCAGCATTCATAAATATGGAAAGACTAGTTAATATTTTAATTCTAAGCAACATAGATTTTTTTTAAAAGGCGGGGGGAGAGGAAAAACAAACAACACTTAACAATATGCAGCTGTTACTAATGAATTAACAAGCTGATTAAAAATAGAATGATGGATATTAATGCATTATTATAAACCAACATAATGCAGAAAATCTAAATGGAGAGAAAAAGTATGTACTATAAAATCCTAAAGTTGTCAGATTTTGTGAAAGTAATAGTCATCTTAAATTTAACTAATTAGGACTAAGTGCAAAATTGGTTGCAATTAATGAGAAATTAAAAATAAATGGGAGGAAAATTATTTCAAAACAAGATTTTTCTTTCATCCATACTCATGGAAAGTCCTGAAATGGATGGTATCTCTCCTTTGTCTTCCTCCATGTTACACATTTATTAGAACATCAGAAAAACCACTCTGTGGTTCAGAGAAACACACTTTCTGTAGAAAGGTATGTCCACAATTCTAGAGAATTCTAAGTGAAAATATTTGACTGGGGGCCTAAGGCTGGGTTTTTTTCTTTCCATTGGAAATGTCATGTAACTGGGGCCTTTTCAATCCGTGTTCATTTTCTCAGATTGTTCTCTGCTGCCACAGTATGGTGCTCAGCTGCTGTTTGAAAACACAAAAAAGAGGATCTTTATCAGAGACTGCAGTTCTTTTCATGTACCAATATGACTGGTTGCCATGTAAGTTCTCCTTTAAAGAGTAATAAAAAAGCTTTAAGCTGTATCTTATATTTCCTAAGAAGTGAAAAAAAACAGTTTTCAATTAAGTACCTACTGCTTTACATTAAAAAGCTCCTGTCTCCTCATGTTATTTGTATGTCATTTTGTCTTCAAAACAAAGATAAATATTGCTTTCAGTATTTGTGGATAATAACAGCACTTCAACAGCAGCAGGGTTTTTCTATGAAAACACTCTTTTTTTGTCTTTTCCAGGAATATCATAATCTTCTAAAATAAAATATGCTTGAATGCAACATGATTTCTTAAAATAAGGAGGGCACTAGCCTCCCTTACATGTACATTTGATGTGCTTCATCATTGCACTATTCTTTGATTCAAAAATACTTTGCTAACAGTGCAGAAAAGTAAGGATCGGTAAAATCACACTGAAATCAAGAACAGATCACAGGCTACACATAATATCTCTCAGCTGTGCTTCCTTACATGTATTATATTTTCACGAGCCTTACTTCCTCTCTTCAAGTACGTATCTTCAAATACTTGGGTCAACAGGAAGGATGCACTCAGCCAGCTGGGGCCACCTGAGCAACACTGCCTTGGTCTCTCCTATCTTATAATCTGCATCCAAATATGTTCTTATGTCTTTATTTTCTCATTTCTATATGATTTCTCCCCAAATCCCTTCTGACATACAGGCAGGAGTCTTCTTAGAGCCAGCTTTTAGCTTTCAAGGCTTAAGGACAAAGGAGATAAAGTCTTACTGAACATGTGCATGGCAAGGACAAAGAACTCCAGGATTAGCACAAATCTCTTATGCAGAAGGCCTCAAATGCACACCTTACTCATACACGCTAAAAACAAAAAAAGATTGCTGAGCAATGCTGGGATTCAGTTTACACACAGGAATTCAGCATATTTATAGAGAAGTGCAAAAAGAGGGGGTTTATTATTATTTTTTGCCTGTAGTTGTGTTGTTATAGTGATAATACAAGTCCACACCAAAACTTTAGGCACCAGGCCTAAGTGCTGATTGTTTTGACCTTGGAGCTCAAGGACATCTTAACACATTAAACTTGATGTCATGAACTGTGCTGGTGACTTCAACATGTCTATTTAACATGCTTAAGTTTAAATCTACACTTAAGTGTTTTGCTGGATCAGAGCCACAATGCTCAGTTTACATAAATTATGTGAACAAGATTTTGCCTGAGGTATTTAGAGATTTTAATATATTACACTTACATTCTAGAGCTGGTATAAAGTAAAATCAATAAATAGTTTTTTCTTTGGTTAAATTAAAAGGCATAAATCCAAATCCTTTGGACTGAGCAGACTTTGAAATTGTTAAATAAGCCTTCAGTCCCAAGGTTTCAGTCCTACAGGTAATGTGAGCCAGGCTAACCATCTTCTGGGTCTACAGTGAAAGAATAAAGATTAAAATAGTGCTCCAGCCCCACAGATGCATTACACAGTCACCACTCAGGAGATCTAAACAGAAACCAACTCAAACATAGCCAAAATCCCAGCAGAGTCAATGCGGTGAAGTGCTACGGGGCAAATGTAGTTAATAGCTCCACATAGCACGATTTCCCCTCCGTGGGAGTACATTCAGCATCACTATCAACATGGTAATTATTGCTTAATGCTGTGCTACAAAGCAGGGAAAACAAATTTCTGGAAATGGAAGTGCAAGAAGACTGAAGGCTTTCTAGGGTTTTCTCAGGATTCTAAGGCCCCTACATACCCTCAAAATACACTCATGGCCTGCAGGACAACTAAATGAATTTTAAAACCATGAAAAAGCTTTAGGATGGTGTGCACACAGGGCCTCAGATTTAGGGGGTTTTATGAGATTATATTAATTGGTTATGCTATGTTATTTCCCAAGCACCAACTAAAAAACAGGGATTCTACTTGGCTCTGAACGTGGAAAGTAAAAATATATTCTTCATGTCCCCAGAATCTTAGGGTGCAGTAACTAAAGGCAACTGCCTAGATCTGAGGTCCAACTCTCTGTGTGGACAAAACCAGTAGGTTTCCCACTGGGATTAAAGTTACCCCACGGGACTTTGTGACACTCAACCAAGCAGGAGAAAGTGCTGAGGACAGGAATGAGTAAAACCTGCCTTTTACTTGAAATTTGCCATTGCCATGAGAAAAGGAGTCAGACCCTGAAATGCCTCCCTGCACCTGGGTGTGAGTTCATTTATTTCAGGACATTTGACTAGATCATTAGTGTTTCCTTTCCAGGTTGAAGCCTGGACAAGCCACATCTTATTCCAGCATTTCTGGAAATGCAGGAGTACATATTAAGGGATGGAGCAAATAGGGAACACAAAAGACAGAAGGACAAGGAAGACAAGTCCTAGACCAGGATATGAAGTTACGTGAAATGGCACTGAGATAGGGATATCAGGTGCATAGAGGAGAACATGACTTCCTTGTGCAGTCCTGGTATTTAAAAGACCTCACAGCTATTTTGGATTTTGCCCTTCACAACTCAAAGAGATAAGGGGAATGAATAGGAAAGAACAAAGCAGGATAAGTAACATAAGAGCAGAAAACAAATACCACAGCTTCTTTCTTCCAGCTAGCTTAGGAGACTATAAACTAAATGGAAGGAAAAGGGAAGGTTAGATTTGAGGCAAAGAAAGGGCAAGCCAGATGAAGGACAAGTGTGGAGTAAAGGTGAGATGAAGAGTCTGACTTGGAAATGGGAAGAGCCATGAAGCAAAAGGCCAACCTGAACAGCTACAAAAAGTCCAGTGAAAACTTCAGAAAGGTCACTAACTTTCGAAAGGTTTCCCTGAGTGGCTACAAGATGAAAGGGTGAAGCTTGGGATCTGTGCATGAAAACAGTTTGCATAGACTGACTTTGCCACACATAATCCATTTACTGTCATTTCTTTCAGGAAGTTTTTTTCTTTAAAAAAAATGGATCATAGCAATTTTTTTTCTTCAGATGATTTCTTACCTCAATGGACTTTTTGTGCTCAAAGCTTCTTTTTTGGTGAAGTGCTTTTTCCAAGAGGCTTTTTTTTTTTAATGGAGAATTGGTAGTTAATGGTAGTTACAAAATGTGAGCTGCAAAATGGACTTAAGATTTGAATCCTTCTTCAGAATTTAAGATTTTCTTACTCATAGTTGGAAAAGACCAGTTAATGCAAATCCTTCTAGAAATTATTTTACTTTATCAAGCACTGTTCTTTCTGTAATTAAAGAAAGAGTTTATACATTTAGTAACCTCACATAATATTACCTGCACGTGATGATTTTATTGAATTTGTTTTTTTCAAAAACTATATATTGCTGCCAACATAAACCAAAGCATTTTTTGGTTTTACCATGAACCCTTGTACATGTCCTACAGACAGATGGCAACATTCAACAGTACCATCATTTCACCTGTCCTTCCTACTCTGCAATTCCCACAGGCCAGGTTATCTCCCAGAACTCCTTTTTAATTGTAAAAAAGAAATTTTCCTTAAAAGTGATGGTATAGAATAGTCCTCTGTAATTTTTCATGTTATTTATATAATTTTCCTGGTAGCACACTGTGCTATTATATGCTATAAATCATATTTTATTTTGGAAAGAACTGCTGGTGGTGATATTTTTAGGTCCAACTCTACTTCTGCTGATATCAAATCCAGCTAAGAAAATAGCTGTAGAAACATTTAAAATCTCACATACAGTGTTGGGATGACATCCATATTATGAATGTTTTGGGAACAGCAGTACTATAGGAGTAAAAAATACACCAGTGACTAAAGAGAATATCCTGAACATATATATATCTGCACTTTTACACTACTGAGAAATGAGAAAGGGGATTTACTTTTCCTAAGCACTATTTCTGTGGCCTTTTTCAGGCCAAGTAAATTGCCACAAATTACATTTACATGACATTTCAACCGAGTTACAGTCAAATCCATTGGAAAATACAGTATCTGACACCAACAGGATTTCAAAGGTACATTACATTACACAGAAGACTGTAACTTCTATTTTTTTTTCAAAGACCAGGAGTATACTTTTCTTTTACAGAGCTGTTATTACATAACCCAGAGTTGAATGCAGAAATGGGAAATTTAACCTTAGAAAAACTGTCTATTTTCTTTGCTTCACGCTTTAAGACGTTCATAACTGAGCAGTTAAAAATGGGCCAGTAGAAAAGGGTAGAAGTGATCGAGTATTTTTTACCAGGGTATGAAGTCGTTTAGTCAGTAAATAAAGGAAATTTGATCAACGAACCAGCAGTGTGACATCTGGTGTGCAGTTTCACAGTCTTAGGGCATCATTCTGCTCCCTCTGGTACCAGCATGACTCGGGAGTAACTCACGTAAATTAAGAGCACACCCCAAAGTGGTGTGAAGTCAGAAGGAAGCACTCTGTGTTCCACTCTGTGTCTTTCAGTGCTCCACATCTGACTTAAGAGATCAGCTCATTTTCAGAGCCCTACATTAGACATATTGCCTTCTTGTTTTAAAATATGTGTGTTTAATATTTAATTTAACAGAATTCCATATTCCAGTCCCTGTGTACTGTGCAAGTCCCTTTGAGGCTCGTGGTTTGTATGTGCAGTCACAATTCTCCTCAAATGTAATTTGGAAGCACCATTGCCTAATGGAGTGGAAGGAAGTATCAGGCTCTGATTAATCCTGGTTCTCTTTGGAGTGAGTAATGAAAATAATGCCCAGCCAGTGTCAATTTGTAAAGTGGGCTGTAGGAGTTGAGCCAGGCTGTCCAAAACTCATTTAATTTATTATGTGTGTCTGTGGAATACTGGTGGAGGCAGAGGTCTCATCAGTTGTCCACACACTTCAAGCACACACAGGCCATTTGAGCTACCAACTTCAAATTACAACAAACTCCAAAATTTTGCCATCTCTGAAAAATTGGTTATAATGCTACACACATAGCTATTGCACCTGAGACTGAATAAGTATCATAAAATAGGTAATGTAAATGTAAAATGTGCCTGTGCTTATATTTTCACAGAAATACAAAAATTATTTTAAATTATGTTGTGCTGTGAAATATTGCATAGTATATGCTGAGAGGAGAGACATATCAATATGCAAAAAAGAAATTCCACAATTTAAAGAAGTGCTCATAGATTCTGAACTTCTGATCAGTTGGGGCAAACCAAAAAAAATCTGAAGTTACCCAAGGCCAATAACAGCAGAATGAAAATAGCAGTTTAAATGGTACCTGGGTGACCATCTCAGCTCACTTGCAGGAGAGACTATTTTCAAGAACATTTGGCACATCTAGAATGTGGGATAGCTCTCTGAAGTAAAGAATATGAACATTAAAAGGTCAGAAATAGTACAGCTAAGTTATCCATTTAAATGGGAATGGGAAACTTTGCCATTTGGCTCTGAACCATTTTGCCATTCTGCATCCTAATGACAATTACATGTCCCATACCAATATTTCACTTTCAATTTTCATAGAATTAGTGATAGTAGTTCAGGAGTTAACGGAGGCAGAGTATTTTCTTTAGAGAAGAAGTGAAATTAGATTAGAAATTAGATTGCCTTGAAAACATTATATGCAGCAAAATGTGCACTCAGAAAGCCTCCAGGAGTAATCCTCTAAGAATGGCTTCTTGTGACTTGAGTTTTACTTTTTCCACAACAAAGAAAAAAAAAAAAATAGCTCCAAAGATCTGTGGTGAGATTCTGCCATCTCCAAGAGACACAGCTCAAAACCACATAATCCAGGAGAAGTGACATTTTTTTCAACCACTTCCCCATCCTCACAATCACAGACTGCAGCAGGGGGCTGTACAGTTTCCCTGGAATGAACCCGAGGGGAGCAGCAGCTCCATGGCAGGCCCACAGATGTGCTGCATCCCTCCCCTTCCACGCTATCCCTCCTCAGCCCCGTGCCCAGCATGAGGACTCGGGAGTTTGTCCTCAGATGGCGCCTTGAAACCACCTTTCACCATGTGCTACCAGGGGTGTCGTCCCCTGGCCAGGAATAGAGCTTCTGAGGGCCTCTTTATGCCAATCTGAGTCCTCTTATCTTACATAAGGGGCCAGGGCAGGGACAGAGCTGGCTCTCTCAGCTCTAAATCTATCCTATATGGCACGCAATTCTCCAAAGTACAGCCAGCTTCTGCTTTTATGAAGCACTGTGCAGTGAAGAATGAAGGATCCTGTTTTTCACCATTTAAAGATGTATGATAGCAACAAAGCTCTATGTTAAAATATTTAACTCGCAGAGAACTTATGGAAATTGTCTATTCAAGCTCAGCAAAGACATTAAATTACCAAGCTGTTCTAGGACAGTTGTGTGTGGAGAAAAGCCAGAAATGCTCTGAGATTGTAATGTTGCTCACAAAGATTACAGCATGAGCCTGATTCAGAAGCTTTTTTTCATACAGCTTGGTGAGCTGCAAAATGTTACCATATCAATTTCTGCGAAACATACTGTGTGTGCACATATAGATATAAAAGCAGGACTTATACACAGCACATTTCCTGCCACATTTTGAGTGGCATCTGTTTGTTTAGTGTGCTGAAATATGAAAAATAATATTTAGCAACTACTGGTAACACAATGTTAACAAGATTTAAGAGTATAGCTCTGTCTGTCAAAATGCAGATAAAAGACAAATCCTTCTATCTCTGTGTTTTAATCAGTCAGATCAGAGGTTTGATGAATATGCAAATGTGACTGTTTATACACCAGTTTCAGAGTGAAAGGAAACAAATTCGGTTTCATTATAGAATTAATGACAGTTCTGTCCTCTAAGATTAATAATTAAAGCCTACACACATTAAGATGATAGTGCTCTTTCCGCCCAGCCTCTGCAGATTTTACTTTTCTATTTTTTAATACCCTTTTCTCTTATAATTGTTTGTCCCCCTAATTGGAATGATTAATATTTAATGTTAGTTCATGGATATGCAATAGTCATCTTTAGAAGAAGAACTGTACTTAACCTACAAAAAGGGCTAAAAAATTACTTCTTTTGTAAATTCTGGTTTTACTCTTGTCTGTAAATTAATTTTTTCCTCCAAGTTTTATGCCACCATAGGAATCTCAACAGCCTGCTTTAATGATGGAAGCCTTTTATTTGTTTCAGTGCAGGGTATACATGTGATTTCATTTTGATGTCAATATATGCTGGGTTTCTTTCCAAAGCCCCTACTGCTGGGATCAACAGCCTTCACTGCTTTCTGATTCTGAAACACGCACTACAAGTTTAGACCAAATCAAATCTCAGAGAAAAGATTAAGAGTGTGGTACAAGTGCATTATAAAGCCCGAGAAAGCAAAAGCAAAAGTTTGGTTTTTTTTTAAAAGATATTTGAGCTATTACTTTTTAATCTGATGATTTCTGAGTTGACATGGGAGTGCCTGAGTCATACTTGCCAAATCCCCAGGACAGGCAGCATTTCAGAGGAAGATTATAGCAAAGTGAGCAGAAGTTCAGCCTCACCATTAACCCTCTTTCTTGCTCCAGAAGAACTATGACACTCCATTTTATGTGGCCATTAGGATCTATACAGAGAGACCACTAAATCCCTTCTAATTGCAAATCACCAAAGCATGAATTTTTAAGATAAAATAAAATAGCTAGTTTGTGTATGTTTTGCATTATTTTATCAAGAAAAGTTATCTTCTGTGTCAAAACCCCCATATCTCTTTCTGAAGAGAAAAGCTCTTCCAGGAAGACAAATGGTCAGAGTACTCTAAAAATCACATTTCTTCAATAAAGCTGTTTCAGTTTCATCTTTTAATGTCTCTGGAGGTGAACTGATTCTGCACAGGAATCTAGCATTGCCTTGCCTATTGCAAAGGAAATATTTTATGTGAAATTAAATCAGCATTTGTCTATATTTCACCATGCAGATACACTTCCTCCTGTGTCACTGACAGCAAGAAAACAACTACATGTTTCTGGGTACTTTAGCAAGGATGACGAATGACACTCTGGAAGTATTTAAGGGTAGATATCACTAACAAAGCCTGCTGGCTTGCAAGCATGCCTGGTACTTACCACGCTGAGCCCCAGCAGTTCCCTGCAGAAATATTCCATGTTCCTCCTCTGGAGGTTGTCCAGGTAGTGCTGGAGGCGGGTGTAGGTGTAGGGGTAGCAGTAGGCAAACTGGTAAGTGTCGTCCTCTCGGTCGAAGCAAAAAGCAAAGGACATGACATAGTTCTTCCTGTGGTCTGGGCAGCGGTAGTAATACACGTTTTTGGAGGGGATTCTTTGCCTGAAAATCAAAAATATGTGTGGATATGTGTTAATTGATGCATATCTACATGGACATAAGAAAGCTGAACCAAAAGGGCCATGTGAGATTCAGATTTCCTCCAATGTAAATGAAGTGGAACAGCTTGAACAGCTCAGGAGCTGGTGAGGAGACCCCAGAGCCTGTGTTTGGGAGCACCTGTGCAGACCAGGGCTGTGATAGCTCCAGTGCCACTGTCACCACAGTGCCACAGCAAGGAGAGCATCATACACCCAGGGAAACCCATTCCCACAAAGTGGAAAGGATGCACAGGGTATCCAAAACTCCTCTACTTCACTATCAAGCTGCTGCAACCTCACAGCACTTGTAACTCAAACACAGGCTCAAGCCAAACCTGTACCCCTTCTTACAGGTTCAATTCACCAGCACAGAGAGGGGGCACAGCTGATGAAGGAATGTCATTAGGCCACACTGAAAAAACTATTACTGAAATTCAGAACATATTTATATATATATACACATAGATAGATAGATGGATGGATGGATGGATGGATGGATAGATAGATAGATAGATAGATAGATAGATAGATAGATGGATAGATAGATAGATAGATAGATAGATGGATAGATAGATAGATAGATAGATAGATAGATAGATGGACAGACAGACAATCCTTAATAGCCAGGTTATGTATCAACATCTAGCCAATGAATGGGATAAAACATAAATTCTTGAGGTTTAAAAACAAACAAACAATCTGAAAATCGCACAAAAAAACTTCAAGCATGGAAAATCACCAGGTCTTAAAATAGAAAGCAAAGGAGAAAAGAGTATTTGTTCCCATTCCAAATTGGACGACTGCCCTCCTCAACATTTCTGGTTTATCTGACAAGATAGAAATGAATATACATGATGGTAAATAATTGTAATAAAGATATTTATATCATTGTTATCAAGTTGGTATCTCTTTGAGGAATAACAAATATCTGCCTGCAATCTCTCACACAACTCCAATGATTTTCTTACTTTTCAAGAGAAATAATCAATATTTCAGAGGAGGGGCAAAAACTTGTTCACTGGATAAGAGATGTTCACTATTTCTGTTTGTATGCTTTGTTCATTTCCTAGGTGGAATTTCCAGCTTCATTCAGACAGGAATAGTCTCCAGTCATGCCATGCACTTGTAATTTGATGTAAGTAACTTACCAGTCATGTTTGGCAACAAAAATGCTATGGTCCTGCAGACTCTACCTGATTCGATTACACAGCCTTATAAACAGGTCTCATCTAATGATTGAAGCAGATCTCAGCTAAACTGGGATCATGGTGAGGGAAAAGCATAACAAGATTTACAGACATAGCACCAGAAATGTGTCTCTATGTAATCATTCCAAGAAGCTGGTCTGCTGCAGAGCCTCAGTTTTGGCCTCTCATTGCTAATATGAATTAGAGGACAAAACCCTCTCGTTATATATAGGTACATGTTTGCCAATTAGCAGCAGTTAATGAGTCTGACCTGAGCAAGACTCAGGATCTACAAAGAGAAACAGAAAGGAATTGAGATCTTCTTGAGAAAGTGACATAAAGAACCAGCGATGCAGTTAATTACACTCAGAAAAAGAATTTATCTGCCCTTTTTAATGCCTTGCTTCTTGAACAGTCAGGGCCTCAATAACTTACTTCACCATCATGGCTGAACATGAGCCAGCTGTGCCCAGGTGGGCAGGAAGGCTAGTGGCACCTGGATTGTACCAGCAATGGGGGGGCAGCAGGGCCAGGGCAGTGACTGTCCCTCTGTACTCAGCACTGGTGAAGCCACACCTCGAATTTAGATTGTTATTTGGAAATATTTCTTCAATGAAAGGGTTGTCAAGCATTGGATGAGGCTGTCCAGGCACATGGTGGAGTCACCATTCCTCGAGGTATTTAAAGGATGTGTAAATGTGGCACTTGGGGACGTGTTTTAGGGGCAGCTTCGGCAGTGCCAGGATAAAAGTTGGACTCAATGATATTAAAGGACTTTTTCAACCTAATGAAATCTATGATTTTTTTTTCTTCTTTTTTCTTTTTTTTTTTTTTTTTTTTTTTGGTTAAATAAGACACTTGCTCATCGCTAAGATCTGGAAATTATATTTAACACGCAAATATGAAAGACAGAAAAACAAACCCTTTATTTTTTTAGAAAAAGTATCAGTAGGGAAAAAATGCCACCAGCCATCTGCATGCAGCACTCTTACCTAATGGTTTTCTTCAGTATCTTAACATATTTCTATCATTCGCCCTTACTCTGGAGTGCTATAGGACATCCCTCATTTGATCTCAAATCAAGCAGATGATATGGCAGTGGGTAAATGTATTCCAGCTCCCAGTCCTCAAACCGTAATGCAAGTTTAAACAGTATGTTGCTGAGTTGTTGAACTTTATTTGTTTCCAAATTAGCATGGGAAAAATAGTAAAGGACAAGCCTCACTTTGTGCTATAAAAATTTCATGTAAAATGAGACCAATAGGAGGAAATTCAGGATTTTAGAAAGGCTAATGCTAATTGAAATTCATCTGCTGATAGTTAATGTTTAAATGACACATAGTTCTCCTTGGTTCAATAACTTTCTACTTTTAAGCAAGTTGAAGACAACTTTGTTAATGTATTAAAGGCACTTTTGATATTTCATTCCCTTTCCCCTTCATTATAAAAGCTAAGCATCTGTTTTATTATCCACTTTGACACATCACTTTATGGCTGCATTTGGCTATTATGGCTAATCTTGATGTCTAGGACATCTGGTATTGACATTTCACTATCTGGTGTCTGACACAACAGCAGAAACCATCCTCAGTTCCTAGGTTTAAATTCACCCTCTCAGGGCAAAAAGTGCCCAAACTCTTAATTCAAACCATATCTTCCAAAAATAATTATAATAGTACTCCTGTCACTGCTAATCTATTTTTATCTCTCCTAGCACTTTGTCACTGCTAATCTATTTGTGAGTCATATAGAGAAAGAGAGTTAGCTTTTGGATACCAACAACACATCTTTACACACAGGAGCTTAATCAGATTGAGATCTTATCAGGGAATTAAAGAAGAAAAGAAAAAAGGGGAAGGAAAGAAAAGAGACAAAGTGCTAGATATCACCAACTGAGTTTTTGATAACGAAAAGACATTGCTCAGTTCTTGAATTAACCTTTGTGTCCTAGACACACTATTGTTTACTCTTTCCCTTTTTTGTTCTATGCCTTCTGGAAAAGGACACCCACACACTGTGGCAGCAGCTGCTCCTATTAATTTAAAGCTATTACAAAAATTAAAATTAAACCCAATTACTTTGGCTGGTTTATAGCTGGGGAACAGCTTAGTCTGATTGTTCCCTCTGGTTATGGACAAAAACAATATTCCTACCTACAGGCAGCTGCCAGTGGAATACTAATGCATCTAGGGCCTGGCAGGAACAGATTCAGAATGCAGTGTCTAACTGCATTTCTTACTAAAGAAAAATATCTTATCATGGATCTGCAGAAATGCACCAACTTCTTACGCTGTGAGTCACAATGAAGCTGATTTGTAGTTAGAGGCAGGAAGGCAAAATGATGGTGGAGACCTCAATGCTCTGATTTGTCCCTTTGCATTTCCAGGCAGCTCACACTCAGCAATGCATCCTGCTAATTGATACACAACTGCCCAGATCTCTGAGCTCCTGAAGGGTTATTTAAAGGAGAACCACCCCCACTCCAAGTAGAGCCACAAAGAATAACGTGCAAACCACTCATTTCCAGTCTGTTTTCTGGATGTATTTAAAGAAATGAAGCTTGATATTATACATCAGTTTGACACAAATTCAGAATGCTTAGTCTTAAACACAAAACTCTTTCTTGTCCAGGGAAGAAGGAAGCACAAAAATGGAGAGTTTCTCTCTGTTTTGATGCTAATAGTCCAGTGCCAAAAGCTTGAGCCTTGGAGTGTCTTCTCCTCCTACCTGACAAGGCAGCACACCCAACCCAGAGGATTTGCTGCTCCAAGTGTGAGTGTGCATGTGCTTGCCTGTTCCTGTCTTGACTGCAGTCTGGAGTCAGGACATTTGCCCTGTTTTGGTAGTGTTCAATAGGATGAAATCTGTCAGTGTACAAAAAATAAAAATTAAAAGTCTAGTCCTTATCCAGAAACAAAAACATGATGACTTTAGAAACCCCAAGATTTTACTCCTTGCTACTACAAGAGGCAGTGAGGGGCATAATTCAGAACTTCAAAAACTCTATCCTAACTATACTTCTAATTTGAACATAATTTTAACTTCTAGCTCTAAGAATTTTGACTTTAAAATAAAACTTTATTATCTGTCCTTCTTTTATTTTTTCTTTTCCTCCTACTTTCTGCTTCTTTCCATTTGAAAATTGGGAGTTAATCAATGCTTTGGAGGACAAACACTGGTGGTACTGCTTTGTGGCATCTAAGTTTTAAACATGGAAGGGTGCAAATCAAATCCTCTTGTGGCACCACAGCACAAGTAATTACAAAATAACAATTTTTGGAATGCTTTCCTCTCCCTATTGCATGACCAAAGCAGGGAGCTCTGGCCCAGCCAAATTCCCAATGACTTTAATGAGCAGCATAAATAGTCTTTGGACTGCTGTTAATATGGCACTCATACAGTGATTATTCAGTTCCTTGTCTCCACAGGGTTGGGTTAGATATATAACAGTCTAGACTTCAAAGTAAAATGATGATCTTTGGAGGAAAAACAAAAAACTGCAGGTGCTGTAAAAAATCAATGGCCAAAAGAAAAATTACGGGATCTGACTTAGAGAAATGCTCAAGTTGTGGTGCAGCATTAGCTGTGGTGACACACTGTGGTGAGCATTTTCAATTGTCATCACTTTGCACAGGTAAGGATGCAACTTAACAAATTTACAAACTTCTAACCCTGCCTACAAAACTCAAAGGGTTGGGCCTGAGTTACAATCTCAGACAAAACTAAGCCCACTGACCCAAAACCTGACTGGGATTCAACTCTGAAAAATAACCTCCAGGTATTTACTGACGTTGTCCTAAATACCAGAGTTGTCTACTCTTTCTGAGTGCTTAGGTTTTGTCCAATTTTTTTTGGTTTCTTGCAGTTAATGACTGGGGACATCCAGCTTTTTGGACTAAAATTTAAGGATGTAAATCTTGTGCTGCAAACTCTTCTTTTGGGAGGCAGCCCTTTCCAATTGAAGGCCTTCCTGATTTCTTTCTCTGTTAGTCTAAGACATTATTTTTCTTCTTGCTTATTCTTGTTGACAAGTGGAGCTGATCATCTTCAAAATTCTTAGCTTACTTGTGACAAAATAAGTTTGTAGGGTTTTTTTTCTTGCACATAATTTTATATTTGATTCACAGAGCATGGAGTGACAGTGAATATGTCAGATGGTGTTAAATATTTTTTGCAGACAACTGAATGGGTTTTGGCACAGCTAACTCAGTTTCAGACACTGCAAAACAAGTCCTGCTTTTATTCTTCCTACTGTGTATTACAATGTTCCCCAAATATTTTCATAACTTAATACCTCAAGGTTTTCCACCTCTAACAGTACCTGTTTTCTTCCTCTTAAGTATAAAAATCAAAATATTATGTGATTCAATTTCATAAAAATCAGAAACTCTAAACATTAAAGCATGCAGCTTTCATTTCTTAATTGAAATAATTAAGCAACCTCTATCAAAACTGTTAGGGAATTCAAATAATAATGAACTGTACAAAGATTGCTTGTAAAGTCTCTTCATTCTTTACAACTTCACGGAGAAAACACTGCAATTTTAGCCTTTTTTTCTCTAAAATTCCATTAAATACCATTAATTCATAAAGGGGTTTTTTGTTTGCTTTTTTGTTTAAGAGAGAGAGAGAGCTAGCATGTTAAATGTTTATAATAACCATGGTGTTGGGTACCTGTATAAGTGCTAGTCAATTTTTTTTTATGAGACCAGCACATCAGGTGAATCAGTCTCATTAGCTGATGCTAAGATAACAGAATATCCTGAATAGATTTTAGTCCTTTTTTACTACTTGAAAGCCAAAAACCTTGAATCAAATTTTTGTAAGAAAATGCTATGAGAATTATTTCCCAGATTTTATACTTAGGATGCATTCAGGAGGAACTTGCTAAGAGAGGTTTTTATCCAAACTGTGTCTTCAACACAGTGCAGTGTTCTGACAAGGAAAACTCTGTGGTGAAGAGAAACAATAAACAAAAACACAGCAGTGGGAAATGTCCTTGGTCCTCTGCTTGCAGAATACCTCACACAAATGTGGTCCAATAGGCCAGTCTTGTAGGTCCGACAATAACAAAAACATAAAGAAACCTATTCTACCTAAAACCAGAGGGAATCAGAGGAAGTCATTACTCTTAAGAGGGACAAGACATGGTGAGGAAGGGGTGGAAAGGGTGGGGTGTACCATGTGGGAAGCATGGGGAAGAAGTAGGGAAGGGTCACGATTATGAGATATGAAAGAATGCTGAAAATCTGTCCCCAGGTTCTGCTGGCAGAAGTGAAGTCACCATCCTTCAGTCTGCCAGGATTAGGAGAATGAAAGGGAGGGCTGATAAAGTATAAACTGGCAAGAAATAATTTTTTAAGCATCTTCATATAAGACAGGGCGACACTCAATCCCTCAAAAGGAGAAAAGTGTCGTTTCAGCTTCTCCAAACCTCAACTTGGTTTTGTGGGAGGAGATTTCATTCAATACCTTCTATTACTCCTCACTTGCCTATTTCCCCTAAACATGAAATTTGTCCACAAAGGTCAAAAATCTTTGACAAACCACTTTAATATGTCTGAGAGCAGCTGTCAGCTGATAGCAAAATCCAAAATCTTCTGCCAGCAGCAGGTACAAGAGGGATTTCCAGTGGACAAGCAGTCAATTCCCCTTCTTCCTCCCTCCTGCCTAGCCTCAGAGCCAAAGCTCTACTCCCCCCTCCATCTTTTGTTTATTCTGTCCAGTTGCTAAATCTTAAACTGCAGTGACTTTCCTCTGAAGCAGCAGTTCCAATACTGTAATTATTCTACAGAAACTCTCTTTTAAACTGCAGGGATAATGAATGGTGCTGATTTTTTCTTCTGTCAAAATATGATTTGCCTACTGACCACAGGTACTCCAGCCATGGATTGTTTCAATGGAAATATCTCTATGCAGTGTTTGTAAATGACAAAAAAAGAAAGAGAAGGAGAAAAGCCAACTTTCCACAAAAATACTAGTTAGCCATACATGTGTTGTGATCCTCTGAAGATGGGTGCAAGAGAAGGATGCAGGGGTCAGCCTTTATGTCCTGAAATGCAGCTACTGGGAGAAAAAAACAAATATAGATTAAAAATAAAATTAAAAAATACTTTTATTAGCACATGAGAATTCGTGATAAGAATCACTGAGTAAGGTAAGGAACAAGGGAAGTAAAAGAGTGACAGGCCACTGTAGCTCCAAAGTTTGCAATGTAGAGAAGAAAAACAAAAAGATTTTTAAGAAACTGAGAAAGTGTAGCCACAAATGCTGTAAATAAGTGGAAAATTTTAAAATAATAAAGTCAGCATAAATAATGTTGTAACAGAAAAAGGTGAGGACAAGAAATGTTCCAGCACAACTCCTGTCCTGGCTTTGACCTATACCAGACTCTCTGGCCATAAAAGAGCAACTCTCCTGACAACTTCAGAAGACAGTTTGAATCTACTCACATCAGGGAGATAATAAGCAAATAAAATCCAAAAGAGTGTGTATTACTGACTGCATTGGAAAAGAAGGTATGTCAGGAGACAGAGAGAAGGGGTCAAGATGGGCACACCACGAGCATACCAGCTACAAACTGGCCAGGAACAAGGAATGACTTAAAATAAATGCCCTCTTAGGCCTTTGCTTTATCTATTATCTCTAGAAAGAAAAATCATGCTTGAGAGAATCATGACCTGGACAAATTTCATGAAAGACTTTTTGGTGAGAAATAGTTAATTTTTACTAAGAATCTCTTCAAAATACATTTGTTTCAATTTTTTTTTTCCAGCAGACAATTCAGATGAATTCCAAAGAATTTCACCAAACAATTTATCCATTAGCATAATAATTTAACATCTTCATGACCAAATTCAGGATTTTACTCCTTAATTCTCTCCTGTCTCCACTATAATCCGACATACAATCCCTCCAGATTATGTTGGCTGGAAAACACACACTTACAGGGTGGTACAGGCTGTGAAACTGAGTCCTTATAATGTTTAGAGCATGTGTTGGCCTGGGAATGAGGGACCAACCTCAATCCCAAATTCAAGTCCCTGTACTGCACTACCAGTAGACCACTGGGTCAGCTCTAATAGCCTCTTAGCCTCAATTACCTAATTAGCCTTTTCTTCAGTCTCCTCTTCTCCCTTTCCCATCTGTTCATCTATTCCCACCACTCCCTGTTCTTCTGCAAGAATAATTTTTAAAATCTATGTTAACTTCATTTAGGTTAGTCTCAGGTGACTTCTCTATGCAAGAATAATTTATAAGTCTCATAAGAGCCCCAACTTGAAGAAGCTTTTCAGTAACATATGAATTCTGAAATCCATGTTTAAAATGTTGATGATTTCAACAGTCTAAATACAAAGTTGAGATTTTTAATATATGTCATTTAGATGTGAATTTTAAGTAACTACCACAGGAAGGAGAACAGATAGGAAAGAGGTTTTTGCCAACTGTAGCTTGGTTGATACTGAACTGTCCTTTGCAAGATCTCAAACCCTCTGGAAGCATTTGCCTTCCCAAAGTATATTATTCCTGATAAAGATCAGTGCATCTCTGATAGTAGATGATGTATGAGCAGGATAAAGACAAAAGAAAACAGGAAATTGTCATCACGGATCAGACTTTGTTAGCTGGGGAAACTTCCCCGTAATATTTTGCTTTATCCTCTCATCTGTCTACACACAGTGAAGAGCGAGTTCAGTAATTCATTTTTAATGCCCCATTTCTTACGCCTTCCAGCACCTTGTTCCCTTTTTCTACCATAACAGCATCTCAAATGACTTCTGCTGTGGAACTGCCAAAAGCAACGTTCAGGGTTTTTCCCTTTAGTCAGAGGATAACTTTTTTGTGTGGTTTCTTCCACAGACAAACTTCTCATTTATCAGGAATGAACCTTCTTGCTAGATCACCCAGAAGTTTGCAACAGTGTGCTGCAGGCTTAAATTACTTAAGTAATTACATGTCATTTGTAAATGTTACCACCTAATCCTTCACCTCTCTCTCCCCAGATCATTAATAAAGATATTTAGAATGTGACCTGATAGCTAACTTTAAGAAACACAGCTGCTGGCCTTTTACTGGGATGAAAACTGACCACTTAGCCCTCTGCCTTTTTGTTTCCTTGTCGGGTTTTGATCTATGGGGATACTTGCCCTGTCACCATATGTGACTACTTAGCCTTTGCAGCAGTGTCTTGCGACAGACTTTGTCACATGCTTTTAAAAAGTCAACATACATTATGTCAGGCAGCTCATCTCATAAGCCTGGGAGCTGAAACCCAAAGGTGAGGAAACATTCCCAGGAATTCCCAGGGAGAAAGTGTACCTTGGCATCCAATGCAATCGAAGGGAGATAAGCTGGAAAGGTTGGTGAGAAAGCCAGAAACACTTTTCTTGGCACATATTGCAACTATACTTCTAAGTAAAATCCTATTTTTTCTGTTACAAAGGGAGTTACTTGATGACAAGGAGAAAATGTGGAAAAGCTCACGTCAACCAACTGTCCAAGTGAGTCCATCCAGGAAGAGTACATAGCAAGAAAAGGTTACACCTTAAAAAAAAGGAGGGGGAAAAAAGGAGACTTGACTTAAAGCTTTCTGCATGACATGTGAATGCCAGAAACTGTTTACGCCTCTCATAAAAACTGAGAGCCTGTGCCTGGTTCACCGTGCTTGCTTTTCCAAGGGTTGAAACAACAAAAGGAGTCAGCAGAGGGGTGGGAGCTGATGGGAAGAGTGGGTGAGAGCACCATGGACTGCAGAGCACCCAGAGCTGTGGGCAGCAGGAGCACCAAGTGTGGCCTGCAAGGAAATGTTTGGCTGGGGAAGGGAAGAACAGCTGACAAAACAACCCAGTGGCCTCACTAGGTGAAAATTCTACTGGTACAGTTATACCTCAGGAACTGGTTATTGCTACTCTGAACATCCAACCTGTCCGAGTTCTCTTTGATCCTTTTCAGGAAAACGTGGTTTAATTTACCACTCAATTCCTTTTTGTAAGTGGGGGAAATTCTCTCTCTGAGCACCAGTGAGGTCAGGACTGGTTTCTGGGAAAGGGATGATGTCAGGGTGTCAGCAGATGAACCCCCTAAATTCAGACATGGCCTTTGTTGTTGTCAATCAAGTCCAGGGGCAAAGGGTTATCTAACTCTTCTTATTCCTCTTTTTCCTGTGTGGTTGTGACAGAGCACTGACAGAGGCAGGATGCTGGGCTAGAGGGAATTTCAGTCTGATCCAGGATGATCATTCTAATTCCTTTTTATGGGCACATTCAGAGAGTTCTAAGCAATATACTGAGACATGGTTTTCCTTTGCTGAACCTGTTCTCATTAAAGTCTCTCACATCACGATCTTCCAGGTGTTTTATTATTCCCTTTTAAATTCCTGTTTTGACCATTTGCAATGTGCAGATGTAATGCTTACTGGTCTAAATATAGGATAAGCCCCAGATACTTGCCAACCCCCTGGAAAAGAGCTTGGTTTTAATGAGAGTGCATATCTTTGTTAGCAGTTCAGCTAATTCATTCCTAATCTTCCTCAGAATTCTTTTATATATAAATCATGTGGGACTGATGATTTACTACTTTTTAATTAATCAATTTGCTCCATCTTCTTAATCTCTGATAGTGCCTCATCTTTATTCCCAGAAAAGAGCAGGTCTAAGATAGGTACCTCCTTGTTTGCTATAAAGACTGATTTATGCTGTAGAACTGCTTGATTTCTTTGCGTGAAAACACATAATTTTAAAACATGTACAAGGCATGACAATGTGAGAGCAAAATAATTTAAATTCAGCGTCGCAAAGTTTTTATTTCTTCCCCAGGCTACACATCTTGCATGTACACAAATTTTATTCTCTGTGCTCCTCCATAAGCTCCTTCAAATTCCCTCCTTTCACCTCCCTCCATTGAAAAACTACTTTATAACATCCTCCTACTCTTGAGAGTGTTGCAGAGTACCCATCTCCAAGGGTGCTTGCATTTCTCTACTACAAGGAGAGGCTGTAGGTCTCCCATTTATCCCCTGTGTCAGCATGTGGCCTGTTAGCAATGGCAATACTGCATTTTCAGGGCTAAACGTGCATTGTGCTGGCCAGCCCTGCCTTTTGTGTCCTTTAGTTATCCCTTCTGGAGACAGCACTCAGAGCTGTTGCATTAAACACATAGCAGAGGAAAAAAAAAGAAGCCTGGAAGGAAAAGCCTCAGTTTTCCCAGTCAGAAGGGAACAACAAACATGGAACAAAGAAACATCTTTTCTTGAAAGATGAGAATGAATGAAACAGGACTTGAATACTCTGGCTCACAGACCAAGAGCTACTGCTTTGCCAACACCCTGGGCCTCCTAACTCCAACACATGCTGACCTCAATCCCTCTCCCCCCTGAGCCCTAAGGGAAACCACCACCTAAATGGCCACCCAGAGAATAAAATCCTTATTTCAGTGAGGGAAAAACATTCTAACATTTTCTTGCTACTTAAATTCTTTTGCCATCTTATTCACATTGGTCTTTTTGCCAGCTGATGGTGGTTCAGAAATAACCTAAGCAGGTTTTCTTCCCTGGGTAACAGAGATGAACCCAATGCAAAGGTGCTGGCCTCGGTCCACAGGAGAAATAAAAGACAATTGCTTCCTTCCCTCTTTTCAAACATTCCTAGCTGCTGACCCTCAGAGTAGTATTGATCTAAGAGGAGACTAAGTATCCTGCTCCCTCAGTCACTCCTTATTTACAGTACATATGGAAACATGTGAGCAAAGGAAAAAAGCTGGGAGCATGGGGACTGGGCAGTCAGAAACCATTGTACACACATGGGATTTCTCATCCCAGACACAAAGCTAAAAAAATGAGATGCTGCAATGGTTGGAGCTGTTGAAGACAGGAGAAATTGAAAAATGGTGTGTTACACTAATCTTGTTTTTCCAAACTGTATGTGTCATATCACCCAGGCCACTCCAATTTTTCACAATAATAGTTACAGCATCATTTTTCTTGATAGCCCTTTAAAGAATATTCATTTTGAGAAAACTCTGTGGTTTGTTGTTTTGCTTTTTTTTTCCTCTACCTGAACAGTCAGTATCACAAAATGGAGCAACTGCAATCCTTATGCATATTTAAAAGTACTGCCCCATTTCACCGTGCTGAGTTTGTTTAGACTACAAGAGCATTACCTCCTTTACCCTCTCCTGCAATATAACTAGACATGATGGCAAGGGGAAGGGAAATGCAGGATACATTTTGTTAAATTACACCAAGTTTTATTTAGCCTTGAAAGACTCTTCACATTCTCCTGCAACTGACAAAGTTCTAGACTCTTTCCTTCCTCTTCAGACTGTTATAAAACACAGTGAGAGAATGTACACACTGCTTCCAGGTCAGTAGGGAGGCTGATAGCCTGTGAGAGGATGGTATGATATATAATATCATCATAATATTAATATCAATATATATCAATATATGATATATAATATCATCATGATGGATGGTATATAATAAAGTAGCTGTCTACAAGCCAGTGATCACCAACGCAGTGGTGATATCTGGTCAACAAAAGCATTTTCTCTGTGCTCTCAGGAAACGTAATCAAACTAGAGGAGACCCTCCTTGCTCTTCACTCCTCCAAGATTCTCTGAGCTAAATCTTCAGGAAGCTCTGGGAAGAGGTATGAATGTTTGTAACAGTTTGAGTTCCAAGTGACAGATATGTACCTGTAAAAACTAGGCCTCCAGTGATTTCTAGGCACACATGGTAAGGCTCCAGTGAGGTTACTCTTAAAATCATTGTTCATACGTTTGCACTTCCAGGGCATAATCAATGAGATAATCTAAGCAGATGCTGCACTAGTTGGTAGTCTAGGCCAATCACCACATATTCCTAGTATTGTGAATTATATGTGTTGCTTGTGGATTTCAGATGAGGAAAACGTGGGCAGAGAAATCCTAAAAGAAGGTCTTAGGTCACAGGCTCCAATGATAAAATCAAAAAAAGGAAAACAGAAAAGAACCCAAGATGATGATATGTTTCTTAGTATTTCCTGAACTGATGAGCACCAACAACTGTAAAATACAATTTAAACATGATGTCATACATGGAAGGATGTGAAAACTTTATGTAAAGCAAAATACCATCAATTCCATCAGCATCGTCTTTCTGTTTTCCAAATGAAATATTAGTAAGAAGCAGTAATGCTCCTCAGTTTCTTTCAGGTTTTTACCCTGCTATTACTTTCACCATGTTAGACCACCCTGCATACAAAACATTAACACCTACAGAAAAGCCAGTAGGATTGTCATTGCATTTTATTTATATTTGATGGAGGATTTCGTGGGGATTATTTTACATTTATCCCAGGAACTCATCTGTTTCACATTTCTAAAGGTTTAGTCCACATACTGACTAATTTTGGACAAGAAAGGCTTTATAGGACTGGCACTTTTGTTAAGAACAGCACTCTTTACTGCAATAAGGCTGAGGTGTTGAAACAAAGCATCTAAAAATCTTCCAAACAGTGTCAAGAAGCAGTAATATTTACGCTGAAATAAGAGAAAATAAGAGAAAGCAACATATGGGATACAAAAACTTTTATAAGCAAATCATTTTCAAAATGTTCCATATATTGTGTATTTCCAAGAGAGTGACAGGACATTTGTCAAAATACTTGTAGGAAATTTTTGTAAGAGTACTTGACAAATAATACACACAGCTATCAGTTTAAACACACAAATGGTGAAAATTTTGCTTGTAATAACCTTAAATATTTAAAGCCTTTCAAGCAAGAGTGACAATTTCTTATCTGTTGCTTTTCCAGGCAATACCCTGTATTAAACATTGTCCCTCTGGTCTTTAAATGGGACCAGAAGGCACAGAGGTGTTACATATCCACACAGGTGTGTGTTAACTATTACAGCCAGCATCTTAGGAAATTTAGCCATGCAATACTGAAGATAAAATGTACAGTATTTACACTGAAATAGTGGGGAAAATTCAATACACATACAAATGCAATTAATTAAAAAAAATACATAAAGCTATTACTTAGCCCACTGGTTTGAAATCTTTGTAGAAGACTTTGCATCAGACTCATTTTCTTACAGTTGTACATTAGCTTAGCTTTAAGCAGATGCACAGTCCTGCTGAACATGAACCACAGGTTTAGGTAGGATTCATAAATTAGGGCTTAGCATTAAGAGGCAGGAAGGTAGATGCTATTTCCTATTCCATTAATGACTATAAAAATTCAAGCACGGGAAAAATATATGCTGAAAGGTCTTAAAAATTAACAGCTGACTTTAAAAAAAGGAAGCCCACATACAACATTGAAACATGAAAACAGAAGAACAAAGACTATTTCTGTGTAGTTTCATACACTGTTTGTATGTATAAAAACACAGGTATGTATTAGTTTAAGTCCCAGAGCACTAAAAATGAAAATTTAAAACCTCTAAAAGTTCTTTAGATTTACCTGGATTCGAACTGGGAGAAAAAAGATGTTATGGCTTATAGCATTTCCAACTGGATGTGATCATGCTCATATTCCTTTATGAATCTCTGACTCAGAATCATTAAACTTGATGCCCATTAAGCATGAGTGCCTGGCTGGTTAAAGCACTTAGACCAGATCTAATCCATGTCCCAACAGCAATGCTAATGCAGATAACGTGGGCCTGCAGAGATCACTGGAGTCTCCATCAGGAGATGCCTGCTTTGTGTTTGTCCCATGCTGCTGCAGTGTGTGGACACATCACACTCCCAGGGGAGCAGGCTAAAAGGCCAAGGCATTTTTGTAACTCAAGCAAAACCAAATCTGAACCCAACTTTAAATGACAGATCAGTTTTCTTTGTCCTCTCAGCCAGTTCCTAGCACTCAATTGTTAGGATGCAGTTAAGTGACAAGACACAGCTATTGCAGACAGCCAGCACAAAAACTGCCTATCACTGTTATTATTTTAAAATTGCTACTATTAAATTCAAAACAGACAATATAAATGAAAGCATTAAAAAAAAAGGTATTGTCTTACATTGAAATTACAAACATCAGAAGGGAAATTAAATGACCTCAAGAATAAATAGGAACAGCACACACCAAGCATAACCCAGTGCTCTTGTTTCACAACTGTCTCTCCAGTGCCTGACTGGCTGAAGCCTCTGATCTGCCAGACAAACATGCTGTAACTCATCATTTGCCCCCCAAAACCCCCTGATCAGCCAATAGCTGTTACATCCACACAGTGTCCCAGGATTTGCATAGTCAGGAAAAGCTCTTCAAAACTGTGCAGGAGAAATGCTGCAAAATCCAAAAACTAAGACCTAAAGAAAGGCTTGTAAATGCAACATTTCATACCTCCTGAATGATGACACAAGATCTCTCTGACAGTTGCCTGAGAGAGAGTTAATGGAGCTGGCAAATTCAAGAGAGATAAGAAAGGCACATAGCCTTGCCTATTAAAACAACAGATTGAACTGGGAAAAGCAAACACATCCAGCCAGAAGAGCTCATGGGCCTTAAAGCTTTCTGCTTTTCTCAACTGAGCCAGTTCATTTCATAAAACATTTTACCTTTAGCTCGTATCCCCTTCATGTCTGAGCACACTTGTTACAGGTTAGTTGTGCCTGTGATTCCTTTTCGGTCTCTCCCAAGCAAACACTCTAAGTGACTCATCTTACATCTCCACTTTTCCTGGAATCGTGTCTCATGATTTCCTCCCACCTCCTTCCACCACCGTAACACATTTCATCAGCAAAAAAATGCAAAACACACCACAGACTTCCTTTGGGAAGCCATGGTCATAGGAGAAGTGCAATGATTTAGAACAGTATCCAAAACTCAGAATTGGTATCTGTCAGTCGAACCTGATAATCTGAGTAAAGACCTTATGTGTAGCTTAAAACCTGGACTATCCCCTAATTGCTAGGCCACATCCAAACATTAACATTAAACTTAAAAATGACACCTGCACTGACAGAGATGAGTCACTTCAGGTATTATTATGTAACACATTAGGCCAATCTAAACAAACAAAATTTTGTATTAAAGTAGTTAAATTTAAGTCCTGTCTTCTATTTTCTGCTGTGTCTGGCAGCCTTTTTACCCTGCAAAATCTCATATATTAGTATTAAAACATTTTATTCCATCGCAGAGAGTGATCCTGTCTCTATCAATACCTCACTTTATCTCACCAGCCTTTTAAGACCAGTTTCAGGCATGTAAAGAATAATGAAAAGTTCAGAAATTTATTTTGATTTCCTGCAATATGCTACCCAACAGTTTTCTGTTGTGTTATATGACCTTTCTGCCTAGCTAGTGTTTTGCTATTGATTTTAATTACTCAGTTTAATTTACTGCATGCCAACACAAAGCTGTTTACTCCTACTTGCCAAAATGTTGTCGTAGTCTCCCAGAGGAGGGCAAAATGAGAAAACTGTATATGTTTTACAGTTACATGCTATTCATTATAAAGAATTTAATAGATTCACTTCACAGAAATGTCACCGCGCTCACATGTAGCCACTAAACACACCAAAACATCACACAGGAAGGAAAATTCTGAGACATTCAGAGGAGAGGTAGAATATAAAAGCCTTAATTTATGAAAGGCTTTGACTTGAAGAAGTTTAGATTTTCGGCTTTGCCATTCTCCTCAGAACAAGTGAGGGAGTTAGGACCATATGTTCCCCTTCTGCATAAAAAAAATCATGGACAGAAACGAATGAGTCCTAGAACCACACATTGATTATAAATGCAGGTAAATTCTACCTTGCCCCATAATCCAAGTGCAGGGTGAGAAAGAAGGAATGCTAATTTCTGACCACTCTTCTCTGTTCCTCCTCTTGCCACACGTCACAGAAATGACGAGAACAAACTCCTTTGTGAGAGGATCCTACAAGTATCAGCAGAATGTTCTTCTGAGAGAAATTGCGTCAGCACAATAGGAGTTGCCAACACTGGAAGATGAAGGAAGCTCATTCCTGAGGTAACAGCTGAGCCCTTTTACTGACCACTGCTTATCAGTCCAGTTCCTCTGTGAGGAGACAGATAGGAAGGGATAGTAGGGCTGGAGAAGCTCTGGACAAGAATCTCTGCCCCTTACTACACCTTGGAAAACCCATAAGTAAATTAAACCTTTTATTTCTTTGGAGAAAAAACATTAAAAAAAAATGGCAATTTTAAAACCCTCATACCTGCTCAACATTTCTGCTATACATGAAAATTCACAAAGAGGTAATTTAGTTCCCATATAATTATTTCAAAACCTACTTTCATTTTCTTTCTTTCTCTGATCCATGGTTATGGAATCCTATTGTGCTGGTATTCTAGAGACCCAAAAAAAATGCCCAAACTTGTTCCAGTGATGAATGAAAATAGCTTTTGGTGCATTTTGATCATCTTTGAAAGTGTGCATTATACTGACTAAGATTCATGTTTTTTAAACACCAGGTCATCTACCAGCTCTTTGATTTCAATTGTGTTTAAAAATAGGATCATCTGATGATAGTACTGTGTTATAAAAGCTTCACCAACTTAGCTCAATTTTAGAGTGCTCTTGAGGAATGATAAGATCTTTGGACAAAGTTGAATATCAAGATGATACATGCTAAGAATATGAAAATTCTCTGTTTGAGTACCTTGTTTACAGAGTGAGAGTCAATCTCCTGCAGAACCTTTGAAAATTGTATTTTAAATTAGAGAGGAAAATGATCGAAAATACTAAACCCATTAATTTTTCATACTGCTTTGTATTTGTTTATTGCGGTTTTATGTTTACCATAATATTCTTCCAAAATTAGAGATTTTATCCTGAGACTCTCACCACCACTACAAAGCATTTGTAAAACTATAAAGTCAAGCTCTTAAAACAACACTTGTTCAAAACCATGATGATTCACAATGAAAATATGCATAGCCTAAAAATTTCTTATGACCTTGATGTAAACCATGAGCTGAACAAGACTTCCCTAATATCTAGGCCTATGTTTGCTCATGCAGGGACAGATTTACTTCCATAAGAGATGAAATGAGGCAGGAAAACTCAACATTGCTTCATCTTACATTGTACTTTGTACAGCTGAAAGACCAAAGGGTCTTTGGAGGGGAGATTCTTCCTTAGAACATTGGCTATTAGTTTAGAGCTAAATCTTCCACAGATTCTCAAGTCTAAATAAAGTGTATCTGCTGCCCGTCCAATACCAGCAAAGACTCGGGCACCTCTGAATGTGAGGCAGCAGGAAATGCTCAGGACCAGGACAATTTCATCTGCTCTGTGATCATAGGATAGTTCAGGTTGGAAGGGACCTCAAGAGGTCATCAAATCCAACTTCCTTCTCAAGTCAGGGTCAGCTATGAGATCAGGTTTTTCAAGAGGTTTATCCAGTCAGGTCATGCAGACCCTGGTGACAGTGCCAGTGTCATTTGTTAGACACTGTATCAGCAGTTTACAGCACTCAAGGACACTTGCCCAGCCTCAAGGAGACCTGCCATGACTCTCACCTCTGCCCAAGAGTTTTCCCCTCAGGGCAGGGTCTAACCAGTCTGCTGCTGGCTTGGCTTGGACAGGAAATGCCTCTGTTCTTACATACATGGACCATTTTACATGAGGAGAATTTGGAGATTTGTTGGGTAAGAAAACTTTCAGCAGCCCAGCAACAGTACTTTCTCCACCTACCTTATATATACTTGTTTTCTGCAAAACCTGGAAAGTTCTCTGTGACCTGATCCCAGCCATCAGACCAGGCCCAGAACAGGCTGAAGAATTCCCAATTTACAAGTCTTGGCAGAAGCCAAATATTAGGACTTGGCCAGACATTACAACTGAGGAATGTATGGATGCATCCAGAGAGGTCTTTAAGCATCCAAGAAATTCAGAAGTCAAAACATAGGAACTCAGAGACCAAAAATATTTCTGAACTTACAAAACTAGACAGCAGCTCTGAAGGGACTTTAACAACTTCACATCCATACTTGGGTTTCAGTAACTGGAATCAGGCTCGATTCTAACCAAGTTCTTTTGAAGGTCTTTCTTCTAGACCAGACAACTTGCAGAATGTTACAACACCAAATGGTAACAGTACCAAAACACAGCAGACTCCAAGAAAGCTCATTAATAGACCCACAGAGCTAAAATAAATATGAAGCAAAACCAGGGAAAAAAAATAAAATTCAATATTCAAAACCTTATTCCCAAATTCTCCAGGTGGCACTGTGTACAAAATTATACATCTAAACTCAACATCTAGTCTTCCAACACCCAGTATTAAAAATGCCAAATCTGAAATAATTTACCAGCAGGTGTAATGCTTGCTATCATTAGCAGCACTGCTCTAAATCAGAGTGGTAAATAAATCAGGGCGACTACTCATGGCAGTAAGCATTATGCCCACGAGTAAGAGTTTATAGTTGCCAGCCCAACAAATGCCATACTATGATTTTTCTAGCTATAGCAGTAATAAGATGCCAAAGTATACTATGAAAAATTACGTAGATGCTGAAAACATATTTGGCTTTTCCTTTTTTTTACAGGTGATCTATACAGATTTAATAAGGAAATGGAAGTCTGTTACCCCAATGCTGTAAGAAATAAATTATCTGCACTGCATAGTTTATTGTTCCATCCTGCAAATTTTTTTGATCATTAGTAAGTGATTTTTAAGTAGCATGCAGACATGTATCCTACTCTTCTTCATGCTTTCTAGAGCTTACAATCCTTTGTAAAAAAGAAAACATCTTCACACAAGACTCTACACCCAACAGGACAAGGAAAGTACAAATTGTTTCTGAATAGCCCACAAGTGTTTGAGAGGGCACTCCTGCAAATTAGTGACTGCCCTTGTGAACACGCCTGTCACCAGCTGATCCTGCTGAAAAGACAGGGCACTTCCACAGCTGAAGTCATGGAATGGGCTGTAGGAGACCTGATTTCAGCCTTGAGATCTACTCATGTGCTGCTTTATGACATTTTAGAAGGAACTTCATTTAACAAAAAAGCCAAAAACCAAAACCAAACAAACAAAAAACCCCAAACAAACAAAAAACACCTAAAAATTTGAACCATTTAGGTACCTTCTTTTTTTCTCTTAATTTTTTTTTTTTTTTTTAAGATATCAGCTTGTTTTCACAGGTTCTGTAATTTATTGTAAACTCTAGTGTGAGTATTTAGGACATAAAGTCCTTAATCCTAGGAGACCAGTGAAAGTTGTCTTATACCTGTCTGACGGTTCTTTACAAACCATGACTATGAAGGTTTTAATGGATCATGGACTGAATCATGAAATTCTAATATGCTATGGGGTTTTTTTCTTTACTCTAAAATTAGGATTTTTCCCTTGAAAGATCATTAAAACTTTCCCCATTATTTGTTATGATAAATCAGCCTTTACCCATAACCACCTTGGAGACCTTTACAACTTCTGAGCCCAGAATTTCCATTTGAATGAGTCATGTTTTTTCTCACAATAACCCCAATTCTCTCTTCTTGTTAATATGGTTGCCCCTGGTGCTGCATTAGCTAATCCCTTCAAGAAGCCAGCTAGCAGGACCAGGAATTGGAAGTTCAAAGGTCACCCCCAAACTGATATCACCCCAGTGGCAACGTGAGGTGAGCAATGACACAGAGAATTTCTTTTTTTTTATTTTTAAATGGATCTAGCATCCTTTGCTGCTGACAAAATTACTCCCCATGACCTCATAACATGTAAACATTTCCTATTTTACACAGTAACTAGAGTTTTTCTGCTAAAGGAACATGACTCTCAAGATTTATACTCCTGTTTATATTGCATTTGAAAATATTTTGGGCTACTCTGTTTATTTATTCCTCTTTTCTTCCTTACTCATAATAATACCCTAGATACCTAAAAATGGTATCACTTTGCTTATATGAAAGTGGGCTGCCTGCCAATTTCTGGAATTTAGCTCTCTAGCTAGACCTAGTCTTCTTTAATATTCAGAAGATACAGATCTGTTATTTTAACCAGAATACATTTCACTATGTATAGATTCTTGGAATATCTCTGTTAGAAGTGCAATTATACACAACACAGGGCTTAACTTAAATTAAGGAGCTATGCACTGCCCAAACAATATAGATCTGCTTTTACAAACCTTCAAACTCAAAACAAGCCAAAGGTATGTAAAACTTACAGTGTCCACTAAGGACTGTCAGGCCTTCTCCCAAGAAATCAAAGATACTTAAAAATACCAGATATCCTTTTTTAAATGCTCAATCGCTCACAGAGAACTACAGAGCAAAATACTTCATGGGCACACATAAAAAGCTCATGTTCGGAGGTTCTTGTTATGACTTATCTCTCTGGAGACTGTATAAGACATTGTCTTTTCCCACTGTAAAACCTTTTCATATGTTCTGCTCAGTCTGATTTTGGAAAGAAAAAAGGACATTTTGTCTCTAACAGTCAGATTCAGATTAAGGCATTTATCTAAAAGGAGGATGCAAACTGGGCATATGCAAGATGCATGTTGTAATTTACTGTATGCTGTGACATCACCTAAAACACCCCTTGAAAGTGACTACTCTTTTTTCTGCTTTTGCTGTATTGTCTCAGAAATAAATTTTCTTACCAATATGAGAGTACATACTTCTGCTAGAAGTTTTGCAAAGACGGTCTTGTGAGATTATCCTTTGACATTTGTACAGAAAAGTCCAGTTTAGCTTGGGAAAAAATGAGTAAATAACAGGAGTTTCACCTAAAAAAGATACACCTATGTAAGAAATTTTTTAACAAATATTCTTCACAAGGTTATCTTTCCATTCATAATTCCACTTTTTAGAATGCAGCAGCTACCTTGCTGGTACAAAATAACCTTGCATTATACTATTTCTGTAAAGAAATAAAAAGGGAAAGGGAAGTGATAATATATTTCAGAGGTGAAGGAATACTTATGTTACTGTTTCCATTGCAATATCATAGCTTTCCTAATGGCAGCCTGCTGCGCAGGCAAAAAGAAAAAGAAAAAAAAAAGGAAGAAAGGAAAAAAGGGAAGAAAGAGAAGGTGGTTAATTAGAGTACAGTTGCTGCTTTATTGCAGCATTACTGCTAAGTGCACTGAGATGCCTTCCCATAGGCAGGTGCCCGTGGTTGTACAGCTCATTTAGCCTGGGTGAGTAATGTCAGATCAGGAGGAGAGAAAGGCTTGTGTCTTCAAACTTTCAATCTGCCTCCATTATCTGTGATCAAGGTGGAACCACAGGGGAGTGGAATTACTGGCAGGTCTAGGACAAGTGAAGAGACAGTGAATCTATAAGACATATTAATCATCTTTCCCTTTTCTTGGCTGGCGCCAGCCTGCGCCTCCGACTCCCCGGCGCCAGGCAAATGGATTCTCTGTCCCCACAGGTACAAGCCAGTGCCTTTCAGGGGCAAGTCATCAGAATAATAATTACTGACACTGCTGAGATCAGCCCTAACCAGTCCAAAAGAGAAGAGAAAGTAGGAGAGAAACACTTTTCCTGAACTTTTGTACCGGTATTTATGGCAGTAAGATATTTTTCAATTACATTAAGGACTTTCAAGTTACATAATTCTGAATCTAGTTTTCTCAGTATTGTAGTAGCATCACCAATGTAGTAGGACTATTTAAAATCTTTACAGTTTCCCTTTAAAACATAATTTAGATCTGTTGCTTAGGTGTGAGCACAGAAAAGTGGATATTGCATCAGCTATATTATGACAAGTGTTAAAACTCAGTTGATATTAAAATGAACACGATCCTTACATGAGTTCCTTTGCATAGCTCTGAAACAGAACACAATACAGGTTTGGTATAGCTACTCTTAGTAATAAATATGAAATAAGCATTAATAAAAATGTATTAATTATAAATATCTTAAATAATAAATACTATGGAGCAATCGCCACATATATACATATATAAATATATCAACCCAGAAATATTTTAAAGGCATAATCATAATTTAAAACCAGCTAATTTCACACAGTATGACTGTTCTGTATTTTATTATAACACTGAGCATTTTCAATGCCTTTCCTCTCCAAAGCATTATTTATAAACACAAACAACATAATACAGTGCATTATCAAACTCAAATAGAAGAATAAACTCCAGCAAAAATATAGTTCTGTTTCAAATCAGTAATTGTACCAATATCTAAAGAGTTCAGAACAATAAATAAGGCAATTTGTTAGATTTTACACTATAGAGAAAATCTTACATTATAACAGATTGTACATTACAGCACAGAATATGAAACATTTTCTTTGTCCTGATTACAATCAGTTCAATATCTGACTGTCAATGATACCGAGCTCAATATAAGAGTATTACAGCAAAACGTCGAATTACTTGCCAGAAGAACATGACAAAACTGGCTCATTAACATATGTTGCTTGATGAACCCTCCATGTAAATAGAAATCTTAACTTCAAGAGTTTACATCATAAAGTATCTGACCTTGAGTTCAGCTTGGAGCTCGCCACACACCTGCAGCCATGTAAGCAATAATAATGCTAATATTTGTGTTTGCCATTTTGTGTTAAGGACCAAAAAAAAAAGTAAAAGAAATGGATTCAAACAGTAACATGTGTTCATTTATTTTCAAATCAGCAATTTCGAAGTTTACTGACAGACAGTACAGAGAAAGGGAATGACTTGAAAATGCAAAATCAAATCAAATCCCTGCTTTCTTGGTGATCAGCTGCAGCAGCAGCTCCAAGTCAGCCAATCCACGCTCACTATTGATTTTTCTGCTGGTCTTAAGTGACTTTGGACACTGATCAATGTTCTAAAAGAGAAATATTAAATCTCATAAAGAAAAATGCACATCTGACTAAAGAGCAGCACTGAAAGCAAAAGTTTGCCAAAAGATAAAAGGATGTGCATATTTAATGGTAGTCAGCCTCTCAGGACACAGACAGCCACTCTAAGAGCAAAATTAAGCTATATCTTTTTTTTTTTTTTAATGGGAATTGTAGAATCAAAATTTCTTTCACGTGCTCTCAAAACTATCTAGAATTTTATCTGCCAAAAGAAACAATCCCTATGCCTGCAGTGTTTACTGCTGTTATAGATATATAGACCCCTAGAAGATACAAATTAGCAGTGGAGAGCTGTTGTTAGCTTTTTTTAAGTAAAAGATGCTTTTAGAAAAACATTAGAAGTTCATAACTATTCCATTATTTCCATATCCCACTGCTTATTGTAATTTTGCCCTTTTTTTCTTTCTTTTTTTTTCTTTCTTTCTTTCTTTCTTTTTTTTTTTTTTTTTTTTTTTTTTAATAAAGACCACAGATTTTTCAGGAAATTTATCGTTAATTTAATGAGCTATAACTATTTTTTTTTTAAACTCAGCTGTGTACAAAGGGGAACCCTGATGTAACAGAAAGCCCAGCTAAGACCCTGTGGGTAGATACAGTGTATTCAGATATCAGCTGGCCTGACAGTGCCTAATCCTGAGTAACGTGACCAAGAGCCAAGGGAATGCTATTTCTCTCCGTTGTTCCAAACAACAGATGCTGTCAATTAACTTTAAGCAGCGTCCAAGAAAACCCTTTTGTTATATTTTGCAGTATTATGCAGAAAGTGTCACCTCTGGAAATGAGGGAACAAGCTGTTTTTCATTATCATTCAATTGTCCCAATCAATCTGACAATTACAAAGAGAAAAAGTCTTAATCACTAGACACATGCTAGTTGCTGCTAGTTTTACCAGCTGCAAAGAAAAAGAGGAAAGAAAAAGAACTACAGCCCCCCACAAAAAAACCAAAACAACAACAGAAAAAACAAACAGAAAAATTCGAAATCTGTTTTCCTATTTAGAGATGTAATCCAAAAGCATACCTGCATTAGGGCAAAAGATAATTGAATACACAGTGTTATGCTAGGTATGGGAATAGCCATTGCAACAAATTAGTAATTAAATCAGCTTATGCTGTTGATTTACTGTGGCTTTTATAGAAGTACCATTTGCTGTGTACAAAGAAACAGCCATCAGCATCTTATTCATTTGAATACAAGAAAAGTTGTTCATTAAAGTTGTGACTAGTGAATTTCCATATCATTAAAGTACTGTATACATAAGCAATAAAGGAGCTTTCTGGGAGCTGGTGAGACAATGAGTGTAAATACAGATGGCCAGATTCATTTATTTGGCTGGAAGGACTGAGGCTGCACAAAGGTGGCATTGCCAGCGGGGACATGGGCAAGGCTGGAGCTACTGCTTTGGTGAGTGTCCTCAAAAGCCTCAAATAATAAGTGCAGTAACCTCCACTGGATGGAAAAACTCCTTCTATCTTCTAATCTGTGCTTGCCTGCACTGGTGAGGAGCATGTGTAACATTTTTATGAAAAAAATTCAAGCAATATCACACTATGTCTGTGAGGAGGGACACTAACACTCTCAATTTCTGCCCTTTGAGTCCCAACTGTTTGGTAAAGTGATTCACCATGATACCTTCACCTAGCCTGCTCATCCCACCAGTGTTCATGAGAAAACAAAGGATGGCTTGGTGGCCCATTCCTCAGGGAGCATAAAGTTCCCACATAACCTGTATTTGAACAGTAAGCAAGCAACAGATTTGGCCTGCCACCAGGAGTTTGAAGGATTTGATCTACCTGGAATTTCTATGGCAATAAATACCATCCCATGGAAAAAATAATTGTGCTTTTCAGTAGCATTAAAATGTTCTCTTTTCTATCATCACTCAGAATAGAGCAGCAGGCAGCAGCTTTTGGAACAGAACTGGCATCAAGAGTCACTCGGTGACACATGCACTGGCTGGTGAGTGACATCCATTAGAATAGGTATTCCAGTAAATGCCAGACATGTGACACTGAAAGTATCTGTGTTATGCAAGCTTTCCAGAGTACTCCAGTTATGTTTTGTCATCTCTTCTCAAACAGCTCCACTGTCACTAAAAACACAGCAAACATTCCGTATTCCCCACCACGCCGCTCTGGCCATCAACATCTGGCCACTAAAGAGGGACCACAGATGGAAATTATTCCAGAACTATTGGCAACCTTGTTGAATCCTTCTGCCTGATGCCTTTCTTGAAGGAAACAAGGGTGGAAAAAAAATGCCTTGGTTTGCTGACATTCTCACTCAAGAGGCTACACGTGGGTTTTTTGTATATTTATCAAAAAGGGCCCACTCTCCTTCATCTGACTGTGTAGGATCTTTCAAAAAGTTGCATTACAGTGAGACCCCTGGGCCCTGATGCAGCTCAGATAAAAGTGTGCTTACACTCTGGAGGCCAAGATCATGATGCTGGTACATAAACCTGGATTTCAGTTTTTGTCCTCAGGAAATCTGCTAGTCACAATAATTCCAAACCATACACATAAAGACATAAAGATCAATGCACAAAAGAGATTCACAGTAAGTATTAAAACAAAACACATATCTTACAGGAATCCATAAGACTTAGATGAGAAGGAAATTTTATACCTGAGGCATGCAGAGGAAAGAACAGGTAAGCTTTTTTGATAAAAAGAGAGAACTCTTGGGTGCTGGATTTGGCAATCACACACGGTTTTGTACACTCTGACCAATAAATCTATGAAATTGCAGTCCTGGCCTATAAGGCAGTGAACATCAAAGTGGGACAACTCAGAGAAAAAACAATCATTCTGATTTCTAATCTCTTTAGAGATGAGGTTTGTGGACATCATGGACCCTGCAAAGGCCACCTGCCCAGGGTGTAAAAAAGATCTTTTGACCCAGAACCTGTCTAAAAACACCAGATGACAAGAATACAAGGGGCAGCTTGCTCTGAGAGTTTTCTCAAGAGGTGGCAAATTTGTGACTGGGTGTAAAACTACTCATTCTTCTTGGCAGGCTTTTCAGATTTCTAAACTATTCAAGGTAGTTCAGGTTTTACCAAAGGCACAGCACATAAAGGTGGAAAGAGGTTTGTCTCTTTGCTAGGCCCTTTCAATGGGAATTTTCTGACTTCTCCCCCGATTGACCTAAAATTGACACAAGTCACTCAGAGGGGGAATCTCAGTTGCTATGGGATTGCTGATCCATTAAAGACTTTTTTTTTTTGTTCTGTAGAAAATCTTTATTTTATAACATAAGGTTTCCTTTACTATCTACAGTGATAGCATAGATCCCACACAGACCCACATTACTTGTCTAGGGAAAGTCCAGCTCTTTCTATGAAGTATAGAAGATGGTACTTAAATTTTTATTTTTGAAAGACTAACATCCCTTTGAAAAATAATTTTTAAAGAGATAATGCATTTTTTGAGATGTGTATATGTATTTGCATAAAAGATAGGAGAATCAAGCAAATTAGTCTTTTAATAGGTCTTTTGTTTTGGTGGGCTTTTTTTGTCCAAAGCTGAGAAAGAAAGTTACTTGATCCATTCCTCTTTGCAGAGCTCAACTGGCCTTGTCATACAATTAAACACTTCTGTAAGATAAAATAAACATCAGAATAGAGTTAGCATATCGTTTTGCATTTTATCTTGATAGTGGGGAAAAAAAGTAGCACTTTTTATTGTAATATACTGATCTGCATGTGTCTGTTCAGTCTTTCAAGATTACTCTTTTAAATAAACTCTCGAGTCTGTGCTGCTTCCCTCTTGAATGTTATTCTTCATTCTACTGTGTAGAAGAACTTACAGAATAGAGAGAACAGGTGTGCTTATTAACAGCTATGAGGCACTCTACTAGAATCTTACCATTTTTATTTACAGCTGAAGTGCATATGTAAAAGTGCAACTTCAGAATGACTGAAACTATTCAAAATACATTGCATCCAGAAGGAAAAAAAAACCTAAAAAACCAATTCTCACAGAAGAAACACTTTGTTTTGACTTACTCAGAATAAAATATCCTAAAAAAAAATCCAAACTCATTTTGAAATGTATCAAGATTTAATTTGCAAAATATATAAGTAACTTAAAAAAAAAAACTTAAGGATTTTAAAAGTAAGCAACATGAATGAAATTATGCACAAAGTTGTATTTCCAACCATTGCACTGAGCAGCCTTAAAGGGCACTAAAGACCAGAGGCCCTCTGAGAAGAGCCAGCTTGGCACCATCAGAGATCCCAAATATTGCAAGTGAACCCTCAGCACCTCCAGAGGAAGGTTCAAAATGAGGAATAAAACCACCTCAGGATTATAAAGTGTGTAGAGGGGGGAAAGCAAACTTTAAAGGAAAACCATTCTTTTTGGTGTATTTAAATAGAATAAAAAAGTTGCAAGGAGCACAGGCAGTGATCAAGGGGTAGCTCTGGCTTTCCATGGGAGCTCACAGCCATCTCAGGAAATCAACAGCAGCCAAACCTCCCCCTGTGCCAACCCTCACAGGCAGTGGGGTTAAGCAGGGAGGAAATTCTCCTCTGCTGCCTTGGGCTGTGTGTCTGGAGACTGTCCCACTCAGAGCCAGAGGAGCAGGAAGTCATTCCTCGTCTCACACTGCTGCTTCTTGGCCCTCACCAAAATTTCCCTGCTGTCACTAAGGAAGAGATGCTGCTAGAGTACCTCAGAAGGATGTATTAAAAAAATAACCTTCCAGAAGCCAATTAAAATGTAGGCCAAATGTTCAGGGAAAATTTCTGTAAACACAGGTGGAGTGTGCCAACTCTTTGGAAAGTGGGTGTTTTTAATAAATGTGATGGAGAAGGGCTGCATGGCAGACTGCTGAGGGGAGTCAGGAACCTGCAGCTGCTTCCTGGGCATGGAGGGGCAAGATCCAGCCATGGTAGGATCTGAGTCAACAGGGTAGGCCTGGCTTTTGTTATCAGGGCAGCAACTAGGAAAACAAGAAGTATGATAAGGAATGATTAGAGAAGCTGGCTATCAGAATGAAGAAATAATTTAAAATAGCAATAAATGAAAAGAGTAAGGGGAAAAATGGCACTTTGGACAGAATGCCAACGGGCATTTCAGGTGATCTGGGATTGTTTGTTTAACCCACCAGAGATGAAAGGGTGGACTGGAATACATTTAAAAACCCCCACGCATTAATACATTTAAGTACGGATGAATTTGGGTGAAGTTATGGAACAATTCTTTTTAGGAATCTACACAACATTCCCTAATCATACAAGGGTCAGGCAGGAAAGGATATTCCTCAGTATTTTCAGCAGTACATTTTTGATAATCTTCTCATCTTGACCCATTCCAGGGGAAATCTTACTACTCTGAATCCATTTACCCCAATGGATGTACCTCTAGGAAAGAAAAAATAAAGATGGGAAAGAAACAGAGCCCAGCCCTCCTGCAGCTAATGGCAATAATCAGCTATTGATGAGAGTCTTCAATGCCAGTAATAGACCAAGCATTAATGAGGAATGCTTACTGCTGATTTATTAGCAAGATATTCCTATGACAGGGAAGAACTGTGGTTGGAGAAAATGCCCATTCAGTGGGAGAATAATACCAGGTAATAGGAGCACTCCACACAGGTTCAAGCCCTTCTGTTCTGCCCATCTCTGGCAGGCTCTGTGAGCTATTGGGAAGATGACCTTACTGGGAAGTATGCAAAATACAGGATGCATCCCTGCCTCAGGAAGCTAATTAAAAAGAAAAAGCAAGATAAAATACGTGGAAATACCTTTAGCTAATTCAGATCTTCGGCTGATAACAAAGCAAGACAAATTGCAAAGATCTGATACAAGTTCTGTGCGGGTTTTTAACTACGTGAAGTATTTTCTTTGCAAAATTGGATGGAGTATTTTTATTCTTAATAACTGAAAGTTTAATGTGCTGTATTTTATGCTATTATAGAATTGTATAAAGGTTATTTTGCTGCTAGTTCAATGCATATTTTCATATGCAAATGACACAAATTAAATTATCTCGAATAGTAGCAGAAATTCCAGGAGAATAGTGTTTTAAATATAAATCATCATCCCCTCAAGTCATATTATAGATAGAAAATTGCTTCTGTATTTATATTTTTTCATTAAAAATAAAATGATTAATTTCACAAGTTAATTTACCTTCCCCATCACAACACCAAAATTGAAATTAAATATTCTAATGCTTAGAGATATTAAAGACTCGTTTATTGAAAGCAACTTATTGTTTTAGGAACATCTTCTTGATAAGTGCATGCTGCTGCTACACCCGTACAATATTTGTAATGATTTTATTGAACAGATTATGCATTGCTGCTTGGGTTTTGCTAAGCTTTATAGGAATCCTATTTGCTCAAGAACACACAAGAGATTTTATGCACGACTTTACTCTGAGTGTTTCTCCAGTTTTGGATATCTGAAGTGATTTGAAGAGAGGTCATGGGTTTTAGGGAAAGGCCTGACAGCAGTGCAGTGAGTGTCTCAGGATGGTCTCAGAATGGTTAACAGGAACAACCTGCTCCCCCCACACACCACGTGCAAATTCACTTTTATTTCCACACAGCTTTCTTTCTATTATAACCTGATCATAACCTTCAAAGATGAATCTTGGTGAACCATAGTAATGGGTTTATAAGAATAAGACATGAAAACACCTCCAGCATTTTCATAGCCTCATCTTTTCCCTCAAAAGAAGTCTTCCTTTCATTTAATAATAGGGCTTTTTCTTTCTTCTATTAATAAAATGATGGCTTTGCTCTCTTTTAGATTTTTATATTGTGCCTAACTAAGGTCAAAGAAGGCTCAGGTTGGGCATCTCTGCTATAATTTCATGTTGGAAGAACAAAAAATATATGTAGCAGGGAAATTATCCCATCAGCTAGACAAGAACCTGTGTTTAGTCACTGAGCCACTTGAAGGTTAATCAGATCTCCAACCAATCCCATCAACACAGATATGATGAATATTTGATTCACACTAATTAGTACGCAAATCCAGACATTCTGGAGGTATTTGGAATGGCTTAGACAGTGACCTGGAAAAAGAATAGAGATAGCAATACTCCCCATTATTATGCTCCAAAAATTACTACAGTCCCTCTCAGGTCACCTTCACAACCCCCGAAGACTTGCAGGTGTGAATAACAGTAGTCAGGAATAATGGTAGATGTTGTCATTTCTCTTTCTTTTGTCAGTATTTCCTTGGAAATTGAGATTATGGACCTCATGGTTGTGCTCAGCCTGGAGGAGAATGTAGTTCCAAGGGGTTTGGATACACATATCAAAGGTGCAATATTTGTTACGTTATGCATTTCCGAAGGCCAGAAATTAGATGATAAAACTTAGCTTTGCCAACACTTTCAGAAATACCACCTTCACACCAACACTATTCCTGTTACAGAACAAAATACTACACACACAGTCTAAGGCTGAAAGCACATCCCCCCCAGCTGGATCTCTCCCTCTCCAAGGATTTCTTCCCTGGTACAGTTTAGTGTACTGCAGACACATTTGGCACGCAGTGCTTCAGAGCAAGATAAGCAATTACTGCATCACAAGCAAAAGAAACTTAAAACCTGTGATTTGACAACTCTATGATTGGTAAATTGTTATCATCAGTCTTGCCAAATATTCATTTCCCCCCCCACCAAAGTACTGCAAACCTTGACACAACAAGGTTCATAAACCAAATCCACCAAATCCTAAAGCTGGCCTGCAAGCAGTGGCATTTAGAATTTCTAAATGGATAGATACAAAAAGAGGAAAGAAATGCCCTGAATAGCCTTTCTTCTTCACGAGACAAAAGGCTTTACAATGGGAGCACAAGGGGAACTCTTTGTTGGTCAGATCATTTTTCTTTTCAGGTTTTGACACTGTTTCGATTATATAGTCAGTAATAACTCTGTGAGAACAACATTATTAACTAAAAAGGTTAATATCTTGACTTGGATTTCTCTTCTTTTTTAGAAAGAGGTTGAAACAAAATTTCAGATGAAGATGAAAGAAAAAGGCCCACACAAATTACAAATCAGAAATGTCAGAAGTAAAACAAGTGGTATGTTCTCTCAAAATATGATGATGTAGAAAAAGAACATTTTGTCTTGAGTGGATACCAAAGTGTGAGCATACCTTGCCTTACATGTTTCCCAGTCAGCAAGTGTGCAAATTTTTCATTTTGACTGCAGAAAAAATATCCAATTTTTACTGAAGCAAAAAAGAACTGTGCTACAGAAGGAATTTCAAGTAGTTTTACTACCACTGACAGACAGAAACAAGAGTATAGAAATAAATGGGAAAAGCCATTCACTGAATAAAAGGTGCCATTACACAGGGTGCTAAACTTCCTCCCTTTAATGAGGCTTGACCATGTCCTAGCACTTTCCATGGTCACTTTGACTCAACATGGCTAACAAATTGCAGACTTGAACATGAATGATGGATTTCTGCACATTAATAAAAAATGAGTAATTGGAATACATTTTTTTCTTCTTCGGATCAGATTACTGAGAGATCTATACAGGCTCACATGTACACAGAGCCACACAGTTTACAGGAAAATAGAAGAAATGAACAAAAAAGTGTGATCCACAACTTATCAGCCTACATGACCAAATGGAGGACATCTTTACTCCATGGGTTTGTAGGACTGGACCCTAAACTAACCTGTCAAGTGACCTAAAGGCTTGAAAATAAAAGACTTAAAAATATCCCATAGCCCTTAAACCACCTCGTTTGTCAGTTCACAACTTGAACTGTAAAACAGATGTAGAAATAGAGCAGAAAGGAAACAGGAAGATGGGAAGTGGCTAAAAGAACCTCTCACCAATAGCTTTAGCCTACAGAGAAATCCAATGTCAAACTACACCTGTGCCTACCCAACAACTGACCACAGAAATTACATTTCCAGGCAAAAGTACAGTTTTTGGAATAACCTGCAGAAACTGTCTTGTTATAAAGCCCTACTACCTTCATGCCAAAAGTGTGCCTAGAAAAATGTCTCAATTTTTTATATTACTACATTAATGCATTTGAATTTTTAACAATTCTGTAAAGCCCAGCATTCATGTTTAACAAATGTATAAAAAAATTAAACACTGAGATAAATTATGAGAGAAACATTTTATAGGTATCTGACAGCTTTACTCAGAAAAAATAACTTATTGATAGGTATATCTTTGTAAGATAATTAGATTTCTTTCATAGTGTGAAGAAATATAAAAGATATTTAGAAACTACACATGCAAATTTTCTTTCATGTTTTCATTACACATCCTAGAATTATAACAAAAAGACACATTTTTGAAACAAAAAAAATCTCTGAATGAGCCAATATTTCAAAATGATAATACATGACAAAATATATCAAAATAATTATAAAAGTGATTCAGACAAAAGTGACTGTACATATTTTAAGTTAAATAGCAAGCTGTTAGTCTAACCAAAAAAAATCTTCTGCTTCTCATTCATTTTTCTTCACAGATTTTTAAAGAAACACAGAATGGGTGAGGTTGGAAGGGACCTTTGGAGATTGTTTAGTCCAAGCCCTGCCTTGGAGCAGAGTCTGCTACTTCAGTTTCTTCAGGAATGTTCTCAGTGAGGCGTAAATAACTCCCTGAATGGACACTCTACAACCTCTCTGGGCAGCCTGTTTCAGTGTTTGACCACCCTTATCATTAAAAAAGCTTTTTCCTACACTTAAATGGAATTTCCTGCATTTCCATTCGTGTCCTTTGCCTCACCCTGTCACTGGGCACCAGGAGTAGAACTGGTTCTGCCTTGTCTGGTCTGGGATATCAGGTATTTATAGAGGTTGGTAATATTCCCCCTGAGCCTTCTCTCCTCCATGCTCAAGAGTCAGTTGTGTCAGCATCTTCCCAAGTGAGAGGTGCTCCAGTCCTTGAACCACCTTAGTGACAGTGAGCTCTCCCTGTCTGTCTGGTACTGGGGAGCCCAGAATTTTGGGCACAGCATTCCAGATGTGTCCCACCAGCTCTGAAGGGAAAGCCCTCCTTCATCCTTCCAATAATGCTCCCCTGCTTCCACTTCTGGTGTCTTATGGGCTTTCTTGGATTAATGAAAACACATTAAACTACTGGGAGCTGTTAACAAAAAAATTAAGATCAAAGGCAACAGCTAAAAAAAAAATGAGATGAGGGTTCAGTATGAAAATATGGCCCCACAGTTCTCAGATTCAATATAACATCTTCTATATAAAGCAGAGTTGTTCTGAGAACAGTGTTGTAAGAAATCCACATGCTTTGCCTCTAAGAAAAAGGATGTTTTGACATTAGTTTTAGGTAGGTCAAGCTTTTACTTTCAGATTTTATTTGTAAAGCAAAAAACTCTTATCACAGAGAGGAAAAAGAAGGTATGCTAGCTAGCAACAGGGAGTTGATTAATGCACAGCTGAAGACCTAAAAATGCCATGAATTTCCTGGCAAAGTATGTTAACGAGCAACAGGGAGCTGATGCAGCTGAGGACAAAAAATTCCATGAATTTGTTGGCAAACCCATAGAAACTGCACATGTTACTGCAGGACACTAAATGCATAGTCCTGCAAGATGCTGGGTCTCACCCCAGCAATTAAATCCCTCAAAAACTCAAGTCCTGTTCTGGGCTCACAACTGATCAGTTTAAGGATCCTATTTTTGTTATCTTCAGCACATTGTTTACACTTCTCAGAATTATTCCATTTCCTTTTAATTACAGTTTGGCAAATCATTGCTCCCAACTGTTTGTTCAAAGACACTTTGAAAAACAAGCCTTTAAGTTTCAGAAGAAAATTACTACAACTGCACACAGTTATGCTCAAAATCCAAACAGGAGCATGGATTTCTCACTGAGGGACTCATCATATTTTCTAGAATCTGGATGAACCTTCAAGGTCTAACACCTTTGCAATTATTTAGTTTTCCAGAAGAGGATTCATGCCCAATGGCAAAAAAAAAATACTGAGAAGGTGTGTTTGTGTAAAAACTGCTGCATTAGGACAGATCAAAGATTCATCCAAATTGATGTCCAATGACAAACAATAAACACAAATAGGTTCTGAGGATAAATACAACAACATCAGTGCATGTATTAGGAAAATAGTTAAATTGCAAAAAGATTAAAAATATGACCTTTTCATCTCATGTACAACCCACAGACAAATGTAGAGATATGCAAAAATCAGGAGGGATGAAAAACAGATGATAATTATCAACAAACAATAGGATTTGCAGAGCATAGGTAATTTCAAAGAAATAAGATTACAGTTTCATAAAGATAACAGGGCAGCTACACAAAACAAAGTTATCCCATCTAAGAGATTGCTGAGGAAACAATAAGGCTACAGAAATCCTAACTTGGGTCCTGGAAATGTGCTTTATCACAGCACTGACACCTCCAACAGAATATTTCCCACTTCTCAGGAAGGACAGAGGTGAGGGAGAGGATCACATGGAAGCAACTGTACTGTTCTCACTTCTGTGGCAAGCTTGGTACACCTTGGGGTGAGGATCTCTCCTTTGCAGGGCAATGACAGGAACTCTATCAACATCCCCTGCTTCAGGCTTCACAAAGTATTTGGCTTCCTCTCTCATAATATTTGGAATGAAAACAGCACTATCCAAATGTCATGAACCTCCATTTTCTTTAATTAAATTGACTACATCAATGGAGCCAGAAAGGTTTCTGAACAGGAGGAATCACTCCATGAAATATTTCTAGTGTGGGCCCCTTGTAAATTTACCCTTCTCTGACAGCTTTATGAATAAAAAAGAAAACTGGACTGAAAGAGAACATGGTGATATGCTGGGTAACATATGCAGAATACATTTTGAGAATAATGACATGGAGAAATCAAGTCATATTTTAACATAAGGAATGTCACATTGGGTTAGGTCAGTGTCCATCTAACTCAAAACTGTCTCTGCATTTGGCAAATGCAAGTTTTGCAGGACACAACCTAAAAGCAGACAGCAAATCACTCAGCAACTATTTCACTTTAGAATAAGGAGACACTGGGTAGGATGAAACATTAATGGTCGTAATTAGACATTCAATGGACAAACATTGGAACAGCAAAAGCAAACACAGATCACTTACACACAATGATTTCAGGTCTGCACCATCAGGCAGAATAAAGTTTTTAGAGCAACACTTCAAGAAAAAAAAAATAAGTTGTAATAATGGAAAAGTTTGGAAGAGAATCATATTTCATCTGTGGCTCACTGAAAGGGCATGTCTGCAGCAGAGCCTCTGCTGATGCTGCAGAGTGAAGTTACACTCAGATGGGCACTGCAGGCTGGGAGATGGCACAGTCATGCTCGGGCAGCTGTAACAGCCCAGAAAGCTGCCCAGGTTTGTGGGTGACATTTAGCAGGCAGAAGCATTTGTAACCTCAGCTGAATAAGGGCTAGTGAAGGCCCAAGGCTGAAAGCTGGAACTAAAGCAATTCAAACGAAGAACAGCATGTGCATTTTCAAACATGAGTATTATTGATCATCAAAAAGAAAAAAAAATCTTAAAAGATTCTGTTAATCACCCTCTACTACCTGACATCCATAAATCAAGACTAGAAGATTTTCTGGGAGATACACTGTAACTCAAACCAACATTTTGAGCTCACTGCAGATTCTCAAATCTGTTCTCTGTGAGAAGCAGTACCAGATGACCATGGTGGTACATGATATTCTTAGCAGCCAGGAGAGTAGTGCTCTCTGCATTCTTGTGAGTGCAGATATTGGTTTATTCCCCTGGCTTTTTCAGTGTTCCTAGAAGCAGGTATTGCAGCAAAGGAGAGGAAATAGGCCCTTGGACTCTTTCTAGTGCCCAGCCAATGGAATCAGCAAGGTGATGAGTACAGGGTGCTGTACTTTCATGAAAGATAAAATCCATCCACTCAACTCAGAATTTGTGGTGGGGATAATTTGGGTAAAGAGAGAGGCCAAGCAGAGCTGACACACACGTAGCAGCAGTAAAATGTTTACATCTGGGTTCTGTTTACCGGCCACATCTTTCACAGACCTCTTAGCTTCTATTTACAACATATCTTCTTCAAAAATTATAAATTGTTTTAGCTGGAACTGTCAGCACTATGCTGACAATGCTTAGTTGTATTGATTTTATGATGGAATATTATTTGCTTTGTTGAAGGTTTTGCAGAGCTGTTTCTAATCTAGTGATAGATGTTGGCAAACTATCCTTAGGAATTTTAACATTCTGACAGTTCTTGCAGTCTGAATATAATTAATTAAAAAAAAGCTGTATCAAACTGCTTAGTGGAACAAGACTATGGTTTGAGTCATTTCATTACAGTCTTTGACTAACAAATTGGAATCAATTTGTAAGGATAGAACAGAAGATTATTTTGGCATTTAAAATATATTTAGAATGAGAGAAACATAAGATACCTCTTTTTGTTCCAACATTTAACCCATTCTCTCCAAGATACACATTTTATTACTTTGGGTATTAATAATTTAGTTTCCCCTTTTTGTTTTTCCTCTCTGTTCACCTGTATTTACTTACTTCCATATCTCTTCAGACTCATTATGAATCTGGTCAATAATTTGGGATGCAGTGAGTAAAACTGAGAATTACTAGAGAATTTTTTGTTTTGTGTGTAACGAAATAAAAACAGAAAAATATAATAATAATAATAAAAATGAAGCAATATTTTAGAGCAGAGATAAGCTGGTTTGATATGGTTTCTGATATGGTTTCCAGTAGAGTTTCTCCAAGACAAGCAAAAGAAATGAGCCAATTTGAGCAAATTAAAAGTTGGCTGGGAGGAGCACTGGGGAGCACAGCTAAAGAAACAAGAGCAGGGCTCTGAACAATGAAAGCAGGGAGATGTTGGATTTTGTTGCACTAAGGCTTGCTTTTCAAACCATCTGCTCCTCAGGCGTGAAGGAGTTTAAAAAGTGACCCGGGTACGTGACTGGACCATACAAAACACAATAGTAGGCACATGCTTTTTAATTAACATCAGTGGTGAAACTGCAAAACATCTGCTGAAGAAAGGGCCTTTATTTGGCTTTACAAATTTATAGTATGTTTTCAGTTAAAGGAAAATCTTAATAGTCCTATTTGTGACGCTGCAAGTATTTTCTTAACTAAAATAGGGATAACAAAGGTGTATTTTCATGTGGGAAAGGACCTTCCCTATTGTCTTTATCTGAGAAGTCATCTCTCTTTCATCATCAAGCATCATCATAATGCTACATAAAGAAAATACAGTGTGGATGTTCTTTCATATTAGGTTTTAACCTTAAATAGGGTTCTGTAAAGCCAGAGCTGCTGAAGTCTCTGGGATTTGCAATTATACTTGGCAGCAAACAAATGGGAGCTATAGGGGAGAAGTGTATGCTACAGCCTATAAACAAAAGGCAGGCAGATAACTATGAAACATTTTATCAATGCTCAGCAAGAAAGAACGTTTATATCTTGGGCTGAGAGATGAGTCCATCCTTCATGGCTTAAACAGAAAAGATGTTCTTTTGGATCCGTGCAGACAGACTGAAAATGACTGTGGGAGTATTAGATTCTTAAAATTCCAAGCTAAGAAAATTTCTATGATATCTGATTGGTTTTATCTTAATTTCGTAGTACATAAGTATTCAGTATAAGAATTTCCCTACTTTTCAAGTGATTAGAGGGAAATCTGTTAGCCAAAACATCTAAGCAAGGTATTATTATTTAAAACGCTTTGGAAATTCTCCTGATGTTAAAAACCACCCTGCTTCAGCTTTATTTCCATACAAGGGCACAAAGCTAGCTGCCAATAAAAATAAATTATCTGGGAAGCAATCAGAAAACCTCACAAACATTAAATAAAATGCCATAAGGTACTGTACCAGGAGTACCATACCATAAGGTACCATAAGTACTGAAATATATTGTATGTCAAACTGTGTTAGCAAATATGCTTCAATAACACTCATCAAGGAGCAGAAAAATCCCAGTTTCTATCCCCTAATCCTTAGAGCAGAAAGCATTCTATAAATAGATGTTTTAAAAAAACCCACAGTATATTGCTGTTGTTCCAATATTTTACCGTTACTGCTCACTTACAGTGTCTGACTTGCTTCCTAAATAAATGTAAGGAAATTAATATTTAGAGCTGACTTGGAGGGCAAAAATTTCAATCTTAGATTGAAATTAAAGCTGAATACTGCCTGGACTCAGAGGTTTCTTAAATGCTGCCCAGGTCTTCAATACCCAATAAAAATAATTTCCAAGTCCTTTCTCTGTACATCTACAAATCTTATCAGAATCCTGTTGATAACATATCCTGAATTTGAGCTTCATTTGCTGAGATAAAACACATGAGGTCGATGATGGCGGCACAGAAATTAAGGTTTAAGCTGAGCCAGGGGTGTCAGGATGGGACAGAAAGAAATGAGAGGACCTTACTGTCCCTCCTCGTGCTCCACTGTGGCAATGCCAGTATGATGAGTTTGTACAGCACATTCTGGGGCCTGGCCACACAGCCCCACTTCCACAAAGGTGTGGTTCAGTGTCTAAATGGAAACCCCTGAGATGGGGAGGAGCTGGATACACCACTTGCACCTTCAAATAGCAAACACAAATCTGGGTAAACCATTAGTGTAAGCCTAGCAGAGGTTTCTATATCCCCTCCAGTGTTAAATATATTCCCACGTGTATCCCCTCAGAAATGCTTCATATATTGATGTCTAGAAAAATTAAATACAGACATACACACAAAATACACATTGCAGGATCACAGCTCTGTTCTACAGGATAATTAAAAGTATTTGGTCATCACCACTTCTACCCATTGCACTTTCAAAAAGGCAGAAAATATCAGAAGCCTATAGTAAAATTATAACTGTGTTCAGCTCTTCTTCCTCTCTGGGAACTCCCTGAACTGCAAAAAAAGAAGGCAAATATGGTGGACACTGCACAGCAAATAAGGCTGGACACCTTGCAGAGCATTCCTGATGCAACTTTCATATGTTTGGGAATGGATCTATTCTTTTTCAACAACACATCCCTAACAAAGAGTTCAGGCACCTGAGCTGCGAACTTTGGACCTGTGTGTCCTCAATTCCCAGTGTCCCATAAATTGCCAAATAGACTTTGATTTACAGTGCTCTTTCGCCCCCTTTTTTGTAAAAACAGCTGCCCTAAGAAGGTTAAAGTGACACATTGCTTAAAAACACATCACCTGCTAACATCTTCATTAAACAATTGCATTTGAATCCTTAATGCCAATTGCAAAGTTTCTGTTGGATTTCCAGGATTCTGTTTAAAGCAGGAGTTATTTTGCTTCTTTAATGTTGGTGGCTCCCTGACAGCTTACATCATTACTCCAAAGGATACAAAGGACTTAAAAGTACCTTTCAGGCATTGATTTAAATCAAACAGCAGTGGAGGAAAATGAACCTGTGTGTGAAAGGTTTGAATCTCCTAACATACATTTCCTCACATTTGCAAGTAGGTTGAATGCTGCAATTGAATAACTGCATCAAAAGAAATGAAAGATATGAATACTTGCACTAATTTTTTTTTTTTTTGCATCTCTCAGTGATGATAATCTAACAAGGATACGTTTTTCAATCACATCTCATTACTAAATGAAAGTAGTCTTTTATACTTCTTTAAATGGAGTTCGGGAAAATGGTAAAGTCAGCATTGGAATTCAGCAGTGCTGAAATTTGCCATCACCACAAGACAAAGTAGGCTTTGTTGTCATTTCAGCATGATTATTTTTCCCATAAGATTCTGACTCACCCCCACAATCATTTTCAACAACAAAAAAAAAAAACTAGGAGGAGAAAAAATGGGCCTTTTAAAGCAAAAACGTAGCTTCTAAAATAAACTTCCCCGAACAAAACATTTCTTGTTTTTCAGATTTCATGTCCTTGATTAAATATTAAAGATGAAACATTACAGAGCATCAGCATATTTCTTCATTAAACCAAAGGGACATCCTGAAGATATCCTTGTGCTTTATTTCTGCCTGGCTATATTACGGGATCAGCAAAATATGCAACTAACATAACCTTGACCACTGCCTTACACATTCAACAGGGACCTGGGTTTTACACAGCATTATCCCTGGAGTTATCTATTTTAGTCTTTCTATTTTTATGTGTTTAGACACAAATTATTTACAAACTGCTGATTTGCAGTGACTGAATTTCAAAAAAAAAAAAAAAAAAGAAAGAAAAAGGAAAGAAAATCAGCAAAAAGGTCTGTCAAAAAACTCAGTACAGTCTTGAGTAAGCAGGAGATGGGGAACAAAACACCAGAAGGAGCAAGAGAACAGGACAACACCTGAAGCCAGAGGGCTTCTGTTCAAAAGCAGCCTATGATGGAAGGTAAAAAACAGAGATACATCCCAGGCAATTCCTGGATCAGAAGAATATTGATTATGAAGAATATACTGCTGTCCACAAATCAAGCTCAATGTAATCTAAAAACAGTAGGATAAAGAAAATACACTGCTGAGGAGAGCTATGAATCACTAAGGAGTAAAAGGCGGGTAGTTTGACATAAAGACAAACATCTTAAGAGGTTGTTTCCTATGATGAATTATGAAAAATTGTTTATTTGACTTGAAATGCTGCACTTTCCATATACACCTATCCACGGGTCAAAATATTTCAAAACTGCTTTTTACAGAAAATAAAGATGTGGCCGGGTAATCAACAAACATGCAAGAGAAGATCATTGATCAATGGCTATCAAAATGCAGAGAGACTAAAGTGACACTTCTACCCAATTAATACTTATTTAAACAAATCCAGTCCAGGAAATGAGCACAAGGCATTCTTATAGGAGCCAAGAGCCAGGCCATGGGTGCTCCTGCATGTGGTAAAACAGGCTCTACTTCAAGAGTTTAGCTGTGGAAAATCCAAAAAAGTACTTGAGCCAGTGTCTTACACATCTTCAATAACTTCATGAATCTCACCAAAACTCCACCCTGAACCTAGGAAATTGCGAACCAGTGAAACTGAAGAAACATTTGTTTAAACAAAAAAAAAGAAAGAAAAGTCTGTTCTTTCCTCTGCCATTTTTCAAACACTTCATTTTGTTAAAACACTTCATGACAGTTCTTTTCTCTTCAATATATGCTCTGACCAGAGATGAACACAGTGAAGTGCTGCACAGAAATAAGACTCCAACCCCAGAAGAGCTTACATTTAAGTTTTTGTATCTGATAATCCAAGAATGAGACCAAAAAAAAAAAAAAACCCCAAGAAAAGTCTCTTCTCATTTAGAAAGCTAAACGATTATAACTCTTTTGTTAATGCACACATTTCTTTCTATTAGCATTAAATGAATAGAAATTGACAACTAAGGAAATTCTGATTCCAGAAAAGTCATTTTGTAAAACAACCCTTTAGAAATTAAACTCTTCCTGTACAACTTCTTTTAACAGTAATGGAGCGTGTAGGGCTAACAGCATAACACGCTAAAAATAAGCTCTCACAGATATTAAAAGTAGATGCCAAGAAGGAGATCTGGACATGTGTCTGAATTCAGATCTCACTTGGCAATGTTCTGAAGGCAAACCTAATTAAAGGTTACAGTTGGCTACATTGCATTACCCAGACATTACAGACTATAATTGTTCTAGGACCACGCGAGTGTTTAATTTCCATAAAAAAAAATACCTCATAGTTAAATTAAACATTTATCTATTTGAGATAGTAAGCTAAACACCCACTCAAAAGAAAAGAGAAAAAGAAATCAGAAAAGGTAACTGAATGAATAGCAACATAACAGTTAGAAAACTTTCATTAGTCCAACTTCCATTACCATACACAGCATGAAGCTCACAGCACTACCACGTGCAGAAGGGTGTTGCATAGAGAAAATTGGTTTATTGTCTGATAAATACAGGAAATCTCTGTCTCCTCTCTTGTTTCTGAACAGTTAATGCAGTGCTGGTTAGGCAACTAACATGATAATAGTCAAGACTGCAATGAAATTAAAGAACAAAGTTCCACCTTCACTGGAACATAGGGTTGAGCACTACTGTGGACTGCCAAGCACTTTTTCAATTAGTTCCTTTGCCCAAGTGCATCTCTGTTAAAATTGCCCACCTCTCAAGATGTAGGCTATCTTTTTTTGGGGTGAGCTGCTCTCATTCCCTGTTGCAATGAATGCTAAGAGCTCTGTCCAAATGGAGCAGGAAGAAATTGGGCCATGAAACCTAAACCTGCTCCACTGATGCATCTGAAGCCCACCAATCCACTGATTTTCTTGGGCAAACTAACCTTGAAGACATAAAAAACTGTGTAAGAACTCAAAAGCTCTGAAGTTAGGCCTTAATTTCCCGAGCTGAGCCTGCAGGAGCTGATTTTAGCGTACAACAACCTCTCTGAAGCCTCCCAGAGGCACTTGAACAGTCAGATTTGGTCAGGACTATACTCTTTGGTGCTGATGCCTCACTTTTTTGTAGCAGTGTGATGGTTGGATTACTCACACTGGGAGTAGGAGGCAGTGGATTCAAATCTCTGAACAGTCTGATGGAACCAAATTTGTATTTTCCATGTCCTGGGAGAATGACTAAATCCCTGCCTCCAGCCTGATGACTCTAAGTGAGTTTCCACGCTCCACTGCCTGCAATGTACATATATTTTACAAGAGATCTTCACTGGATAAAAAGAAATATTGTGGGTCACCTGATGTAAATGGTAGTATGAATCTTTAAGTATTTGATGAAAAGTTGAACTGTTTTAAAAATATATTGCTTTCTTGGACTTCAAAGATCTGTGAAGGATCCTGCATTCCAAGTAAAAGCTTTAATTCCTGAGAATAAGGAGAAAGATAGTGCTAGAAGTGGTTAGAGGATATCTGCCAAATTTGATGTGCAATTGGCACAGATGTGACTCAGTGTTCATGCACATACATCAACAACTTGGGTTGCCAGGGAATGTCAGTATTGAACTGGATTTCTGCCCCGACCATACCTTGGAGTTTTAAGGATCTCAGCAGCAAAGAGCATCCTTAGATTTGCATCTTGATAGACCCAAATCCAGACAGGTTCTCATCATTGCTGTTTCCCCAAGGTCAGCCTCAAGTTTCACATTGATCAGCTACATCCCAGTGAAAACACAAGGCCAAAGCCTGGTTTCAGCTAACAGCTCATGCTGAGGCAGCTATTTAATTTCATTGTCTTAGAACAAAACTTTCAGAGATGTTCTGTTTGCTTAAAGATAAAAGGCTTATTTATACTCTGATTTTATATCCCTACCAGATACTTGCATTTCCAGAGGATGCCTATGTTTAGAAATTCATCTATGTAAATAAAGTGACTTACACAGCTCTGGGTCCCTGAATAACACATTTACAGATAAATCAACGGGTTTGCTCTGTGCCAGCTGGAAATCTTTCACCTGAAGCCACACAAAATGGATCCTATCTTACTTTGTACATCATCAGTAAAAACTCTCAGCTGAATTTTGGCAGCATCATATTTGCAATGAGTGACAAAGAGGAAGAGGCAAAAGAATTGCCCTGTTTTCTAGAGAAGGTGGAATCTGCAGAATCTGGCTGCAGCAATCCGTGTTTTTCAAGGGTCTCCAGATCTCTTGGGGTCATTTGCACTGGTGAGAAGGAAGTGCAAGTGTGAAAGAGAAGAAAGCTATGAAAACATGTGCTGCCCCCTTCATCATGAAGTCAGTGTTCTGTGACTTCAACATTTTAAGCCATTTTATATTAAAATAAGAAATTCACAAAAAAAACATGCATTAGTTAGGCTGGCAGATTTAGACCTCCGTGCTGAAATGGAGACCTCCAACACAAGTGAAACATATAGTCATGCATATAAATTACAGAATATTAAATACAAAGAACAAGGTTATGATCAAAAACAATATGAACTTAAAAATTCATGGTTACTCATGCTACACCATATGTCTTCCACCACCTAGCCACAACAGGGTGCCCTTTAATTACTCTGCTAATGTGCTCTTTGTGTCTAAGTGCTGGAGGACATATGGTACATTTCAGTTGTAGCCATGAATTTCATGTCTTTAATGCTTTCTGTCAAAATTGAGATGTCCTTTTAAATGTATACATGGGTATACATTTGAATTCATATGCTGATATTGTCACCTCTCTGAATCCCTATACTGTTCTGCACCTCACAGTGCAATTCATTTATACTCCATTTCAGGAGCAAATGGATAAAAAAATTGAAATCTATTATATTTTTATTGCACAGACATATTAAAACCAAACAAAAACACAGCACCACCTACTTAATGACCTGGAAGAGGGAGGGACAGGCAGCTAAATCACCAGTTATATAAAAATGGTTTTTTAGTTTCAAACTTTGTGGCTGAGCTTACGCATAGCAATACTAAGTGAATCAACTACACTTCTTCCTTACTCTTTTAGACTGTATCAGAGAGCAGCTTTGCAATTTATTGTCATGTGCTGCTGTCCATTAAGGGACAATATTTTTAATACATTTTTTCATTTCAGGTTGAAAAGGAAGAAGGTTTTGTCAGCCTCCTCAATTTTTCTGCAAGTGACAGTTCAGACAGGAACTGATGAATGAAAATGCCATTCTGATGTGCCTAATGTATTGTAGGCAGCAATCAGATCTTTGGTATAAACAAGGTGCAACACGGACTTCAGAACATGGTATTCCTCATCTTAAAAGGTGTCAGTGTCTAGACGAAGAGGATGACATCCTTTAAAGTGCCTTTGGAAATTAGACAGCGATTCAATGCACCCTGGACTCAGATGGTGGTGATGTGCCTGATGTATGTACAGTCAAGACAATTAAGTTACATTAATCACATTCTGAGTCAATTACAGTTCCAGAGAGATTTGGGATTTGCCCTATGTAGGAAGAAAGCTCATTTTATGTCCCAGTTACAATAAAGAATTTCTCAAGCATCTCCTGTGTCATTTAGGAGTTTAAATCAGAGACAGCTCTCGCATCAGCCACTGAATTCCACAATGCTTCCTCCAGTCCCCCAAACTGCAACCTACAGAGGCTTCAAATGTTCCTGCTCAAACAGATCAAGGTCAAATATTGTGCTAGAAAACATAGGCTTAAAATACCCCATACCATTTTACAGGTTAGAAAACTTACAGACTGTTCCATTTTATAGTAAATAGCCAGTGAGAAAACCAGAAATGTAGCTTTATGATGGGTCAAGTTTATTTTTTCAGACTTGAGGATGCTACTGCTTCTTTTAAATTAACCAAAATTCTGATGCTTGTCTTTGATCTGTAAACTCACATGAAGTGCAGCTTCTTACCTGGAGGAATGTTGGGTACAAACTGGAAGTCCAGAATTTGGTTGTTCTGACTCTGGAGAGGATAAATAAATCCCCAATCTGTACTAGTTTCTGAGTATGAGCAAAACACAATAATCTCAGAATTATTCACAGGAAAAGAATTGTCAAACTGAAAGACACAGAGAACTTCCCCTCTACTATGATTGCCTGGAACTACTGTCCTGTTTTGTTGCCTTTTATCAACATATGAGCTCCATTTGAGACAAGGGAGCAGGAGAACCATGGCACAAGGAGATTAGGTTATTGGGGATTATATGGACAAATTCCACACATTCTTACATAAAATGAAAAGTCTCTGTAGCCATTTATGATTCAGTTTGCTTGAAACTATGCCAACTGAGTTATAGCTGTTTGAGACCAATCTGCCAAAATTCACAGGATAAAGCAAAATGTTTACAAGGTAATGCAACTCACTGCACAAGATGGCTAACAGCACACACAGCTAAGGATTCACAGCTATTCAGGGGAAAAGAGACAAAGTGCTGTAAACAATTTTCTATGAAATAGCTTTCAAAACACTGCCCAAACCAGATAAAACACCAGAGGCTATAAAAAATTGTCAGAAATTGCAAGTTCATGCTTTCAGTAACCCTCCAACTTGGCAGTGTCTTTCTACAATTGCATTAAAAGAAAATAAATTCTATTTACATGGGCAATGAGCTCGGTTTCCATATTTGCAACTTCCAAAGACAGTCCGAGTGCAAGGCCAACCTGGGAGGTCAAATTAATTACAACTGTCTCTTGTAAAGGTTTGTATATTGGAAAATTGCAGCTAATCTGAATTCATATCCAGCACAATAAAATGTCATTTGAAGTAGAAGAACAGAATAAACTATTTCGTGGAGGATTAGTTAATTGCAAACAAAGTATAATAGATTACTCTGAATCAAAGTCTCCTTATGGGAGATCAAGGATTATGCCTATTTTAGCACTGGGGCAATGACTCATTTCTTCACACAAATTTGTGCAGCAAAAATAAAACTAAAAGGTAAAATTCAGCCATACTCATTATTTACTATTTTTGTGCCTAGGAATAGCAAAAATAAAACATTTTGCCTCAGAAATATGACATTAATGTTTTTAAAAAGATTTTAAAGTAATGAATGCTTGAGCGTGTCCAGAGGAGGCAACGAGGCTGGTGAGGGGCTTGGAACACAAACCCTGTGAGGAACGACTGAGGGAGCTGGGGCTGTTCAGCCTGGAGAAAAGGAGACTCAGGGGTGACCTTATCACTCTCTACAACTCCCTGAAAGGTGGCTGTGGTCAGGTGGGGTTGGTCTCTTTCTCCAGGCAGCAACTGACAGAACAAGAGGACACAGCCTCAAGCTGCGCCAAGGGAAATATAGGCTGGATATTAGGAAAAGGTTTTTTACTGAAAGGGTGATCAAGTACTGGAATGGTCTGCCTGGGGGGGAGGTGGAGTCACCATCCCTGGATGTGTTTAAAAAAAAAGTGGATGTGGCACTTGGTGCCATGGTTTAGTTGAGGTGTTAGAGCTGGGTTGGACTCAATGATCTTGAAGGTCTCTTCCAACCCGGTGATTCTGTGAAAGCATTAAACAGAACTATATAGCACTGATAATTTAAAATTTGAGAAAGTTTTAAATCTAACAGGCTTTTCTGGTATATTTCCATTAACGTGGGGTCCATAACATTTGACAAACACCATTTAAAAAAATATGCTTCTGTGATTCAGGCTTGAGTTTATATCTATGACTACATTGAAATTAACTGAGCAAAGACCTGAGGGATCCAATATATGTAGACAGAACAAAAAGCAAAATGATATTTAGATAGGAGGAAACCTTCAACTATGAGTCAACATAGAGTGACAGAAGTTTAGATGGCTTTATAGTGAAAGAAATAAATAAAAATGTGGTTTTTGTTTTAGGTTGGGGGGCTTGGGTGTTGCTTTTTTAGTTTTCATTAACTGCTAAACATGAGAAGATTTTTTTCTCTCTTTTGTCCAGAAAATAAAAAAGTTCCCTTGTGGTTGATTTTCATCCAGTTTCTTCATGAAAGAACTATCAAAGAAAGTTACAGTGTATATTACTTTTCATTTCAGAAGGATTTCAGCAATCCCTAAACCTCCAATAGTATCTTCTTGACAACCTAATCTCTTTGTAGTAGTAGCTAAATTAAACCAAACTGTCATCAGTGAAAGCTCTCAAGAGTAACTCAAGGATATTCAGTGCGTATGATCTATAAAAGTACACTAACCCATCTTTAAAAATAACTGTTTAGGGTAGAAAATTTTATTAAAGACCAAAGTCTTCACAGGACATTTGTATTTAACAATTATTTTTGTCTATTCTCATCTTCCAAGTGACCTCAATCATTCTTATTTGAAGTTTAGCTTCAAAAATGATATCTTCATTGGCCAAAAGAAACCCCAAACCACAAAATAATATAAACTTTTAGGAAAACAAATTGTTGCTGTTGAGTTGAACATAAAAACAACTATAAAATACCACAGATTTTATTTCCATATAATTAGTGTAATGCCCAGACATTTATATCTTTTCAGGTATTTCTATGAGGCCAAGAAAAACACATTGTACAAATGATGCACGAATGCCACGTTTGAGTGAGGAATGAGGGCATCCAATCCTGCTTAACACAATACCACCTTTGTGAAAGAAGGGAAGACACTGATTTTTATTTCCACAAATTGAAACAGAGGAAGAAAACAGGTGTGAAAGAAATTTTACTTGAGCTGCCCATCACACTTAACAAGTTTTATACTTGGCTGGAACCTGAAATGCTCAATGATGGGAGCAGGATACAGATCTGGTCAAGACAGAGTATCTGACCGCAAAATCCACACACTCCAGAATCTGTCACCCCATAATTCAGATACTGCCATGTTCATTTAGTTAAAAGAATATGTGAAACATGCTGCTAAACGCAGACAAATAAAAAAAAAAAAAAAAAAAAAAAGACCAGAATTCCAAATTAAGCCAGTATTTTTCATTCAATGAAAAAAGATAGGGCTGTTTTAAAATATCAGGAACATTTGTCTTTGTGAAGCATATCTATGGTATTTTCCTTGCTCTGAGTGGAGAATGGGATATACACCATGATAAACTTTACTACTAAATGTGATAAACATTAACTTCCACACGGAGAATCCCTAAAACCACTGGTATCAATTACACAGCCTGAAAAATGTCAAAGCTCCAAACTGCTATCGTGATTTTTACTCCCAGTTGTCTAAGGCCAGAAGGATAAATCCATTATAGAGCACCTACAGATTTTTGAATACTGATTTTGCTGCAGGTAGCGCAGCTTTGCGGTTGAAAATCAAACCCCTCGCTACTGGCTGTACATGTAGATTTAAAGTAACAGTTTAGAAACCCAAGTTTGGAAACAATTTACCTATACTCTTAATGAAGGAGTGGTTAAGAAGATGACACAGTCCCAGGAGCCCTTGGGACATATTGCTATGTAAAACAAAGTGGGGATGAATGTTATTGTGAGCAACAGTAGATATCACTGCTTTATGTCTCTGGTTTACTTCAGTCTGGGGGATTTTTTAAAAATTAACATATGAGGAAATGATAAATAAAACCTCTCAGACATTTTTTTACAAGACATAAAACTAATTTGCATGCTGTCTTGCTTTGAGGTTGCAGCAACAGATACCATTTCCAGAGACAGGGACACACTTGTCACCATGATGACTAGAACTGAATTCTCGTTATCTCTGTAACACAACAGAATATGTCTAAGATGAGGAAACAAAACAAGGAGAGCAAAAACATTTTGTTTTCCCATTTGTAGGCAAAAGAACTCAAAAAATGGGAGGTAGGAATATGCACAAGCCACTACTTTGCAGCTCCTGCCACAACCTGAGGAGTCAGGTGAGTTCAGCACCCTGAACCTCCAGCTTTACTCAGCTGAGTGGGTGGCAGCTATTTAATGAAACAGCATTTTAAGAGCACCAAGTAAAAAGTCCATACTGGGTGTTATTAGTGCATTGTGTCCTCCGTGAGAGTGATGGAAAGCAGGAACTGCTAAATGGTATCAGTCAAATATAACGATTTGTTACTGATGCTGTCACCTGCATTTAAGTGTTAGCTGCTCTCCCCTGCTCTGCTATTCACAGCCAGGGAACACTCAGCCCATGTCTGTCAGCCCGAGGTTATCTCTGAACTTTTGTCACCTGAAGGCATATTTAGACATGGCAACGCACAAAACACCTTTTTCTCACTCATCAACACTTTGTATTACAGTGTCAGAGAGAGGATATTGCACAAAGGACTCTGACTACCCAAATTGGTTGGTGAGATGTCAAAGCCATTTTGTGGCAATCAAATGAACATATTTATTCACAGATGAAATAACTGAACATAGATTTATCGTAGTTTTGATTCAGTCCTCGTCTTTCCTGCAGGAACAAACAAAAGCTTTCATCTTGGACAGCAATGCAGATGGTAAAAGCAAAAGAACATTACAGAAAAAGATCTGTCTTAAAATTCAGACTTTATATAACAAATTACTTGAAAGGGCAAACAGAATGCTGTCATATTCCTTTACATGTTAGAAGGAGCCCCACAGCACAACTTCTATTTTAAATAAAAAAGAAATACTGTAAAAGTTAAATAATTAAGAAAAATCTTCAAGCCCTAGTAATTGGAAGGGTCCCAAAATCCCTTTGTGTTTCATGCTGAGATGCACAGAGAGTTGTTCGTATTTAATTGAAAATGTATTAACATTACAATTTCAAAGGATCAAAAATAAAAGGAGTTTCCTGAAAATTTAAACCAAGCTTTCAGTGTTTCCTGTTGTGCAGAAGAAAGATCTATTTTAATGGTATAAACTGTAGAAAAAGGACCTAAAGAGGGCAATTTCTTCATTCTTCAGGGAAACTGGTGGGAAGTAAAATGGTGTATAATTAGTTTTGGTGGGTTTTCTTTTCAAATATATTTAGAACTTTGTGAAGGTTAATGCTCCCACACATCTGTATTCAAGCACAAACTTTATCTGAATGATGTTTTCACTAATTTTAGATCCCACTAATTTAAATTTACAAATACTAAAGACTACTCCTTTGAAACCCTTAAAAAGGTTTACACTTTCTTTTTCATGTTTTAAAACTCTTGCTTATTATAATATTTCATATTCTTTTAATGTTAATTATTTTTTCTTCTTGATATATTATGGATATCCATATAGCCTCAAGAAAAGACCTTGACTATATTTATAAAAACATATATATGAACTAAAAGGTAGGGGGAAAAAAAAGGAAATTAACATACTCATTAACATACTCATAGAATAATAGAATTGTTAAGGTTGGAAAAGGCCTTTAAGATCATCAAGTCCAACAGTCACCATGTTCACCACTAAACCATGTCCTCAAGTTCCATATCCACATATTTTTTAAACACTTCCAGGGATTGCAACTCCACCATTTTTCTGGGTAACCTGTTCTAACACTTGGCAGCCCTGTCTGAGATTTTTTTTTCCCCTAATGTCTAATCTACTCTTCCCCTGGTGCAACCTGAGGCCATTTCCTCTCATCCTGTCACTTCTTAAATGGGAGAAGAAACCACCCCTTACCTCACTACAACCTCTTTTGGGGGAGTTGTGGAGAGTGATAAGGTCCCCTCTGAGCCTCCTTTCCTCCAGGATAAACATTCCCAGCTCCCTCAGCCACTCCTCACAGGACTTGTGCTCCAGACCCTTCCCCAGCTTTGTTGCCCTAAGATCCTATTTCTGAAAATTAACCTTCCCAGGTGGATATTTGCAACTAAAGTGAAAGCAAGCACAACCAATTTAAAAGGATTGTGTGTGTGTGTGTGTGCATATATATATATATATTTTTTTTTTTTTAGCTGGTTCTTACACCTTGTGATGCCTCTTAAAAACTGCAATTTCATAACAAGTAGTCACTCACTGGTCATGCCATTTTATGGGAAAGTGCAATCAATGGCACAACAGTAATTGGGAAACATCATGCTTATCAAACTGTACTTTTACTTTGGTCTCCAATTATCCAAAACTTTGAAAGGCCTGATTCATCAGCCAGTCAGAACGCCTCAGATCAATACTGGTGGAGTGAGCAACTGAAACTTCTTAGCACCATAAATTAAATGATTACATCAATCATTTTTCCTTTTTTATGTAAACAATGTTAAGGTAACCGAACACTGCCACAGGATCAATGTCTCCTGCCTGGAAAATAAATTCTTCAACACTTACACAGCAGCAGGAGATTGCTATTGTACAACAACAGTCTATACCATTTGCTTAATTACAGCAACAGTCATTAGTGTTTGTGCTGGGTTTGGGTGAGATGGAGTTAATTTTATTCCTAGTAGCTGCTATAGTACTGTGGTTTGGATTTAGGATGAGAACAATATTGCTAACAGTGATGTTTCAGTTGTTGCTGAGCAATATTTACATTTCTCAAGGACTTTTAAGCTTCTCTGCCTTTGGTATTTTATTTTTGGTATAGCAATGATATTATTATTATTTAAATTATTAAACTGCTCTTGTCTCAACCCACAAGTTTTTTTACTTTATCTTTCTGATTCTCTTCCCCATCCCACTGGGGAATATGAATGAGCAGCTGGATGGTTCTTAGATGTTGGGGCTAAACCATGACACTTATGAAGAAGAAATCCTGAGGTTTTTTTACAGCACACTTCCTTGCAGGTCATACTTTTACTGCTTCAGAAGGGGCAGGAGCTGGTGCTTTAAGGTTTTGTTTTAACAAAACGTAAAATAATCAGAAAATAGGAAAGGAAGTCCACCCAGGATGCCAGATCAGTGCTCAAACCCCAACACTGGAGCTGGTCAGCAAACAGCAAGGGTGAGGTCAAACTAATTTGTTGCACAGAAGCATCCACATCTTCTTCCTGGGGTACATCTCCACTTGAGTGACTCTTCACACGCCTGACATGCACACGAGCAGCAGGACGCCACAGGAGCTGCTGGCTGTGGTTCCCTCCATAACCTACACGTGAACCCCTCCCCATGTATCCATGTTCTTCTCAGAGCTGTGCCAGCACTCTTGGCTAAGCACCTACAGAAAGCATATGGTGCACCTTGAGAGTGTGGTAACAACTCGAGAATGTGTTCTCACACCTGTGCGACCCATCCACACAGACTCCTCCAATGCATTCCCACAGTCATTTCAGCCATGTGTCCAGCCCTAGGAGCTGCTGATTTTCCCAATCATTCCTTATGCAGAAGTCACCCCTGCAAATGGAGATACAGCTGGTCAGGATTTCATCTTTTGCCAAGATATAGGTAGTCCTGGTTTTCTACACAGCTTGCTGTGAACAAACAACAAACTACAAATGCAAGGGTGATGCTGGAGCCCAACATAATTTCAGTATCCAACTCTGTGGGTGCCAATTTTTATTTCAGACATGTATTTTTGTCCTGAAAATGCAGCTCATCAGTGATGTTGACTGCTCACACATTTCTATCAACACAGCAATGATAATTCACTTGTTAATACCACAATACCAAAATCATGTGTAATAAATCTGGGATTCAGGTTCCAGTTACCTCCTTGTAGAGACTGATACATTCTCCATCACCTACAGCCAGTACTAATTATTCATGTTATGCAGAAAATAAGCTCCTTTTCCAGTTCAGCACTCTGGACCCACAATAGATCACCTTGAGTCATCCCCAGGAAAACCCATCTTACTGTATTGAGTCAGGCTTTGTAAGGCCCAGCCTCCTGGGGGGTTGTTCCCTGCACTGGCATTCTGCCCTGCCTGAACCAGGGGACACTTCACTGCTGCTCTCTGAGCCTGGGAGGGGGATAACAGAGTATTAAATTTTTTATCCTTTCCCCTTTACTGTTCTTCATTTAAATCTATTCTTCATGTAACATAAACCAGAAAATTAAGAACCCAGAAGTTCACTATGGATCTTATTTTTTTTCACATAAAATGACCAGATAAACCACATAGATTTGCTAATCACAGATCTCTGGCCTTAATTACATATGAAAATTTGCAGGGACATTTGAGAATAATGTCCAAATAACTCAGCATTTCTCTGTGGGTTAATGAGAAGTTTAACATGGTAAAAACACAATGCTGGCTTGCCAAGCATATAATTCGAACAAAATATCCAAGAACATGTTAAAGTAGATATTTATCTCCCTAATCAATAAAACTGGAATCATAAGTTCTTTGTGCTTTTTGTGAAATAACTGGCAGTTTCTATTCAGACAGATTACGTCAATTTGGATGTGATGCTCCACAAAAAGGGGTCATGTTACATTTCAAGAATTAGATTACTAGAGTAAGAGAAACAAAATATTTTGATCGCATCTCATCCAGCAAGATTATCTGATCTCCTCCCAAAAAAGAGACAACTCAAAGCTTCAGCAGAATCATATTACTCTGCTCAGGGATATTGGAGAGGCAGCTTCCATTACAAGTGTCTGCCACTGCCTAATTAGCCAGTAGGCTTTGGGGCACAGTAGTCAGAACACCTACTTTTGTCTTTGGCACTTGGAAATAAAGCTTTGTAAGAGAACACTGGGCCCTTGGGAATAAGCATGCAATTTCCAGAATTCAGCTGAGACCTCCTGCTTGCGTGGTAATGGAGGCGCAGACGGAGCAGGACTGAATTTGGGAGAAGTTTCTTAAAGAGGGTGACAAAGTGGAGGGAGAGGCTCCTTTCCACTCTTTTCTGAGTAAGATGTCTCTGCTACCAAGATTGCAGTGACTTCATTATTACTTTTAAGAAGGAGCTGGTGGAGGTGACTAAAGACAAGTGTGACAGATGTGATTGGGAACATTGGATGTGACCCAGGCTGTGCTGCCCTCCTCTCAACAACTATGCTCTCAGAAGAGACTTTTACTCTGAGCCTTTGCTAATGCTTCATAATAAAAAGAAATTCCATGCTGAAAAACGGAATCAAAAGCTCAGTCTTAACCTCGAGGTGGTTTCATCATCTGAAGCAGCTGACATATTGCCTCACTGGATCACACATACACTCATATCCCCAAAAAAAAGACATGGCAACAGTAATAGATGTCCTAAAGCAAGAGTTTCAGTTTATAATGACTCATGTAGCAACTGCATTCTCAGAAATTAAGTCTAATGTAAATGATATGACTATTTTGCCAGAGTGGGGTGTAAGCTCAGATGAAACATCCAAGAGAATAATCCTATTATGGCCTGGCAGCTGGGAAACTGTGAGAAAAGAAACAGGTTGTTTATACATCTGAGTCATCATCTACTGAATTAAATTATTTGAATGTGAAGGCTCTGAGACCTTTCATTAATGAACATGTGGGAGAAATGTGCCTAATGTTATTCCATAAAGACAGGTGGGGCAAAAAATTGGCTGCAGAAAAAAAAGCTATATGTAATAGCATTAAATAACAAGAAGTAAGATTTTGGTATTAAATACAGATCTGGAGGAAAAAAGTTCCAAAGACAGTAGAAAGTTTGTTCATGCAGTGCATTTACCCCCCTGTCTAGTTCATCTTTATATATTGAAAGAATGAAAGGTTGCAACAGAGAACTACCATAATGAGATATTTTTTACTGGACACATTTTTACCCATTAGACAAAACCAGAAATTTTGCCGTAAGAGTTTTGATTGTTCCATTAAAGCTAAACAATTTTAGGCCAGGTGGTCTTGTCATCAGTCCAGTCTGGTTTCACTGGTACCTGAAATTTGTATCAAATGCTAGAGGTTGGAATGTCCCAAATCATTAATTTGGGGCAGCAGTTAAAGAAGTGAAAGCACAGGCCAGCCACTTGCCCTTTGCCACATGTGGGTGCTTTGCTACATTGGGCCTTCACAAAACAAGACACAACCCCTTTTTATCCAAATCACACACAAAGACCCAAATCACATTGAAATTGATAGAGTTAACCAATTCTTACAGGTTTTGCTGAACAGGTGGTTCAAGGAAATATTCTGAGAAGTCCAATTTATTCATAGTTGTGGCTATAAAATTAGGAGATGTCACTCATGTCACCCTCCCAACTCTTGCCATATTAAGTTATTGACTTTTACCTTTCCTAGCAATAGCAAAGCATTTGGAGTAGGTGCCAAATTGGGCCAGCACCAATGATAATGAATTAAAAAGCAAAATAAATTTGGCACCAGATACCAACAAGGTTCACCACTACCACACTTAATGAATAACACTATTCATTTCTTGTGTGCAGGCAGCTGTCATTTTGAAGCAGATAAGACAAACCTTCCTTTGCATGTTATTTTGGAGATTACAGATCATTACTCCATGCAACAGCTGCAGACAAACTTTTGGGGATACCATTCCCCTGCTGGTAGGTCTCACAGTTATGTTCTATCATAGGGTCCAGGCACACTGTGATAGGATCATGGAGGCACTAAGGATGCAAAAAACCTCCAAGATCATCAAGAAAATACCACTGTGCCCACTAAACCATATTGCAAAGTGCCACATCTGCTCATTTTTTGAACACTTCAGTGATTCCACCACTTGCTGTTCCATCTCCCCCTCACAACTGGTTTGAGCCCTTCAGACCTGCCACAACAAAATTAATGGGTAAGAAAAGGGTCAGTAACAGGAAATGGACAGAAGGACATAAGACATAAAAAAACTACAGAAGGATGTGGTAACAGGTGCCTCCCCAGGGTTGATAGATTTGCTCATGATCAGGGTTTCTTCCAGCTGACCTACTTCACCTTGAAGCAGCCAACATTTCTGGGCTGTGTCATTCATTTCTCACACAGAGACAAACTATTCTTCAATAAAAATAAAAAAAAATCCAAGCTCTATACATTTGTGTCTCAGCTTCATCATTCACATTCCCACTCGTCTCTTCCCTCTGTGATAAACAACAAATCTCTGTGCATTTACAGACTAGTAGCTGGTAGCTATGAATTTTAGCAGTTTACCTTGCTGTCTTTTAAGGTGTTTGGTCTGTTACAGGGGACAACTACTGGGGGTGAATACGTTGTGGTGAAATTTGTGCACATACATCACCTGGGTCGACATTCTGCCATAATGAGTTCTGTATTGTTCCACCTCCATGCAGGTATCATCACACAAAGGTGATAACACCTCAGTTAATTTTTCATCTTCTTTCCAACAACCCCACTTACCCAACGCTTTTATTAATCAGCCTATTCCATGCTGTCGCTGAAGCTATTAAATGCACACATTTCAGTCTTAGAGGAAAGCTGTAGTAATCATACTATGCTTGAGCATGTTTTGAGACAAGTGACACTGGGCCAGCAGTTTTAATTGCCTTGAGTTGGTGAGAATCAGATATAGCCAAACACTGTCACACTATAAATGGAAGTGTAATGGGTATCTGAGATAAACAGAAGCACAAACAACTCAGCTGCAAATGAGCAAAATCTGTTCACAAGGCAGTCTTATGAAATAATTGAGCACTTCTGTGCATTATGCTTTTCCTTGGACTATTACCAGTCAGGTGCATCAGCCATTATTGCGAATTAAAAACCTGATTTCTCATGTACTGTGGTAAAATTTGCCCTGAAAACAAAAGGCCATCTAAACCAGATTCCACCTCTTGTTCTCAGATTGCTCCAGCTTGTTCTAGAACTCCCTCCCTGCGTTTCACCCCTGCTTTCAGCCCTTGGCTTTGACAAAAGTATAATGTTTGTTAATAATAATATTCCTTATCCACAGTGCTGACCACACTGAGAAGTTCTGATTCTGCACAACCACTGCAGTGTCCCTGCTGCTGCAGTGTTCCAGAACTGGCCTGCCTCCTAGAGGGACCGTGTCTTCCCCCTCAAATAATTTTCCCATGAAGTCATGGCCCTTGCTAATCACTCCTGACTAATAACTTCCAGCACTCCAAGAGTCTTACTTCCCATTCTTAGCAGGAATTGGAAAATATACATTTCTGCCTGTTGACATGCCAGTAAACATCTCAGGTGTGGGTTGTTGACTCAAACATTGTCCTCCTTGCTGGCAGCCCCCTCCAACATTTGCTGTAACCACACTGCTCTGAACCAGCTGTGGCTCCCAGCCACCCTCCCCTCTAAACATTAACCTAAGCCCAAGGAAATTATCAAAGTTAACTCCTTCACTGATTCAATCCTACATAAATGTAAACTTGAAAAAGATATAGTAGCTCTCCAGCAAGTTTAAACGTCTGTATTGCCAGGATAACACTCTCCCATGGCAGCAGCAAGTTTGGCCTGTGATTCACTAAAGCATAGATTCATATTTTCATAATAAGAAATTTCACTGTGAAGAAGATTGTTAATTTGTTGCAAAATTATCTTCATAGTGTAATAATTTAATATCTCCCTACTGGCAACAGATTCAAATATTCAGGTTATTCTTAGAACCAACATTTTTTAAGTAATTTTTTTTTAATGATAGTTATTTATGTGGCCGCCACAGCATAGCATTAGACTATTTGGTCCCTGAAGAACTAATTCTAAAACATGTTTCTGGCACAGCAGTCTATGCTTTATGGATTGGAAACTTAGGAAAATACTGAAGATTAACCAAGGAATGAGCACAAGACCTGGCAATCATACTTTCCACCTCAGTTGAAGTCCAGAATGTTATTTAGACGCCTAAAAAACCCAAAAAACCAACCCACACTCCAGTGGGCACTATGTCCACCCTCACAGGATGCTCTCACAAACCGAGCAGGCCCTGCTCAAATTTCTGGTGTGGGTGAGCTATCTAAAGCTCTAGAACAGCACATGAGTACCACACACTATCATATGCTTGGAAGTGCACGACATCTGCTTAAAAATGAGACATTACTCCCCTACCAAAAAGGATCCAAAAAGGAGCCCTATCACACAATCTGACACACACAGGCAACCTTGATATAGGAGACATTCATAAGACATTCACATAAGAGGAGATGATGACATTTCAGTCCCAAGAGATGACTTGCAGACACTTGAGGAATCTCCAAGCAACCCCTTGGAAAGGTGTGGCAGAGAGCAAGAGAGCCAGGTCACTTTAATGGCAGAGAAGGTCAGCAGCCCTGATTTAAGCTACATTTAATAAAAAGGTATTGCAGTAAAGACCTGATAAGCTGAGAAAATGAATAGAACATAGCTGCAATTCATTAGTTATTTATCATTTTTATCAGTCCTCTCATTTTAAATGTATAAGTTATTATACAGTTTGAACAAAACTGCTTAATAAAACCATACATCAACTGTAGAACCTAAGATGGCCACCTTCTCAGCTGAAATTATATCGTCAGTACATTAAATAATTATTCCTCTACAGATGTATATATATCTACACTTTTTTCAGCTTTGATGTTTTGGATGAAATTTTCAACCAGTACTTGTAACTACAGGATACGATCAAGAGGTGGCAGCAGAATTGTCAAGTATTCCTCTCTAGACATATGTTTTGTGTGCCTCATTCTAGAAGCAAACCATTTCCTTGACATCCCCCATAGAGGAACAGTTCTCAACTCTCATTATAAACCTGGATTTTTAATCACTCCTTCTTACAAGTTCCATGCATGTAAGAACACGTGTTCATATATATACTGCACTATATTGCCAAGCAGGCAACGTAAGAAATGTTCTTAAACTTGACTGTGTTTATACTTTCAGTTTTTCTGGGATCAGCTGACAATGCAGTCACTACTACCAGCTAATTTAAACAACTTAAACTGACAGAACATCTTACAGCAAATTCATGTTGCGCCCTGACACGTGTACAAGCATTAGCATCATAGCCAGAGTGTTACAGCTGAAACATAAAAAGGAGCACAGGAATAAATCACTAATTTTCAGGATGTTCTTGTTGGTGACTACAGATACATAATTCTAGGAGGACGACTCTTTTCCAGTCAACAAAACCTCGGCATTTAAAGACAAATTTTTAATGCGCAAATGTGTGAATCAACACAAGATTGCATGAGGTGCTTTGCCTCCTACTGTCATTCTCTGCATGTGACCAATAATAGAAGTTGGAAAGCCTCCAGCAGCTGTGTTTAAGTGTCTGCAGTTTTGCACAGATGCCCAGTAACATTCTGGTCAGCATTTGTACCACATATAGCACATGGGAAAGCATGGACAAGCACAATGGGTAGAAAAATAAAGGGCACATCAAAATAGCAGCAAGTCTGCAAAATGAAATAGATGAATTTTTAAATCTTGACTTATACTTTCTGCATATACAAAGTAATGAATTTTTCATTGCATAGCAAAATCTTCATTGTTTGTATTTTCCATGGAATTCAAACAACATTGAGGGAAAAAAAAGGCAGGACACAGTTACTGATGTGCAGCTGTTCCATACTTTTCTTTCTCTTTAGTGCCCAATACGTGGCCTCCTGACTTATTGCACACTCTGCAGAAGGGGCAATCAGCAAATTAGAGCATGGATTCATCATGAGCAGTCATTTGGGTTGTATTCCCATACTTTTCCAGTGTTACATTCAGAGCAGCTTCACTGCATTCTGTGAGGAGAAGCAGAGGTAAAACAGAGCTGTTGCTCCTGCCTGAAGAGGTGCAACTGCCACACCTTGGGCTACATGGGCAAAGCTGGGTGTTCCCTGGATCCACAGCTCCAGAGCAGGTGGAACCACAGCTCCCAGTCAGTCCTTTGACAGAACACTATTCCCAGCTGGTCCTTCCTTTGTCACACCCAGCAAGAGGGTGGAGGACACTCCTTGATCTCAATGCAGTGGTGGCAAACATTCCCCAGGGGTAGGGGACAAAAAAGATAGTGGCACTGTCTGGGACATATAGAAAATGCAAAACCACCAGTTTTTTGAAGTAAAATAAATAAGTAAATTGATCCTTTCTATCAAGATGGCAAAACACAAATCCTTATGCATTCTGTGGGGAATTTACACCAAAAAAACCTGAAGTACTAGGACACTCATAGATCACTTACGTTTGTTAATGCTGTTCAAATAAAAGCCTTGTTTTAAGGGAAAAGTAATAGCACTTATGCTGAGGTTTTCTATAGTTAAAACCAGTGGCACTACTGGAAGATATATAAAATACAAAGCACATTGCATAACTCCTTTTTCAGTTGATTATATTGTAATTCGATGCATCATTCTGGGGTTATTTCCTCCCTCTTACTGAGCCTTCAGCCAACACTGAAAATGCTTTTGTAGAGTAAATTGAAACCAATACTGGAAGCTGTTTCACACTTAGGAATCAGGTCCTTTATGATGAAATGATACACCTCGTGATAAATAAAGCCTGATATCACACTGATGCTGCTGGAACAGAACCCCTTAAGTTGCTGAACAGACACATCAACCCCTTCAATTTTGGAACAAGAGTTTTGTAACTCATTTATGACCTTTTATGTCTGAAGTAGGAAAAAAAATCACAAACTACAGTCTAGCAAGCTATAAAAGAAATTATTAAAGAAAACACCAATATTTTGTGGTTTAAAACTGGAGTACAAAAGTAGTTAAAATGATAACACAACCTACATACCACACTCCTCTGCTAATAATTTTGGCATTGTAGCCAGTCACAGCAAAAGCACCTGATTTCCTGGTGATCACTGGCATGAATGTAGAAACAAAACCCTTGCATGCTGCACAAATCCCCATCACCTGGGGCTTTTACTACTGGCAGCCCTTGGCATTCATCACCATCCCACTGCTACTGCGATCCTTTGCACACAGTTATCTCCATAGGACCCGCGGTAATTTAGATGAAGAACATGAATTTGCATCACAACAGAAAAAGGCCATTTGGCCCCAAATTCTCACTTCCCGAGTACCTATCTCAACACAGACACTGACAAAAAAACCCCAACCCTCCTTTTTGAACCGGATCCCAAGCTGCTGTAGGGACACAAAGCCGGTAAGACAAAATAACAAACAAGATGCCACAGGGAAGGCAGGTAAGAGGGGAGATGGGGCCTCTCACAGACTGCTGACTTTGAGGCAGACAAAACCATCTTTGAAACAATTCTATTAAAATTATTCAGCAGGCCAGCTTCAGCTCTCCTCACCCACCGAGTACTGTAATGCCACTGAAATTAAGAGAATTATTTTGCATTGTTATTTTGCATGAGTGCCAAGGGCAAGAGGATTTGCCTGGTAAATCACTTACAAGTCTTTAAATCACCATACAATAGAAATAGCTCCCTCAAAATTACTCATTCAGTGGTTAAGTTCCATATATTAATGTATATCTTGTGCCTTTATCTATATTTCAATGTAAATTCATTTGTAGGATAAGAAAAACTAGGAATGATTTGTGGAGGGCCTGGTAAGGATTGAAAGAAAAAAATAAACTTACATGACTTTCCCTATTTTAATAGCAGAATTAGAATGTACAGATCAGGGAGAAGAAGTCCATTCAAATAGGAAATGCATAAAAGCCAGAACTGAAGTGACAATCCTGAACCAGTTGTTTCAGTGTCTGCAGAGAAGGGTGATGGGACAGACAAATCTGATTCCCAGAAAGGAGCAGGATTTAGTTGTACTGGAGCAGATAAGAGTGGAGATGAGGGATGGCAAGTTTTTGTAGAGTTGTGGTGACTAAGAAAAAATATATACCAGGGACTGGACAGATAAAATATAGCTGGTGATATAAACCAGAACAGTGTGTCAGTATTTCTACTGGTAAAGTCAAATATTATATAGCCTCCACAGCTGCATAAAATTTATCAGTATTTATGTTTTTTAATCAAATATTTAAAATCCAATATATCAAAAACTACTATATATTAAAAATAACAAGTCACTGTTCTCTCATTCTTTGTTTATGCTGTAACACAACAGCTGTGATAACATATTTTCAGTTATCTGATGCATCCACAAACCACAGTCGCTAGGAACATAACAAATTAAAAATGAAAATAAATAAATAACTAGAATAAATTAACAAATTATAGAAGCCACACTCAATAGGAGAAAAACCTCTGAAGTAATGAGCCACTGATAAAGCATCCAATCCCAACCAGGTACTTTGGGCAGTGCACAGACCTTGGCAGTTCACCAAAAGGTGAGAGATGTGCAAGTTTTACCAAAAATACTCAACCTTCTCAGACACCTACATCTGGTGCTCTCTGCAGGTAGCCCAAACTCCCTCCCAGCCACTGCATCTGGAATTTTATCTTCACTGGCTCCAGCTGCCAAGGAGGATAAGAAACAGATGATCCAGAGGCTGAAGTGGAATTTACCCCACCTGAATAGAGCAGCAAAGTAGCCCCTGCACTGATGCCCACCTTTTCAATGATACATGAAGGAAGCCTTGGCTTCTGGCACACCAATGTCCAAAAACATTGATGCCATTCTCATCCTGTGCCCAGGCAGCACCTGAATTACCCCTCCTCCCACAGTCCCTTCAAGTCACATTGATTTTAAGGAGGGCTAGAGTTCAGCAACTCTAAAATCAGCAATTTGTGAGCCTAATCCTACACAGCCTACGAGGAAAAGAACACACAAATAGTGTCTCTGAAATTTCACATAGAGTTTACTCAAGACTGAAACACATCTACCCTACAGCAGGAAGCTGGTCCTGCTGCTCCCTGCACATGCTGCAGATCCAAGTAACTCTCCAAAAGTAATCTTAAACAGACCCCATTACAGCAAACCCCAGCAAGAGGTGAAAATCTATAATTAATGATCACTGTCAATTTAGCATTTCCCATGAGCAATTCCAGAAAGCTGAAGTCTTGACATTTTGAGAGTTATCAGAATCAATTTAATTAGCTGAAAAATGGTTATTCTCAGTATAATGACCACTCTAACTGTTCCTAAAGTACCCGAGGACACCAGGATTTAAGAGCATTCAGAAGAACTTACCTGTTGAGAGACTGATGCACTCCATGAAGGGGAGGATATGACAGATATGGTGCAGGGAATAAAAGGCCATCAGAAGGATTACAAACAGATACACAATCCTAATGTTTCATAAGAATAACCCTGAAACAGTTATCCCAGCCGTTACTATACATGCATGATTGATGAAGACTTTCCCAGATTTTAAAATTATTGTGTAAATGATTATGCCATAGCAATTCCAAAAAAGGACTGGTCTTCTTTTCCCATTAAATTAAGACTCAAAGAGAATGTACTGTGAAGAAAGCCACCCCACAACTCAATCAGTTCTTTAAATACATATCACAGGACACAGGAATTATTCAGGGTTTTAATGAGACTTAGTGCAGAAAGCAACAACAAAAATCCTGAGGCAAAACCTCACCAATTAGGAGACTTTTTATCTTGCTTTATGTTTAGCTTAGAAACCTTTGCATCCCTGCAGTCTACAAGCAAAAGAAATCTTTACATAGCAGGTTTCAAAGATTGCCTAACAATCAATATTTGGGAAGAGCTACATGAGAAATTTCCCCTGTGATTTGGCAATGACTCCGATTCCCCAAGGTCTGTGTTACTGACATTGCTGCAAATGTAGTGCAAGCAATGAAAAATGGAAGCTGCACATACTGTGCTTTCCCTGTTGCCTTTACTCAAGTCATAACTCACTCTTGCATATACTGTAATTTAACCTGTGGAGATCCCAGAGGGGGCTGTACAAACACTGTGTGGAAACTTAACCTGATCATTAAAACAGTATCACAGATTTTGCAGATTATTGAGCGTTTTCCAGTAGATCACTCAGCTGAACTTCCTTGCGTTAAGCAGGACTTTGTCCAATTCACAAATTAATTTTTCAGATTAGGCAAATCCCCACAGTACTTTGGCACTTAAAATCAGCCAGGAGCTGAGAAATGAAAGCCATGTATGTCAGATTTCTGCATGTTTTCTGACAGACTTTAGCATGTCCCTTAAGGTGTCAAAAGTCACTTTATAAAAAAATAAAATATGCTACCACTGGTTTTAAATTTGGAGCTGGACATCTGCTAAAGTTACCCTTTGAGGAAAAGCTCAGTCTTTGGGCAAAGACTGTGCACTCTCTCACAAACACCCAGCTGAAGTCTGGCACCCATTCAGACCTGATACCCACCACTCAAACTGTTAGCAGGTATTAGCTGTCACGTTCCATTAGCCCCTCATCATGCTATCTTGCATCATGCCAGCATATAATGTGATTTAATGGGACATGACGTGACATATGTGACGTGACGTGATGTGATGTGACAGCTACCATTTAAAGGGGAACACACCTATTTTCGAATTAGATGTCCATTATCAATTAAAGCTGCTCTGGTGATGGTCAGAAATTTATATGTCAAGCCCAAGCAAAACTAACCAGCATGTGTTGCCTGCACTACTGAACTGATGAGCTGGGAACCCGCCAGCTACCCAAATCATCCTTGGGTAATTTGACAGATCTGTAATATAAGCTCTGTGTATCAGTTCCATGTCATATTTGCTCAGTACTACTGAAAGCATGTTTTTGCCATTTTTCTCCTTCATCCATCATAATTAAAATCACCTAAAATGGTGATTTCCAAGCTGTAACTTCAGTTCCGTTATTATCAGCTGCTGTGCTCGGTACGTGAGAGAAAAAGACCACAAGGAATATTGTGCTGTAGCTGCAGTGTGCAAAGTGCTGAGAGCATAGCAAAAATGGCCATTTAACTGACCAAATACAATGTGGAACTAATACGAAAGTTAGGAAGAGCAGCACACAGTGTGAGCAATAAAACCTTTTTGCATCCACTCCTGCGCAATGATCTTTTCTCCCTCAGTAAAGACATTAAGTGCTCGATGCTTAAAACCAAAAAAGATTTGCATAGGTGCAACGAGATTGTCATAAATCTGTTGTAGGCAACAGGCTATGGAATGTATGCATAATTCAGGAGGAGAGAGCTTGCAGATGAGTTTCTCGTATGAGCGAAATTCAGACGCTGTAGCACAGCAGCTTTACAATGCATGAGGAATGCACATTATCCTTATGCAGATTGAAGTATTGATTCTTCATCATTCTATAGCTTAGCCATTAATATTCATGCAAACCCTGCAGGCTGGTCACCTTGTGGGAAGGCACAGAGAGCTGGAGGATCAGTCCCGTTTTCTGCGGGTGCCTCGGCTCTGGAGAGAGCGCTCTGTGCATCACCGTAACATGGCTTCCCGGGAGTGATATCCCTGCACTTGCTGCTCAGTTGACTGTTTCTGATGATCTTGCTGCTGCTGCTGCTGAAAAAAAAAAGGGTAAAGCTGCTGCCTCTAGATTTCCCGATGCAAAAATTGCACTTCAAGGCCGGATGGCAGCTTGAAGGTCACACACGCTGACGCCTCGCATGCCAGAGACAGGAAGCCTAATTTTAGCCCACAAGAAACTGGAGTGCTGATTAGAAAAAATGAGATTCTATAATGCTTCAAAAGCTTTACAGGGGAAAATTATTCTTAGCACAAGATATCCCATCATACCTATGGGATGCAATGCTTCAAGGATGTAGAAAGAAAAGGTTTCCATAATAAGTGCTGGAAATGAATGAAAAGTAATTACACAATTGTCTAAAGCAGTGAATGTTGAAAGAGAGTGTGGATATAATAGGATTATATAGTGATTCTTTACCTTATGATCATCCAGCAACATAGGATAATAGAGAAATAAGTAGCAGGCTATGGATTAAAGGCGCTGGAAATATTTATAGTTTTATTTCCTGGCATAGCAGTTTCTACAAAAGCCTGCGACATGAACTGTAGACTGTGCCACCTTTTCCTCCACAAAACACTCCCAGATTTAGTATGAAGGCTCCCACACAGGTCTGTCTTATCAGAGAGCCTGGTCTCACCGAGTGGCCAGGCAGGAGCAGACAGCCTGTGTGGTATCTTGCCCCTGATGTTCTGCTAAGTGCCAGTGGTTGTTCCATGAATTGGAGCCTGGTGCCTTAAGAAAGGGAAGTTATGCTGCTGACAGAGGTTGTTTCACAGCCAGTTCCATTCACGATCACACGTATTTTCCCTTTCTCCTCTTTGTAACCCATATCATTCTTCCAGAAGAGGTGGCACTCACTTTCAGAGAAAAACAACTCTCTCCTTGCACTCATTTTTAAAAATTCCCTTATGAGCATTTAGTGGCAAGAAGAGATGGGCAGATAGAGCAGGGCCATGACCAGCTCCCTACACATCACTTGCAGCTACTGCTGAGAATCACACCAAGAATCTCCAGATGGGCAAACTTCTGGAAGGGCTCAGCAGGAGTTCCATGGCTGCATGAGCAGCTCTGCTCTCACACACTGGTTACCTCCAGTGTACCACTAATGCACTGCACATGATGGCAATGAAAAGGAAATGCTGTGCCTTCCACATCCTTTGTTTCAGTAATAAAACAGCTTTGGGAAAGCATTAGGGAAAGATTTATTTGGAATTTTCACTTTCCTGTTCACAGTTGCATATATTGCTTAACATTCACACAGTTGTCACTGTAATTTTCAAGTTCTCAAATAGTTCTAAGAATCATTTCTGAACTTCGTACAATGCAATTACAAAACAAGCATAACCAGTTCATAAAACATGCCACAAAGATTATTACTAACATTTCTGCTCCCCCAGACTTTTTGCATGTGTCAAATCATAAGAATAACATTGAGTTCTGGATTTACTTTTACAAAAGTATTAAAAAGCATTTCTGAATGCATTTTTCCTGAAGTTTTTTAATAGAAAAATGAAAATAAACATGCCAGAGCAGGAAGCAGTAAAGTTAAAGGGAACAGTACCCCATTCAAAAGTTTCAATCAAATTCTCCTATAGGCACCTGGCCCATCAGATATGGTGAAATTTGTTTGCTTACATGTACCTATTGATGGAGACAATAGATTATTGGCATAAATTCGTGAATATGTGTTAATTAATCTACAGTGCATTTTTCTTACTTCTTTACATGATAATTTTGAACTAAATGCTTGTCCCTTTACTTCATTCTTTATAGAGTTCTTGAAAAAGCATAGCAAACAAGCAGGAACTGGCAAAGGGAAATCAGTGTTGAATTGTTTGGAGTTATATTCCTGTATTTTGTACCTTCAGGTACAGTGTTTATTTAATTATAATGATATATTTACTATTGGGGAATTTCTGTTCCCATCCAGATTTAAAAGTTCCCATTAAGGTCTGAAATTGTGTTTTAGACTCAAACTTCAGATTCCAAGTCTGACCTGGCTTTTTTTTTTTTCCTAGCACACACAGAGTACACAATTCCTCAAATTCAGGTAAATTTGAAAAGCAGTTGAGAACATAAAAACAGCCATACTGAGATCAGAAACCCCTGTAGCAGAGTATTCCATCTCCAACAACGGCCATAAGTGGATAAGTGGGGAAAAGTATAAAAACAGGAAAAGCATAAATCAGTATTTCCCCCAATATTCACCCAGGTTCCACTTATTCTCAACTTGGAGACTTCCTGAACCAGACACGATATCCATGTGTTCAGCTAAACTCAGTGAATTTCTTCTCCATGAACCTGACCATTCTCCCCTTAGACCAACAGAGAATTTTAGCACCCATCAATCTTTTGGCAAGATCACCTACCCACTACACGAGACCTGCATCTTTTTATTTCTTTTAAATCTGGCTCCTGCTACCTTCATTTGATTTCCCCTGGCTCTTGGGCAAGACACTGTGAAGAGAATGTGAACAACTGAGCCTTATCTGCACTTTATGATTTTATAGACTGCTATTACAGTCTCCATTAGCCCTCTCTTCTCCAGACTGAAAGATTCTCATTTATTTAATCATTCCTAAGATAGAAGCTCTTCCATGCTTTGTTTATCTTTTACACCTGTCATGGAGACCTCTTCAGTTCTCCTGCAGCCTTCTGGAGACTGGGGAGCAGGGAGCTTTGTAGAGTGGCAAAAATTTCTCAGTGTCTAGTTGGAGGTAGATCATGGATTTTCATACAACACGATAATGATATTCTCAATTTCTTTTTTTTAATATTATTTTCTAATGATTTCTAACATTTGATTTGTCTCCTAACCATTACTGAGCACCGAACTGACACCCTCAGGGACTTACCTACTGGCACTGGAATATCTTACCCCAGAATACAGAGGATAGGATCACAAGATATCATCATAGATCTAGGCAGTAAGGTGTTTTTTTTTTCTCATGTGCATCACCTGACATTTACCTACACTGAATTTATCTGCTATTTTATAATGCAGACACTCACATTCCATTTTTCATTTGTCACGCAAAACAAGGCAGATTATCTGTGTGTACATCAGCATCCTCTAGACACGTTTTTAGAGTGAGCTGTTTGTCCCATCAGTTATGAACAATAGAAATTGCTCCTGCATTTGATAAGGTATTTGCCCTGTCCGTCCAAGGAGGTCACAGCATGGATTTATTCCAGCTTACTTCATAAAAATAATATCTTCATGGAGGGTCCACTGTGCCACATCCCCATTTAGACCTCTGAATACATCTAGGCAAAGCTGCTCAGAAAAAGCCACTTTCCAGATAAAGGTCCTGTGGCAGCCTCTTTGGCTCTTGGGAACTCTGGCAACTGAACAAAAAAGCTGCCAAATGTTTCCAGCTTTGTTTATATTTTAAGGAATTGTTTTAACAGACTGATCAGTTGCCGTGGTGTTATTTATTAGTGGGCAAACACAGCCAATGGGAATCGTGTTATTTTCTGCCCACAGTTACAAGGAATTTCCAAGGTTTGCTGCATTTTATCTATTTCCCCTTGGAAAAAATCTGGATTGTCTTTGATAAGAAAAATAGTGCAGGATTTTTATAAAACAAATATTTGCATAATTATACTGTGGGTTGGGTCTTGTTTTCATATTTTCTGATTTTGCACTCACTTTGAGAAGAATTTTTTCACAAATAATTTTTTCAAAACCTCAACCAAACACAATTTGTTCATTGAAAGTGAGAAAAGAATACATTTGTTTAGATTCTGCCACCTTCAGATGACTTTTTTGTTCAGTTTCACAGATGTTAAAGATGTACATTATTTAATAAATCACATCATTAGGAGAATATCTAAGATCAAATGTATTAAATTGTCAATAGACAGAATTGAGACTTCAGATTTATTTCAGCAGGGAAATAACTTATTTATATGTTCATACTGGTAACTGTTTCTCCAGAGGAAAAAAAATTACTATCCATATATACCTTCCAATTCCCGAATTCTTCCATTGCCATGTGAAGACTTTTACACTTGAATAATCAGCTGTTTGATGGCTTACCATTAAAATAAATAAATCAACAATTCAAGCATGGATCAGATTCCTGTGCAGAGGGGTGGCAGGAAAATGAAACAACAAAAAATCCCACAAATGGAACTATTTCTAGAACATATTTTCATTTCAAACCAAGAAGCATTTATTGATAAAAAAGCTTCAGCTATATTGGAAATTCAAAACATTTCAGCAGAAAACCCTGAACTACTAAACTTCCCAATTCTTACAGAGACCTTTTCTCACAGATCTATGCCTTCTACTCCAGTTCTTGGAGATGATCTTTGCTCTCACAGATTTAAAAGGGCAACTTGAACCATGAAGCGTTGCAGTAGAGGTCTATTGCATTTCAATGTTTAGATCCCCCCCAAAAAAGCGAGAAATTTTTGGCAGCATATGAAAGTATCTGTTCTTCCTAAAATAGAAACAACAGAATACGCTTCAGCGACTCTTTGACTACATAAATCAGTAATTGCAAAGATCAGATGATTGTTCTTTTAGTACAGGAAAGAATCTCAATAGTTTTATAACAGAACAATTCCCGTGTGATTTTTTTTTTTTTTTTAGAAGACAAAATATAATCATTTTAACTCAAGGATTAAAGTGCCTTTCTCCTTCAATTATATAAATCCTACACCAGATTAGAAGACAAAATCATATCTCTGTCTACATTATGACCTGAAATGAAACAGGTTTTTTGCTATATTGACAGAAATATTTATCTCCAGGGGCCTGCATTTGCTCTTACTGAAGTTAATGCAAAAAATCTAATTGGTTTCAATGGCAGCAGGAAACATTGCGAGGCTCCATTCATGTGCCTTTCTGGAGGAAACACAAGGAGAACATTTGTGACCATTATCCCTCTTTTGTCATTTATCCTGTCTTTTCTTTTTGCCCCACATTTCAAAATTTTAATAGTCAGACATAATTGCTGGGGCTAGAAAGAAACTGCCATGTGGGAAATGTATTTCTTGGGCACCTTTGAATTATTTTAAACTGTCAGCTCTCAGAGACTGATGGCTGGCAAGACTCCTGCTCTGTTCCACAGTGTCAAATTCTATGTTGGATATTGTCCACTTTTGGAAATATGTACAGAATTATACTTGTGCTTTGCATTAAAAATAGAGCTAATTTTTTTTATACATGAGCCTGAAGATGCAAAGTATTAGATTAAATGGGTCAGATTTTCATGAAGGAAACAAGGGAAGGAAAAACATGGAAAATGCAAAAATGTTTTAGGTACAAGTGAAAAATAAAAATATCCTGCTTCCATCTAATTTTTGTCCTATAGGGATGCTTTTCATTGTTGGTTGGGTGGGGTTTTTTTTTCAGTATACTTGAAATAAAGCAGACATTATTAATGAAAATTCATGAAGGAATTTAGTGAAGAAATTTAGAATGACAGGATAAGGGATGGCATGGCCAGACAGGAAGGGAAAAGCTGAGACACTGTTCCTGGAATGGGCTGGGTTGGAAGATACCTTAAACACCATCTCTTCCCAACGCCCTGCCATGGGCAGGGACACCACCCACTATCCCAGGCTGCTCAGAGCCCCATCCAACCTGGCCTGGAGCACTTCCAGGCATGGGGCAGCCACAGCTTCCCCGGGGCACCTGTGTCAATGTCTCTTCACTCTCACAGTAAAGAATTTCTCCCTAATATCCCATTCCTAAACACAACGACAGAAAAGGTCAGAATTCACACTGCTCACATTAATATTGCAAATCCACCTCTACAGAAATGGGAAACAAATTGAAATTAATTCATTGTTTGCTGGTTTCCATATCCTCAAGTCTTCTGAGCAATCAAATCTAAAACTAGTACAAGGTGACTACTCAAGTATCTTTCTAAAAGAATCCAACTGCAGAAGAGTTTTTCCTGATTACTTTGTTCAGTCAAACCAAGTGTTTCCACACTGCTAGAAAAAGTATTTCCATAAGTAAAGCCCAGTTGCAATCTAGTCACACAAACACTAATAATACACAGCTCTTTTCCCAGGCATATTATTTACATTATGGATTTATTATTGTCTTCAGTTATGTTGACACGAAATAATCTTTCATCTCCTTCTATGTTAAAGGAGTGCAAGCGTCCTTTGCTCAGTAAATAATTCAAAGACATATAAATATTTTAAGAACAATAAGCAGTATATTTTGGAGCAGTGGAAGAGAACTGAAATTAGTTACTTGTAGCTGAGATCTTGATTGCAGCAACATAATTGTTTTTCAGTTTTCATTATCCCACAGTGAACCAAATTTCTCCCTTTACTTTCAGACACTGAATATTTAGTTTCATCTGCAAAAGTAATTTTTATGAAAAAACACAAGAGCGTTCAAGCATGAACTTCCAATGCTTCCAAAATCTCTGTGCTAAACAAAAGGAAATTTACTTATAATAATTTGTTCGTCCTGCATACAAAATTTTAAACCATGGTATATTAATCTTTTTTCTCAAATATTGTGTTTATGGGCTAGTAGATACAACCTCACAGAATATTTGAATATAATTAACTTGTGAAAAAGTTTCAGTTAAAAGGAGCTTTTCTTGATCACACTGAAATAACAAAGAGGAAAATTTCTTATTCCTTTTATATTCACATAGTAACTATAGTTGAAATGATAAATCAAAACTGACCTACAGTCAAAAGTAATAGAAGTTTAGAAAGCTGAATAATGTGCAGACACAGCAAAAATTCATTTGGGAATCACTTATTGCTAGCTATTTTTCTATGATCTGAGGCTGGCCCTCAGATCTGCAATGCAGATCTCCAAAATCTGGAAGGAGACAGCCTATAAGGCCTGGCAGGAGATCTACATTAATATTGTCAATGCATTCACATGTCATCTTTTTTCCCTTAAAAGATTAGCACAGAATTTCTGTCTCACTTTCTCTTTTCAGTGTTGGATAGGCCTGCCCTAAAACATGTGTAAAGAAGCAAATCTTGAAACTCTATGTAGTAGTGAAATTTTAGGCTCAGTTGACTTGGTATTAATTTTAAAATATGAAGGATGAAAAGTTTCAGAAAAAAAAAATAAAGATGTAAAGCTATAGATTGCTTGCAGAACAGTCACCCATCTCTGAGCAGCCAATCCCTGTCACTCCCTCTCTCTGGATAAGGATTTTTTGTAAGGGAGCATTTGGCTGCAGTTCTTCAACATGGCCTTGACAGCTGCAAACCTCAGTGCCACAGACAACTATTTAAACCCCCAGAAATTTACAACTTCAATTTAAATCGTGCTTCTGAAACACAGACAGTGCAAAATCCAGAGAGAAATATCTATTTGATCAGATATTTTCTATGAAGGCGATTTAAAATATACTTGTGGGGGGTTTTTTAGCCATTTGTGAACATAGGTAAAAGTAAGCATGTCCCATGCTTCTGTAAATTTTAAGTGGGGACTGCATTCCAACCCATCACACTACACTGCATGACAAATTCAGGGCTCAGAGAAACTTTGTCTGGTGAAAAACAAATATTTTGAGGAGGAGAGATGACCAGGAGTATGAAAGCCAGGGACTGACCTCTCCCAGTCTCTTTTACAAAGTAACACATCCTTTTCGAAATCTTTGTCCATTTAAAACAAGGAGATTTTATAAGTTTTGGGTTATGTCTCTTTTTCTTCATCCTATTGTGCCTTTCCTTAGCTTTTCTCCTGAATTCGGCTTGTTATCCTTTGGTTTTTCCCCCTCTTCCTGTTTGTTTTAGAAGCCTGAGGGTTACATAAAAAACTCTTTGAAGTCCAACAGAAATTTAGTAGCTGCCCTTGTGACCTTGATAAAGATCAAGAATAGACTTGACTTAAAACTGCTAAAAGGCAGTAACAAAAAAAATTGGAAATATCCCATTAGAAAACACAGGAGAAATAACCTCTTCAGCCCTCGGAAATATCAGAGATAAAGCTGACACATTTGCATACTCCCAAACATGGAAAACAACAATTTGAGTACTGCAACTATCTTTTCAAACATATTTCTAATTCTTCAAGAGAGGAGGTTGGAAATGTGAGTGATGATGTAATTATCTAATGCACATTTTGTCATGGGCATTTTAGTGTGTTTTATTTTCAAATCCAGATAAAGTACTGGAAAATACCAAACCAGAATTCCTCCAGCTCCAGACACCTAAAGCAAGACCAATATTTTCACCTCATACAGCAACTTTGCAAACCTTGTACCTGGAAACCTGCAGGACCACGTGGCTTTTTTTTTGATTTTGACCAAGTTTCCAACCTAAATCCCTGTCAATCTCTACCTTGGCATTTTGGGAAAGACACAGTGTTTCAGATGAGTTTCATTATGACCACAGTGACCAGTGAGGGCCATTACATGCACCACAGTGAAATATTTGAGAAAAGGTTAATCCAGGAACTTCAAGAAATTATTAGTATAACCATGGATTTTGTTTAGATTACTTTATGAGGAAAAAACATGATAACAAGACATCCTAATTGACTATATCCCATGGACTTTAAAAGTGTCAGAGCAATTTAGCCTTTAAAGCGCTACATAAAATATTTTATCACATCTCTGCCTCAGTAACTTTAATAAACTACACAGCCTTCAGGGACCAGGCTCCTTATAAATTAACTGCCTTCAACTTGCTGCACAAGGGTCTTTATCTCGTCAGATTAATTATGTGTTTAATTTTATTTTTAACATTTTTTAAAATGACCCATACCAAGAGAAGCCTAGATTGTTTAATTAAACAAATGAATATGGTTATATCTAGCACAATCAAAGCACTAATTTGTCATACTAATGTTTTATACAAAGCTGATAGTTCCATTGTAGTGCTGATACACTAGTTCAGTCCTAAAGTTTATCAGCTCACCTTTCCAGCAATAATTTAAAGTTTAACTTTGTTCCACCGCCCTCTTACAACTAATTGGCTGTAGCTTTTCCCTGGTGCCTCCACAGAAGCCAGACTCTAATAAGTTATTAAGCAATTGCTAATGCATTATTGTTTATGCATGTGTTCCAAACTCTGCTCCAGAAGAGCTCAGATGAGTGCCTGGGTAGCAGAACACAGCTGCACAAGTTGTTCACTTCAGCTGCAAAGGCCTCAAAGCACTTTAGCATAAGTATGCTAAAGGATAACAGAATTGGGAGAAGAGGATCTCAGTTCTCTGTTGGTTTGGCTGCAAGAGGGAGGAAAGGAGAGAGAACCAACGTTTGTCAACCCCAGCCCTCAGAAAATACTCAACTGTGGAGGAAGTCTTCATCCCCCTATGTGCTCCCAAAAAATTTACTTTTCACACGGAAGTATGATTACATTAGAAGAAAATCACTGGAAATCAGGCTGTTCTGCTGCTCTGTGACAGCACAGAGCAACAAGGTTACCATCAGACATCCAGCCTCACCTGTGAGAAGCTCTGATAGGTGAGATTGTTCTCCCTTCCCTTCCAAAGTCACCTCTAGATTGGAGACCCAATTAAGGAATGAGACCCTGATTTTGTTCACATAAAAACAGGAGCTGGAGCCAGGTCTCCCTCACTTGAGAAAGGCTCTAACACTACATGACTGCATAGAGCTGAGCAGAGGGAAGGACAACAGTAGTTTTGGGGGTGGAAACAGAGGTATTCAGAACGCAAATTCAGCACAGCTTCTCATTGCAAGGTTCCAATGAAATTACACACTCCCAGGGCACTGAGACAGGTACTAAACCCTTCAGCTGAATTTAAATTACCCACTGCCCTCACTTTGCAAAGAGTAAGGAAATAAAAAAGGGAACTAATGAGATTTTGAGAGGAGACCCACAGAGGAATTTGAGTGTTTGGGATCTAGTGGGAAGGCACAGTGGTGATGGCACCCCGTCTTTCTGCAAATTTGAGGCTCTCCATATTCCCACTTTCTCCTAAGAGCAAGCCTTTTTCTTCATAGAATTATTAGTGTTTCAGTCTCATGACTTTTCAGTCATTGTGATTTTTTTTTTTTTTTTATGGACTGACTCCTGACCCATCCACACCAGGACTGGCAATAAGGGCAGAGCACATTTACTGCTTTCATATTAATATCTCTTATGTTGTCCTTTTAGGAAACTGCTTAGAAGTCATAATCATGTAACACAGTAAAGGGAATCAATTGTTTCACATTTACTGAAGGCCCACAACAACCCTGCTTCCCCAGCTATGTGACAGAGCTCACAGAAGTGACAAGGCAGCAGATGTGGGAACATGATGAAGCACTAAGCACGGACTGTAGGGTCCATTCGGTCCAGAGGCTCATCACTCCCAGAAAGCAGAGAAGGGGGAGTGGCTGGGGGTGACAAAGTCCCTCCTGTCACAGAGATGCCAACTATCACAATGGCTAATTTATACTGGGGCTTTTTCTAAGTATGGATTTAAAACTCAGGTCAGTAGAAGTCAAATATGTATTTTTTTGAAACCTTCAGTGCCAGGATGACACCAGGCACTAGATGGGAATGGTGCAGGGTGACACACTTTGATTGATGACAGTTCCACAGTGCATATGCAGAGCAACTTCAGAAAGCAATAGAAGGCACCTGGTAAAAGTCCATGGTGAAGGTCAAAGCTGACAGAACCTTTATATATGTGGGAAGATGCCAGAGAAAGAGCAATAAGTTTTAGGAATGCGAAAAGAAGTAAAAAGCTGAAAAGTACAATTGCAAGATGTTGTGGAATTTATGGCTTGCTTGGTTAATGTGTCTGGCTGGCTGAATGATAGCTCCATTGTGGTAATAATACAATAGTGGAAAGTGAAGTTCAACTGCCCATCTTTCTAGACAAAATGTAGAACTTTCACTTTGTTCACAGTGCCCCTCAGACCAACAAGGACTGACTTGTTTTCTTAAATGCATTGCAGATGCTCATAAGTTATTACCCAATTACGTTTTTGCCACATGCATCCAGGCAGTTAGTACATGAAATTTAAGACTCACGCTTAATGGAAAACTTTGAGAAGGATTTTAGTTTAAATGCTGCTCTATATAAACCCCAGATTTTTCTATTTTCTTGGGTAAATTTTCTGCAAGTCCTTTGATTTTAGAAATTTCATTTGTTCCTCTGTTTTTGTCTTCATCTGAAACCATTATGTTTTACTCATTTTTCTCCATAGAAATTATGTCATCAATGAACCATGATGACTTCAAGGCAGAAACAGGGAATAAACATTTAATGTTTTCAAAATTAAAATATAAAAAATATTGGTTTAACATAAGCAAAATGTGATAGCTACATATTGCAGAGGTAAAAGCAATGAGCTGCCAATGGGGCCAAATCATCAAATGAAAGCAATAATTGATTTAAAAAGTACTGTGCTAGTTTTCCCCTAGCTGCAAAACTAGCTGAATTAAAGATATGATTGTCAGCTTCTTCTTTTCAAGCTTTCTGAATCATAACTCACTAAGAATGGTTTTCAGTTGTTGGAATTATGATGAAGCTCATGATTTAAGCCAAAGCTTCCCACACTAAATGTTTGGACTTAGATGTTCCTTTGACTGTTGTATGAACTCTGTCCAGATTAAAAACTCTCATATCATCACAATTTGCTCCTTTCTGTACAAGTTTGTAAAATCTCAACTAAGCTCCCCCAAGATTCATGTTCTGATTTGTAGCAGTCATCATGTTTTCCTCCTAGGTCCAGTTGCTGATCTGGAAAATAAGCCAGAAGCTTTTCCTCTCATACTCCTGATTTCTGTCTTCCCCATGATGAAGTTCTGTGGAGGAGGAAGCATTCTGAAAGTAGAAGATCTAGACCAAAGGAATTAAAGGAAAGAAGGAAAAAGAAAAACAAGTGGCCAAGGAACTGTTTGAAGATGGGATTTGTTCCTAATGATTTATCCACTCCACTGGAAATATCAGAGCTGGGTTTGCAGCCAGATTCCAGGATGGCTTTGCAATTTCAGCCCCTGCACAGCCTTGTCTCAGAGGAGGATATTCCCATACCCCACAGTCCCTGCCCCGTGCTGCAGCCAGCTGGAACTGCCTCTGATCTGCCCACGGGCCAGACACAAATACAAGCTCTGGTGTTCTGCAAACCAAGGCTGCATAACATCCACACCCCTGAGTGTGTGTGTGTGCATGGAGGCAACTGGGCTGACCTAATAATTCCTCTGGGTGTATAGATTGGTGTGTAGTTGTAAATTTACATATAGTCCATAGTTATTCCATATCCATCAGGTCGGGGTGAAGGGATCCTCAGCTACAGCAGCTGGTAAGAAATGGCACATTTAAATTACATTTGCTTTTATAAATCAGAAGAATCTGATTCCCAGTCCAACTCTTAAAAACATCATTACTTCAAGTAATGTGGCACATTACATGACACACCTAACTTCTGCAAACTTCTAATTGTTGCTAAGAAATCCATTCCTTCACTGAAGTCATCAGATATTTCACTTACATTGAGAACTCTATTCTATGACACTACCAGTTAAACATCCATTTATCTTTTCTATGCCTTTCTCATTTGCTGAAAGCCTGAGCAACAGTACACCTTAGGTTAATCCTAACATTTTAATTAGTTCCAAGCTGACAGCTATTTGTACTTTCAGTAATAAATTTTAAAGTCACTGAAAAGTAGATTAGTGTGTAATTTAGGAAAGCTTGCTCATGTGTTTCACTTCTCTGTGAAAGAGACACGCTCATGAGATTAAGCTCTAGCCTGGCAGAGAACCTGTTTTTCCTAGCACATATTTGCTTCTGATGTCATAAATTATGTTTAAATCCTGACTTAGCCAGCCTGTTGGTGGCAAGTAGTTCACAGAAGATGGCTCATTTGCAGGTAGAATACTCAGGGAAGTGGTGCCACTCTTGGAGATACTGCCTGGTTGATGAACTAATTTGACCTTCCTCGGTTCTTTTTGTTTTACATGCACTGCTCCAGCACAACTGCCCATGGAGGTCAAAAGCTTCATTTGCAAGCAAATTAAGTTGGCTTTGCCATCATTCACACCTCTGGATGGTCTCTCTGTCCATAAATACCTCTGGAAGACCTGTATTACCAGTGCTCCCGTTCCTCTCAGACTACTGTATGTCATTTATGACAGAAAGAAAACTACTGTGCTCAAAGGTAAGGTCTTATTGGAAGGCTTGTGTGTTGTTTTATTTATTTGTGAGGAAACTGATTCTTCAAGTAGAGAAAGTGACCCTGATGGTTTGACAGGGTCAGGTCAGACATAGCCAGTGACATAAAATTATGCACCAGTCATCATTCTTCAATATATACTCCAGGGAATGAAAGAGAAATGAAAACCTGTTCCAGAGTATACAAATCTTATTTCTTTGCAACTCTAGACACTACACAAATACACCTGATTTTCAAATGTCTTACAATATTGTAAAGTTATAATATTGAATTTTACAAATTCATTCACTGCTCTAACATCAGATTTGAACCTTCCTTGTGCTTCCACAAATAAAATAGGAATGTGCTTTCTGTTACAGATGCTGGAAATGACTAGATAATGCATTTCACAACCATGCCAATGGTTATTTTCTTTCACTCATCATCTTTTGTTCACTGCCAGTTATTTCAGTTGGCAGATGCAGTTTCACAATCCTCTATAATTGTATCTGCTAACATTGCATAGCTGAAAGTTTCTCCCAAGAGCATCTTTAGATATTTCTTATGTCCACTGCAGGTCTGTTTCCCATTAGTTATTTCCTTACAGAATAATTTCTTCAGTAAATGCCTGTTGCCCAACTGTGGAAGGCATTCTCCTTATCCAACTGTGATAGGAAATGGTACCACACATTCCCTTTTCAGCTTCTGGCTAGCCCAGCACAAAAATAAAGCAACTGTGCTCCTCACTAAGAGCTCAGCTAACCCACTGCAAGTGTTTCTGTATCTCCTCTTTCTATATTATTTGTTCACATTCCTGTAGGAGATGACTAGAGAGGCACTACCAAAGGGTTTTCCCAGCAAAAGGAGCAGAATATTGCAGGATATGCTATGTCTGATCTGTTCAGTGGTCAGTAAATGTAAACCACAATAAAAAACTGAACTAAAATGTTAAGAAATTCTCCAGTAGGCATAAAAAAGTGACACATGATTGATATTAGAGTAGATACAGTAATTAATTCAAAATAGTTTTCATATTTTGAGTCTTCCTCCCGCCATCCCAATCTTATAAAGAATCAAACACTATCTAATCAACATTTAATGTTTTCCCCACTGCTTCATAAAGATATTTTTAATTCTCTTCAGGCAGTCGTATTAATAACAAAAAGTTCAGTTACTGTTCTAGAAATATTTTGAAATCCCATGCATATATACACATAGGAAGTGAGAGTAAATAGTTGCTGTAAACATAATGAAAAACTGCTAAAATTTAGACTTTGCTAAAAACTAATTTGATTTCTCAGTTATGTTAGAATCATCACAAACACTAATCTACAGCTGGTAGTCTCAACTGTTCCTTCACTCGTATGTGATTAAAGATGGGAATAAAAGTCCAAAACAAATGTGAAAATTAAAATTGAAATTTCAAAAATACACTGCTGAAAATAGGACAAGGATTTTTTTCCTTCCTTAATTATGTCTGAATTGCAGCTTATTTCTTACATCATAGAATGGTTTATGTTGGACAGGACCTTAAAATCATCTAGTTCCAAAGCCCCCGCCATGGGCACTGACACCTTGCACTAAACCAGGTTGCCCAGAGCCTGCCCTCTGAAGAATTTCTTCCTGCTATCCAGTCTAAACCTACTGTCTGTCAGTTTAAAGCCATAAACACCCTCCCCTCTCAAAATAAAAACCAACAACAACAACAATAAAAAACAATTCAAAAGAAAACAAAATCCTGCCCAAAAAAAAAAAGGAAAAAAAACACACACAAAAAAAAACCCCAACTAACCAAAAAATCCCAACAACAATATAACAAACTCCCTCAAAAAAAACCCAAAAAACCCAAATCCAAAAGAATCACAAAAAGGAAAACTACCTGCAGAGATTCTGCCCAGGATGAACAACAGTAACTACACCAGAGAAAGAGATTTTTCTAATTTTAATGGTATTTAAACACTTTCTTAAAGAGTTTTAAATATACTGTGTTGGTTTTGAGTGTGACAGAGTAGGGTTTTTTTGTAGCAGCCAGCATGGAGCTATATTTTGGGTGTTGCTGAAAACAGTTTTGATAGCACAGGTATGTTTTAGTTATTGCCAAGCAGTGCTTACACAGAAACATCAACTAACAATAAACCATCCCTGTGATTTACACCCTTTCTTTGGGAGGAGAAAATTTACATCATAATAAAACTAGTTGCCCACCCTGGGGGAGCAGCTGTGCTGAACTCTACACAGCAAATAATATTGGGATGTCTCCTGTCAAGCAAATGGGAAGAATAGCTGGGGTGTAATCTCACAGCATCCAGTCTGGGAAGTACAGATATGCCCTGACATTTGGAAAAGCTATCCAGCAGTGACGTTACAACAGAGATGAGCAATATAAGCCACTTCTCAATCCTCTAGTCAATTGGAGCTGTCAAGTGGCACCTTGTACTTGGCTAATGTGAAACTCTCAAGAATGTCCAACAGTTGGGTGCTGTCAAGTATTTTGCTGAAATCTGAAGTCCTTAAGCAAGTCTAATAGGATATGTATGGAAATCATGCAAAGTACTACTAAGGATGTGACAAATCATACGATAGGAATAGCTTCAAAGCCCAGCAGCATGTGCCAATCTGTGCCCTGATTACTGATTAACATTCGGAAACATTTCAGAGAGAAGCCAGACTCAAGACAGGATTGGAAGTGATATATGTTATGTGAGAGGTACATTCATTTTCATAAGTGACTCTTCAGAGACTTTTGATAATTCCCAGAGGGACCTCCCTCTAATGATTTAACAAAGTGATCAAGGATCAAGGCACCTAGAATTCATGAACAGCATGACACTGCCTCCCTTTCATGTTTGACATCCTAAGGACAAAGAAACTATGAAAGGTTCACAGCTGTAACAAAAGTGAGAATTGTTAAAATGCAGCACTGTAGTGGCAGTGATGGCACTTCCAAAGGAATTAGTCTGCACTCAGCAAAACTTTCCAACAAACAAATTATTCTAGAAAAATTCGCCTCTAACCTATTTCAGTATAAATCAATGATACCTTTTCACATGTGTTCCATACTCTTCTGCTATGACTCCACAAATGCAGCAGCATATTAGGTGGAATATTCTTAAATCAGTGGGGCAGCCTTTACATCCATTCTTTGTGATTTGCCTTGCCTGTATGGCCTCCTAGCTATTCTCAGCTGTTGCTTGTATCTGCTTTCTCTAGAGCACATTCATATCCAGCATAAACCGATGCAGTGCTATGACAAAGAGAAGAGAGTGCTCTATTTTGCCATATTCAATATCCCAGGATGCTGTAAGAGAGGAGTAACATGCTTTACCAGGCACAGTTTCCTATAAAGATCCTGTACATTTTTTGCTAGAACATTTCCAACTGCTAAAGAACTCTCTACATATTCATAAATAGCAATGTAAACAAAGCGTGGATTGGTACATATAAAACAAAACAAAAAAGGACAAGAAGTCACAGGGAAAATAATATTAATACTGTCCCAGCTTCCTGTGGAGAAGTAGAGAGACACAGAAAGGAGCAAGGAGAGCACACAGGGATGCTAAAGTCCATATGTTACCTTGAGAAAAAAATCCTCCCAGTGATGGGCATCTGGGGCCAGCAGATGCCAGGTTTGCCTAATGAGGGGCCACAGCAGTTCCCAGCTCTGTGACAGGATGAAGGGCAGGGAAAAGAGACTCATTCCCCACTACAACCCACAGCAGGAAAAGGCAGATCTGCATGGCAATGCTGCTGCCACAGCAAATAAGAACACTGTGATCACATTGACTTTAACAGAATGAAAGGGAAGTCATTTAAAAAAGCTTAAATACCAGACAGGTGTTTACCACTCCCATACACTGCAATCTAGATTTGATAGCAATGCAATATTTGAATATGGTAATTAAACAAATTTTTCTGTCACATATGGAATTGACTCCTAGGCTCCTTTCCCCACAGCCTTGTTACTTAGCAGTTACTAAAACAGAGTTCACTGACTTTAATATGAATTTTGCTCAAATTCTGTTTCAACTCCTTTTGTTCTACTCTTCAAGAGTCTTTCTCATTCGCCTGATTAAACTTCTTTGGTTGCTGAGAATCCAGAAATGTCTCAGCAAGTCAGGATACATTTTCCTGAGAAACAGGAATTCTAGGAGGTCTTATTCTATTAATTGATCCATTTCTGTAAGTGCAGATAAATATGCACTGAGCAGTATATAATTTGTTTGCAAAATAGGTAAACATAGCTTAAGCTATCTCAGCTGAAGTCTATGAAAATCACTGAGTGACCTCTATTAGAGGGCCGTAGGATTTTACACTGAAGCTGTAAGATCCAAGGGGCAATTACTAAGGAATGAAACCAATAAATTATGTGAACTGAAATGTGTGTGGTCTGTCTGCTGCTATGGATACTTTCTAAAATAGTATTTGAAATATTGCCTTAAGGGAACACTGATCAGTTCAATATATTTCACACAACCCTAGGAAGAAAGTTCCAACCCAAACACCAAATATTTTTTAAGTAAAAAATTAAATAAATAAAAAACCCTGCTTGACATTGCTAAACATTGAGCATGGAAATGAGGTTCAGGTAAGCATTACAAAATTCAACCCTGAATCAATATATTATAAAATATATATTTTAATAAATGTAAATTCTTTAAAACAAAGATGAGACACTAGTGAACAAATGAAGAGTCTAGCCTTTGATATTTTATTCATATTTTAATAATTCTGCTGTTTGTATTCTCTCCTCTCTAAGTGAAGGTTATACCTGGAATTGTCATCAAGATAGGTAAGAAGCACTTCAAACTGTTTACATCCAGATTTGCACTTTCTCAGAAGTTTTTGGCATTTAAATGTAATGATTTTTTAAAGGTCCTCATTGTGTCCAGGAGACAAGATAGGATTCCAACTAATTCTTTTCTCCTTTGATCCTTTGCAGGACCTTGCAACATTTCTAAACACAGAGTTTCTAACTTTTCTCAGTGGATAAAATCCAAATCTCTGTGAAAACAGCGAAAGAATCCTCCTTGTCCCCAGCAACCTTTGAAAAAGGACCTGTGTACCATATTGACTGCAGGTATACTTAGGAGTGAGTCTTCATTTTCTTTTCATTTTACTCCATCCTTATCTTTTCTCATAAATTAATAGCAGTGGCTTGTGAAATTTAAAGATCTGGTAGAAATATTCTACTTAGAAGATGCCATAAAAATAGGTGTAGCTTTAATATTTGCCAACTGCTTAGTAGATTATAAACAAACTCATAATGTCAAACACTGCAAGCAATTTTCAGTGAAAACTCCTTTAGTAACCGCTGTCTAAAATTTGATTACTGTATTTGGTACATTGATTTAGCAATGAAAGTAACAACAATATCATCATTTTAAACTTCCTTGCAGCAGTGTTGTAGAGATACACTTAGGTCCATGTTTGTGTAGCTTTCCCTGTCTGCTTTAAATTATGAAATGCATTATTTAAGGAGAGTGATAACAGCTCTAATTGCAAATAAAAACAGGGTGTATCTTTGAAAAGTGCCCCTGTGAGACGTTACAGCTAAACCCAGTACCACAGGAACAGCACATAAAACCTGATAGATTATAGAAAAAAGCCCAGTGACAGTTTTCATGGTCTGTTCACCCCATATTGCATTTCTGAAGAAAGCATTCTTAGTTAGATTTGCTCAGTGAGCAACAGGAACACTGTTATTTATGTGTACTTAGAAGCTCCTATTACAGACTAAGGCCTCACTGTGCAAGGTGCAGTACAAATATAACAAAAAACTTGCTGGGCTGGAAAGGATGCATGATGTGAATATTATTAATATGCTCTGTTTAAGGTTGTACTGCAACCTTTATTTGTCAGTTCAGACACTTCCTGCCCATTACCAGTTGCTTCTGATGTGCTTCTGATGTCCCCCTGAATTCCCAAGCTCTGCCATGACATCTCACACTGGGTTTGATCTTACTCCTGCCACACTTGTTCTAGAAAAAGAGTAGGAGGAGCTGTCTCCTATTTAGCTCTGGTAAAAATCCATAAAGATTGCAAACATCGTGTTTTCTTCCTTAACCTTCAGAAATTCTAGAGCACACCCTCCCAAGACATCCAGTGTTTGGATGACACCTCTCAGACACATGGTGGGGTTCTTGGGGGTGATGTGTGCAGGGCCAGGAGATCGACTTCAGTGATCCTTGTGGGTTCTTCTCAGCTCAGGATGTTCTATGATTCTATGAAAAACATAAGAATAATTGACATATTTTGCCCTAGATTTAAGGTTGGGTTTTACTGCTGCACAAGCTAGCTGGTTTTAGTTTTAACAGTATTAAAAAAGTGGTAATACCATCAACAATGGGAGTAGACTATTTGTTATGCAGATACCACTGCCTGATAGAGAAATTACTTTACTCCCAATTCATTTCCTTTGTTTGAGATATGCAAAAATTGAAGACAAAGTTTTACCGTGATAAATGCCTGTTTCTTTTTCTGAAAGCCTTTAACTCAAACTTCCAGATTGTTTGATGAAGTATGCAATGCTCTCAATGCACCTCCCAACTAGTGGGACTGGTGACTTTGCCTTCAGTTTTAGCTGTCTCTCGCTCATAAAGCACAAAAATATAATTAGTATATCACTCAGCACTCAATGGTATGTTCTTTATGTTCATGTAATTTATCTCCAATTTGTCAAAGCTCCTGTCAGATTGCCTACCGCTACATGGTGCCTTATTCTAGGTCTGTCCATTGACATAAAAGTCTTGAAACCAGGCAGATGGTTTTGTGAAGTAAAGACTGTCTTGCCTCAAGCAAGAAGCTTGTAGATTAAAAGAAAGGTTAATTCAAAAATAATTCAAGGTAAAGATAAAAATTTGACAGATGTGCGCGGTTCTTTCGCCAATCCCTTTTTCCATGGTGTCACTGCAGTATTTATATATTCTAGATCATACCTATGTGGAAGTGTACAAAATTTATCATGGGAGAGAGGATCTGAAATTAATTCCTAATCAGCAAAGAGTATCCTGGCAACATTGCTAGTCTAAATTCCCTTAGCCCACAGGCCACAAGTAACCCCCGCAGCTCTGCTTTCAAAGTCCTCGGAGCAGATATTGTCAAGACTTTGTGGTTAGATTATCTGGCTTGGCAGTATCGCATTCCGCTCATGTGGAATGTCAGTGTAGGCTTGTGAAATGATCTTTAAAAAGCAAATTAATTTTTAGAAAAATGCTATCTTCCAAAGGAATGTAATCAAGATGTCACATGGGATATTGCAGTGCCTCCTGGTTTCGGAAGGGTAGCGAACAGAAGAACAATCTCCTTTGTATCTGTCGGTTTTATGTCAAGTTCTACATACATAATGAAAAGCCCAAACTAGTAAGATGTCTTGTGCCTGTCTATTTTGGCAGGAAAGAGAAAGAAGTAGGTAATATTCTAACAGAGTAGCAAATCAAAATATTTCAAATTTGCCCACCAAATCTGTCCCACTCGTGCCCAAGGGGCCTTTACAAACATTTATGACTTAAAAACCTGCCTTAAACTAGAGCTCCTTTTACTAAAAGAGACATTAAATGAATGGTTGCAATGAGAAGTTATGAATGAACTTTAAAGAGTCTGGATGTTTGGCTTAAATAAGTATCCACATCTGGCAGTTAACTACAGCACCATCATAAAAAGATTTTACTTTGAAGCAAGATGAACATCATTGAAATAACTGGATCTTGGACATTAAAAAAAAAAAGATTCCTCTACTTCATGCTGCAAGATGTCTTAGAAATGTCTTCAACACAGCCTTTTCCATGGCATTTTGGCATTATTTTAGAAGTGTTTTATATGTCTATAGCTCTATTTTAGAATCGTCTCAAGTAAGCCAAACAACGCTTAACAAAACAAGATCATTTCTGACATATGTTCTTTGTGACTATGTCTCAGATTTAACCACAACAATTTTGACACAGCTAAAACAAAGTTTTTTGATAAGGATTTCTCCACATTCATATCTCAGGTTTCCCACTGTTTTGTCTCAGGACAAGGAGATGACCTGTAAAAAATTTCACTACCAGCAGCTGAGGCCCAGGATCTGGGCAGGGCTCCCCCAGCTTAGCAGTGCCCACCTGGTTTATCCACAGTCTGTGGCATCACAGCAGTTTGTGTTTAACAATTGCAGTAGAGGTAAAACTGGCACCCAGCCCTGCCAAGGAGCTCAGAGCAGGGGTTAAGGACAGGCAGGAAAATTTCTTTGGATTTGGCTCAAGCCACTTAGCTCTGAGATCTTAAACCAAACCTCAAGCACAGCTCTTAAAAAGAGACACACCCCAAATAGCCTAAGCTTTGCATTCAGAAGTGCTGGATTTTCCTGGAGGCTCAGTACCTAAGCTATGCAAGCCACATTTTGCCATGCTGAAACAAGAATTAAATACCTTTGCAAATCACAACCTTAAGAACTGAAACAGGGACAAAACCTGTGAGGTCTATAAGCCTCCATAGTTGTTTTTTTTTTTAACCTTCCTTTCCGACCACTAATACTATTCCCACCCTATCACAACATGTTGGCTCCTGCACCTGCACTTGTCTCAGTTTCATCTGTACCACTGTCGTACAATTACTACGTGACTTCCCTAGCCCAGGTTTAGGGACTAGACCCTTCCATCCTGTGCCAGAAGATTTTTGAACTCCTGTGTTTGCAGAGGTTGTTTCTGCAGCCAGGCATAGCTAATGGTAGCTATTCTGAAACAGCCAACATCTGTTTCAGTACTTTTAACTCAATTTTATCAGCTACTCCATGTCCACCGTTCTTGTTTTCTCCTGCTGTCATTTTACAGGACATTTTCTCAATTTTGCTTTTGCAAATATTACTCTGATTGAGACTAGTTATGTGAACAAATGCAATTGACAGTGGCACTAAGCAGCAATGTCTCACCCAGCTTACAGAGGTTAATACTCAGGCTTTAATGTAACAGAACTGTGACTTCTGCAGCTTTAAGAAAGCTGTCCATTGCTAACCTTAGTTTTTCCTTTCAGTATGACTTCTAATTTGATCAAACCCTGTAAGTATCTAGTGTGAAACAGATGGTGTGTGTTTGGGAAAGTTTAAAAAGGGAGCATAATATACTCCCTTTGGCGGGCGACTGTGAAATGCATCTGTTCTCTCTGCAGCGAGGCTCCTCTCCCGACTGCAGGCAGGCGCTGCGAAAGCCTCCCCACGCCGCGCCCGCTCAGTGCCGGCTGAATCACTCTGTTCCCGTTCCGCTCGGGGCCCGGGTCCCCTTGGAACCGAATGCTAATCAAGCCGGTATTATTTCTCCTTTTTTTATATAAAGGACAAACATTAACGAAATGAGGATTTTCAGAGAGCCCGTTCATTCGCGACCTGCGGGTTGAGGTCTGGAAAGGTTCAAGATGCTCCGTGTGAAAAGCGCTGATGAGAACCGCGGCGGGTTTTGGGTGAGGGGTGAGCAGCCCGTGGCCCACACAGCCGTGTCAGACTCTGAACAGCAGCAGGGAGATGCCGCATATAGGGGAATTAACAGCGCCCACCTTGCGACTGCCACCAAAACTCGAGTTCAGCAAGAGCAAGGAGCTAAACAGATGCAGATCATCAAACTGAGGGGCTACCCCACACCTACTGCCTCCTGGCACACGTCACTTTCTCATGGTAGAAAAAAGAAAAGCAATACAGGTGGGCATTCTCCCCTTTAAAACTGGGAAATCTGCATTAAAATGGTCACAAAATTATTTCTTAGCTCAGAAAGGCAATGTCCATCAATTTGCTCTGGATTCCAGGGTGGAAATCAGTGGGTTAAATCAACATTCATGCTGACATTGATTTTGTTTCCTGTGTATCATCCATCAGAGATATGGTTTTAAAACTTAACCCCACACACATAGCACCAGTGCAATAGTAAATCAGAGCTTGGCTTAAGCTGTCAGCAAAAATATTTTTGGGGTCTAGTCACGAAGATAGGGATGTGCATAACACGGAAGCTTTAAGGAAATTACTAGCCAAGAGCACCAAGATCTCATCAATAATCACCTTTGCATTAAAACACTGATGAGTCATGAGCAGTACTCTGTGATTATCCAGACTTCGTGCTTGCTGCACAGACACTGGCTTTAGAGAGAAACTGGAGCTGTGATTCCAGCTTCACTACTAGAGAAACAACACAGATCAGGAAAGGAGTCTGAACCAGAGACTAAAAAAAAAGCTGAAGTCCTCTATACCCAGAATGCTCTTCATTCTATGCAACCTTGCTCCAATTTTATCTTTTTCCTTTCCAGTGATCATACACCACTATTACGTGATGAAATCATTTGAACCCACGATTCACCTACACTATTAACAATATTTTGGGGTTTATTTTTATGAACAACTGCCCACTGGCAAACAGATTTACACACCTGTTTATAAGCAAAGCAACTTCAGGCACTGATCCTGGAAAATCTTAATTGTTTTGGGCATTTTAGTATGATACTTCTTTAAAAATCAAATCACTGCAACGCTCTTTAAGATTGCAAATATATTATTTTATTTCTGAACTCTGCTAGTTCTAGTGACATATTTTGATTTCTGACATTTCAAATTGGTTCTTTTCATCTGTTAAATTTAAACCAAAGGTAGAGGAACCAAAAGCTAAATCTCAGCAGCACTTCAGGGTAGTAATAATCTTGTGAAATGACCTCTTGGTTCCTGTATTCCTCCAATACCATTTTTCAAAAGTCACTTTTTAGGTAATATAAAAATTTAATTAATGTTAATGAATTGCTTTGAGACTGCCAGATTAATACAAAAATACCATCAATGAAAAAGTGTTTTCAATACTGAAGAATTCAAAACATTAACACACGAGGAGGAAAGAACCATTGTAAAAATTCAGGGCAAGTATAGTGTTGGAGTCCAGGGCATCCCTTTGGATGATCTGGGACCCGAGGAAGAGAGTTTGAACCCTGGACAGGGGAGTGTGAAGCCGGTCCAGGGGGGCTGGAGACCTTGGCACACAGCCCAGAAAGACACCGAGTTTGATTTTAGTCCATGGGAAAAGCTCCCAACACTGAGAGAAGAATTACAAACCTCAAGGATGTGAAAATAGTAGCTTAGCACAGCACGAGGTGAAAAATTTTTTAGTTTTAGGATTCGTAGCATAGAGGTAAATGGGAGACAAGATGGAGGATTTAGGGTGTTGCCCTGGGTTCTTTTCCTTCTTCCTTGTCCTCCATCTTCTGAGGTGGAGATGACACAAAGCAGTTTGAGGGGATTGGGTTAAAGTAGAAGTGACCTTTCTAGTACAGGCACTAGACATTGGCAGAAATTAGTCAATAATGGACACGTAGTTATCTGTATAAGAGTAGAGCAACACCCCATTGGGGGGCAGTCGCCTCGTGTCCCAGCCGCTGTCCGGACCTCGGCTGGGTGCTGAGAGAACTCTGAGATATCAAATAATAAACAACACGAGAAATCTGAAAACAAGGCCTTGGAGACTCCACTTTTTCACATGACACGGCTCAGGGCTTTTAGAGGGCCAAGGACTCTTAACAGCTGGAATCTCGGGTGAGAAAACCAAACCCGAGAGTATAGGGCATTTCTTTAGACAAAACAGATTTTATTTTCCTCTTCAATTTTCAGAATAAAAGGTTGGCCATGGGATGTACAGCTGCTACTGATATATATAGCATATAAACCAAACTTCACAGAAAGTAGCTGCCTGTTCTACATAGATTGTGTCATTAATCTGAATGATTAAGCATTTTATATTATTACTTTTTAAAAACATAAAGCAATTAAAAGTAATAGGGTAGTCTAGAAAATGGAATTCCTCACTGCATACTGTAAACCCCAGTCTCACTTGTTATAAATACTTAAACAGAAAAAAATAAACTTTATTATTTAAAGGCAAATAAAGCTATGCTTCTCAAACTGGAAAGTCTCAAAGGCTTTATATTCTAAAGTCTTTCCTCTAAAAGATTTTTCCAATTTATTTTCAAAATAGAAACCAGCAGGACAAAGGACTAAAGGGTCCCCATGGAATGGAAGTGAAGAAATGCTCTTCCCTTTCACTCTACTCAGGTTTGTTTAACCACAAAATTCTAACACATTTGGCCACGACTGGGAGGAATCAACTTGGCTAACGTAGCTATCTTGCTGTCCCTGACCTTGTGGTCAGTATAAAACTAAACAAAATTAATTCAATACTTCTGGCTAACTGCATTCCAGTACAAGAATTACAGAACTCCATCAAGGTAAAATGTATAACCAACTGCACAAACCATGGACAGCTAAGCTGATTCTTCAACCATCTGCACTGGCACTGAGACAACTGCTCACCTTTGGCAGAAAAGAAAGCCACAGAGCCAGAGGGAGGCCCAGGGCTCTCCACTTGCAGCTGGGGATGTGTCACCTGGGCAGGATCCCAGGAGGGAAAAAACCTGCAGGACAGCCTGACATCACTGCCCCTCTCCTCTCTCAGGGCTGGGCACTGGGCAAACCCCACCCTACTCAGCTGGCAGAGCTCTGATTTTCAGAGACAAGAGGGCTGAGAAATGTCCATATCATCAGCACTTGCAGCAGGGCTTGTGTTGATCAGGAACCAGGTGAAACAAACCAGAGCTTACTGTTTCCCAGTTAAGCACCATATGGAACCCTGATGATGAAGATCTAGGTAATAAAACGATCACTGATCAGATCCATCAGTTAAAATGAATTTTGCATAAAGTGACACACATGTAAACATTAGTTTTCTGATTAATACTGTGACTGTGATAGCACTGACATTTTACTAGAGCTATTTTCAAACATTTATTGCTTGTTCACCACAAAAGAATACTGGTGAGCCTGTGAGTGAGTGAAACATCTGGGGAAATGTTGCATCTCCAATCAAAGCCAGCAGAGTAGAACAGCAGGCACATTTTATTTACAGGTTTAGACGTTTATCAATAACTCTCAGTTATGTGACTGATGCTCAGTGTTACTCAGGCATGAGGCTAACAAACCTCTTAATAGACTAAGATTAAAAGTCAAATGCTCAAGGAATATATTTGTAGCTGCAGTTTTACTAGTAAGAGAACAAATCGCATAATTTGTAAAGTCTTTGGCATAGTGATTCTCTCAAACCACAATACATGGACACAACCTGAATATAATTTGGCTTTAATTATAGCTGTAATAGTAAGCTCTATAAGAAGTTTATTAATCTCAGCCATAATTCTATAAGTTAGAAAGGTAGACTTTACTTTTGAAAGCATCAATCAACTGTAGAATAAAAGCAAATGCAAAATGTAAAATCTCCATTTTGTAGATACTGGCAGCCAAAAAAAAATAAAAATTGGGGAAGCAGAAATAATCAAGCACAAAAAACATCACATTTAAAAGTGTAAAACCATCGACAGCACAAGCTAAACCTTTAAACATGATAGATAATTGCATAGCATTTAAGTGCTGATTATTAATTTGGATTCTGTACTATGCTTGTAGCTAAAAATTACCTTGGCATTAAAACCAGAGCTAAACCCAGGCAAATAGTGTATTATTTTTACAGAATATCTATTTTTGATTACAATGCCAGAGGGAGGAGGAAATACAGACAGAATGGCCATGCTTACACCTCTCACACAACAACAAACAAGTGGCCAATAGTTCCTCCAGGACTGCTGATGTTCAGGTGGCAGAACTCGTGATGCTCCTGAAGGAAACCTGCTCCCAAGCACAGACACAGCCAGAGCAAGATAGCAAATGCTGTCTCTGCCCACAGAACAACTGAGGCTGTCAGGAACCTTTCTTGTGACAAGAGCTCAAACCTTTTTCCTGGATAATTCTTATTCTACTGTGAAAGACCCATATAAGAAAAAAACAAAAATCACCTGTTGATTAAGCTGTTCATCCAGAAGATAGGGGTAAGAATTTCTGCTTCTCCTGTCTTGGGCCTAAACTAGAAATAGTTTTTGACTCATTAGGTTTCTAACGACTAAAGGTGACATGTTAATTATGTCATTTCATAACTGCCTCAATATACGAGGTAGAATTATTTCTCCTGTTATTGGACAGCTGTTTCAAAACCTCTCTCCTCCAGTATTCAGAAATCTTCTAATTTCCAATCTAAATTTATTCATTGACTGTGTTACCCATGTGGTTTTAGTTTAATGCCAACTTTTCCTCTTGGATATCAATCTTAAATTTTATTGCTAGGGTAAATTTTACCCTTTCTCTGACTTCACTTTACTGGAATAAACAAAAAAAGCTCTTCTGTATTATTGCTCTTTTCTTCCCTGACCTTCTCTGTACCTGTGCCAAGGATGATCATCTCTTATGAAAATAGATAGTAAAAAACATACACAGTACTCCACAGAGTATCCTTTGGCTTTAATAAATACATAGTATACCCCAGCTCAGCCCAGAGAATGAATTTTTAAGTACTCAGAAGAGAAAGACAAGGCCCACATGGACAAATTTACATTCTTTGTATGAGTAATTCCAAGCCATCAGTCCACCTTCTTCATTGGGTATAGTATATAATAGTTCCATGAAATGAGACAGTCATCTGATCCCCAAAAGCCACACTAAGAACTGCACAGGTGTAGACAAGAATAAGTCTTTTTATTTTCATAAAGTAAAAACTGGGCCTGTGTTATTTCATTGCTCCTATCCTGGCCCCAGTACTAATTTAAAGGGTGACTGCCTAGATGTCTAAGAAGGCTGAAGTGGGAGGTATTAAAAATACATTTTAACTAGATCTTGAATGACCAAAAATATAAATTGGCCCGAATTTGACTTTCAACAGACAGAAGGGAATCCAGTTAATGCTGGATCAACAGTGAAATATATTTAGAAATGCAATAGAAAATGCCCCAGTAGATCAAGGACCTTTTGAATCTTCACACTTTCATTCCTATACATGCATAGAAGTCTCCTGCACACTTGCTATTTTTTGTTTTTTGCATTAAGTCTGCCTTTATAATACATCTTGCCTATTTTTTATATGTTGGAGATGAGTCATGTCACACTCCAGTCACCACTAAAAACCTACTTCTTGTACCTACGTGGGTATCAACATATGCTTGGGTTATTAGAGATTTCAAGTACAAATTTAAAAAATACCATAAGGTACTCTAGCTTTGTCCATTAAGAACGGGTCAGATAATCAATGCTGAAATATACTGAAAGCATTAATTATTTAAAAGAGTAATGAAGACAGTTCTGCTTATGCTTTCCCTCCTAAAAGTAAGAAAACTGCAGTCTGAAAATCTCCTGTCTCATCGCAGAGCTCCTACATGTTCTGTTTCCAGAGAGTTTTTGCTTTTTGAAATTAATTCTAATTTTAGGGAGACACCGAAACTCAAGATAAGATAAAATGCTAAGAACCATGCATACCTTCTTTTTCAGTCCTTTTAAGTGCATATGTTATTGCCCACACACATCTAGCATATAATTGTTGGCAGTGATGTTTTTTGGCTGGCACATCCTTTGGTGGTTGAAGGTTTCTGTATTGCTAAAATGAAATGGTATGACTGCCTCAGAGCGAGACAGATAGGGGGGTGGGAAAAGTTCATATTGACATACTGCACTTTCCCAAGTTAAATATCACCACACTCAGAAAAATGCTCTGCTGATAGATTTGGTCTCTACCTTTGCTGCAAAATTTTGGCAGTTTGTTGGCATTTAGCAGTTAATTTTGCCAAACTGCAGACAAGGCTAAGGGACAAAAATGACTCCATTATATTTCTGACTGTCTGGCAGACTTACATTTGCCCAAGGGCAAATATCTCAGATGAATATTTTTAAAGCTAGAGTGGCTCATCCAAATTATTTCTTTTCAGCTGCTGGGGATGCTCGGTATTCTCTGGTAATCAGAGGGCAGCAATTGCATATTGGGCACCTGAAAGAGGAAAAGATAGAGGCCACATAGGAGCCACTTTTGTTTCTCATCATTTACAGGCTTAGAATCCCTTGATTAGACAAAGGATAGATAAAACTTGGACAGTGCCTGCAAATTTCCACATCATCCTGCCAATTCGCCTGAAGCCTTATCTGGAAAGACTGCTTTAAGATGTCAGAGGGAAGTTCATCCTCATGCTCACAGAAGCTGCCAAAAAGAATGTAATTGTGACAGGTTTTGTTTTTTGTTGTTGTTTTTTTGAATGTGAATACCATCAGTTCCTTTCACACAGACTCCCAAACAACCATCAGATGATAATGAATTTCTGTCAATACAGATCCGAGCCAAATTTGAACTGGCAAGCTACAAATGAAAGGCTCTCTATCTGTTACCTATCACCTGGGCTATCCGTTCCTTCCTACTCACACTTATTCCTAATTTACAAATAAACTGTCATTCAAAGTCAAAGACTAAAATTAGTTGGGGAAAATAAAGAAACACTGTTTAAATACACACTTCACACCCAGATTTTACAGTAGCAGCAAACAGTGTAGCCATGGAGTGGTGAGGAAATACACTGGGTGCACTATTACTGCAGCTACAAGTGATTTCTCTGACGTGTTAAGCACAATTCAATATTCAGCCAGGACTTTTTCGGCCCAGCCTCACCCACTGTCACTGAAGGAGGACATGGGAGAAAAGTTTACACTTATTTTACATAAAGATGTTTCCCAGATGAGAAATCCTGAAGAGGAAAGCTCTGAGACCCCCATATTTCAAGTATGCAACAGCCAAGATCCCTCACTGCTCTGTCATGAAAATGATAGTAAAAACTCAAATGATTCCAGAACCAGCTGTGGCAGCAAACACTTTGATACCTACTATGGTCTCAGCCTTCCCCTGTAAGGAGTTCATCAGACCTATCAATGGGAGATGACACAACGCCAGTTACAACAGCAGGAAATGAAACTGAGACTAATGGGTTAATTTGTTACATCTTGATTGAGTGGACTGGGTCCTTCTAGATGCTGCTGATATTTTTTAATGTATTCTGGCATTCAAAGGACTTCTACATAGTCCCCACCAGGAAAGAACTGAAATTTAATTGCTCGCTGATTTTGCAAAACACTTCCCATTTCACAGCTAGACTGTACACACTGTATTTTAAAACAGTATCATCTATTAAGTGAATCAGTTTGAAATGCACACAAAATGTCTGGGGATTTGTTTTGTGCAGCAGTGAGGAAATGGCTGAGAATGAAAGATCAAGAGAAAATGGATGTGGGAATAAACCTAGGGCTGAGAGAGACATCTCAACACTCAATGAATGGAAGAAATACCCATCCAAGACCAGCCACAAAGCAGATTCACAGATAAACACTACTGAAACAATGAGCATGCAAAAAATATATTCTCTTGAAGACATCTAGGCATGGCTATCTAAACAGCAAAGCCACCCCATTAGCAGACTTGTGTTCAAACTCCCAGTGTTCTTCCACGTGAAACTCAAGCCTTTCACAATACCATAAAAACTGGTATCATCACAGCACAATTAAAACCCTTGTTCCAGTAGACTGAATGAAACGAAGGAATAGATGTGGCTAAACAAATTTAAAATACATGTGAATGGCATTTAGAAATGTAAAGAAAAGTTCTTTGTCTATATGGGGAAGCTGTAGGCATCAATTCTACAGACCAAGAAGTGGGAAAGAAGCCCCAGTGTTTGTTTACCTCATGTACCTGTGGTTTTTGGCTCCTAGCAGGGAGCTTCCAAACACTCCTAACAGAACAGAGCCCACACTGTTTAATTTAAATTGAAAGATTTTTTAACCTGAACTCCCTCGACTTTATCATGAGGATTTCTTCCTGCTGGGTCACTCAATCTCTGCCTCCAGTGGAGCAGGAGCATGGTTAAAATTGACCCTTTTGCTGTATCCTCCCACCTGTAGCACTGAACCTGATGAAACCACCCTGGGTACAGACAGGGTTCTGAGAACCTGGACCCAGTGACAGCAACCCACTGTGATACACACAGTTCACGAGATAAGGGTGAACAAATAAATGAGTTAAAACGTTTCAAGTACTGAAAAAGCTGACAAAAATTTAAAGAAATTAAATTAACCAACCTCAACCTACATAGAAAAAAAAGGGGGGGGACCAATTAATAATTTGTTTAATAATTAAACCAAATGTCAGATAAATGTCTCCAGTTTGGTAGCAGTGGCACATGGTCCGTGACTATATACTGTGGTTTCAGAAAACCACAGTGATTTTGTCAGTGGTTTTCATTTAAGAGCATCAAAGGTCCCATCTACAGGTGGAGACCTTTGTTTCTCTGCCACCTGCAGCCCTGTGGTTACTGAGAATAAGGGCTATTACATGTGCAGTTTACAAAACATTAGTATTTCATATTCCTCTATGTTAATTACTAATGGAATGCAATTAACTGATTCTCTCATGAACTGTGATACCAGATATAACAAGCCTGATTCCTTTCTCACTGTGACATAAATTAGCAGTAACTTCATTAATGCAAATAACATTATATTGTATAAAAAGGATGAATGGATGAAAATAGAGATGAGTTAGGATAATCTAATATCAGTGCAACACAGAACAATGCATCAAGCCAAGGAATAACAGAAAATATTTTACAGGACTAGTACCTTTTTAAATCACTGCTATAGTAGTGTGTTCAAAACTGCATTTGAGGCATTTCTAAAAGCCTTACAAAAGGCAAGGAACCAGTCAGAAATGCAGATTAGGGAAGGCTACCTGATGTCTTGGCCACCCTCTGCTGAAAGGTAGCAGCAAGCACAGAATTTGGTGTTTCAGTTTTCACTTGAAAGGATTAACTTTTCTCCCTCATACTAATTTAAATTTCACCTTAATTTGCCTCTCTAAGCTGTGTGTTTGAGTTTTCTAATTAAATGTAAATACTTAGTACATTTTTAAAAATAATCTGGTTTAAATTCTGTAAGAAAGTAGCACGTAGTCTTTAAAAATGTCATATCTGAAAAAAAATTAAAGCTTTACTTACAAATAACAAGATTTGAGTGACTTCAAAGGTCAGAAGTGAAATGTTTAATTTCTACGGCTGTTGTCTAGAATCTTCCTAGCCTCCCACTTGTGGGCTTTTAGGGACAGCCTCCAAAGGTCAGGATCTTAAATATGATAGGAATTAAGAAAGGTACAAACATTTCTTAGAGGCTGCAATTTGGCACACAGATAGTTAAAGGCTCCATGTGTTAATAAGTTGTCCATGATTCAGAAAAATCTCTATTTATCAAGATCCAAACTGCACAGTCTGGTTGGGGGAGAATAAGTGGATAAGAAGAACAAGAAATACCATCCCCCGCTGGATACACACCACTGATTCTTTTGCACCTACCAAGTAGAAGGGCTTGACAAGATATATTTGTTTTTCAGTTAATATTCATAAAAGGTGTGAATAGGATTCAGAACTTTTTAGTACAAAGCAAATCCAAACAAAAGAAATACTCAAATTAAAACTCTCATTTTTTTCAAGACACAGCAGCCTTTTCTAAGCTTTATTAGAAAATTATCATGCCAGCTGTCTCTTTTCCCTGACTGTTATTCACACAATATGCCTCTCTCTTGTTTCTTTTCAGCTTTGTACATGTATAATAATGAGTTTTCTAGAATGGAAAACCCAGCGGAATATTAAAATTGCAAAGAGCAGCTCTTTGAGTTAATTTCACCAAAGTGCATCACAACATAATACAGTGCAGTAAGAATGAATTTCTAATAGGAATTCATTCATGGAAAAATTAATTAAAGAAAATGTTATTGCTAATATAACTTTTCATATACGTACTGTTATGTACTGGCAGTAATAAAAGATAAACATTCAAAAAAACAAACTGCACATGACATAGATCCTGTCCCATATCATGAAAAATATCTTTTCACAATAACACATCACATATTGACTTAAGAAATGTAAATTATTATGATATTACTGAAATACAAAGCATGGGGAAGACCACTCCCCAGAGATTTTTTTTTTTACCAAATTCTTAAAATTAAAAGAAAAAGCTCTACTCTTATCAAAATGAAAGTTAGTAGAACAATCAATATTTCCATAATAATATTGATTTAAAAAGGCAGGAATAAAATTAAATTTCCCAATAAACAAAAAGGAGACAATGTCAACATAAAAGATTGGGATATCACATATAAAGAAAAACCTTGAGGAGTAAAGCAATATAGGCAGGATGAAATTCAGTGCAGTGAAGGGTGTGTAACTGGAGACTAAAAATTATGAGCCTGAACTGCAGGACACTGACAATGAGAGGAAGAAAAAGACATACAGGATGATAAGTATAGATTTTTTAAAAATGGCAAATATGATCACAAATAGGATACATCAAGCAGTTCATTTCCCAAAGAGCTTAAAAAAATACTCCCAGGACTGCTTAAACCACTGACAAGTCCCTACCTGGGTTCCTGATTACAGAAGGGTGTTGGAAAAGATGCAGGGAAGTATAATACAGGAATTAGGAAGGGCCATACAATCAAATAAAAGGTGCCCAATATGAATTGCCTCATTTGGAAAGTCAAAAAAGCCTGTAGATAGCAACATTTGTTCAAGGGGGAAAATCAAGCTAAAAATCAGAGCTGGAACAGAAACAAATGATCATGAACAAAATCAGAATAAACCAGTCATGAATAAATTTAGCCTAGGGATTAGGAGGCTTCTAACCATCAGAGAACCAAAGCACAGACTCAGCATCCAAATGTAGAAAAAAATACTTCTTTTAATTTGGAATGTGATAGATTGTGAAAATTTTATGTGAAATAATTGCCTGTGATAGAAGAGGACCAAGCAATATGGTTTCAGGAGATTCCTTCCAATCCCAAGTTCTTAAATTCATATTCAGCTATGCAAATTACACTCACTCTATGTCAAACAGCATACATACATCTCTCTGTCTCATAAAGATCAAAATGTTTTCCTGTTTTTCCTCTAGTTCCAGCATGTTTCAATTATAGCTTTCAATGTTTTGAATTTTTGTTTTTCCTAATAGGCTCAAACTTGCCTTAAATATTTTCTCCTGGAACCACATTTATACACCTGACTTCTTGTCCTAGGTACTCACTACTCCTGTTACACAACATTTCTGCAGCAGAACAAGCAGAAACAATCCCAAAGCAAAGCAGCCTTTACCTTGGTAGCCATTCATCATGGGAAATGCAAGTTTTAACCTCCTTCAGCAAAGGAGAAATCAAACTCGAGACCTCACATACTACATGAAAACTCTCAATACATCCCACAGTATCTGTGTCACATAAGCACATCCCCAAGCACTCTGGATTCTGTCTTGGAGGCTCTTCTAGACATACACACCCAGATTTGACTTTGTGAATATTTTAAACGCAAGTTTCAAATGTTTAGCCACGCGCAGGAAAGCGAGTAACGAGCAGACAGCAATGAGAAGGGGATAGACTGCAATGATCACAGAGACAGGCTGATAAACCAGCTGCTGGCAAGGTGCTTCTCCCCCCTCAACACCACTTTCTCTTTTTTTTTTTTTACGTGGGTAAAGTGCTGTTCAGAATATCTGATAAACAGAAAAGAAAGTCAAATAACGATAATTTTCCTGGAATATATTACAGATGGCCAGTCATTCATGTGTCAGCTTTATTTAAATCTGTGAGGATCGAAAGTGATCTGAAAAGCCTCACTGTGCACAAAGTTACATATTTAAAAACAAGTTTAAAAATCTGTAGTTTGGCCCTTTGAAGCTTTTTGCAGCTTTTCTCTTTATTACAAGGCCTATAGACATGTTCTCTTCCTTTTTATCATCTAAACATTAAAATTGCAGCTCCCTTAGCATGAGTGACTTGTGCTCAGAGTTGACTTTTTATCAATCATGTTAATTTGGAAATAAGCTATTGGTTTGACTTTTTATTCATCATAGTCGAAAGGGGATTGTGTTAGCCCTGTCCCATTTGCCCTTAATTAACAACCATTGAATCCCCATATTAATTAGCAGAGCTATTAGTAATTTTACATCACTCTTCACTATAGTAGATAATTAAAAGTCCAATTAATAAAACTCTGGTATTCATAATTTGTATAAACCTATTATGAAACAATAAACCTGATTATACTATAGCTTTTTACATGCTTGTTTATTTATATAACACTGCTTGAATTTAAAAAATAATTCACAGCCTTATAAAGGTGTTTAAGTGGTAGCTTCATTTTAATTCATCTGGTACGTGAAACTTCTGAGATGACAGACTTCAATACCCCCTGAAAGAGCCCAAGAAATAATTGCCACTGTTGGAAACCAGCAACATTTGGGTACATGTTGTTTTGGGGACTTTTTTTACATTTACAAAACCACGAACCTTCATTTTTATTTACAACACAGCACCAGAGACTGATTGATTCCTGCTTGTGCACAGGAGGTGCGATCCAGAAGACAGCAACTCTAAATGACAGCTACAGCTTAATTGGCATCATCCAAGGGAAGCTGTCCTGCTGAAGCACTGAACCATCATTTCCCTAAGGCACCTTGGCCTTGCCACATCCACAGTCAGCATCACTTTTGCATTTTCAGATAAAGTGCCTCAGGGCCCTTTGCTGGAAGATCTATGCCAAGAACCTCTGAAACCATGAATCCCAATGCCTTACAACTTTTTGTCACAGTCTTTGATGAAAACGAGGCAGAGATTTGCATTAATAAAACTCTGGACAGGTGAAAATTGTCAAAGATGCTCAGGCGACAGTGGCAAGATACTCAAAGCTGAATTAGTCCTGCTTACCTTGTACCCACAATACAGCTTCTGGGGGTTAACCATAAAGTCAATGGGTTTTTCCTCAAAATTCAATTAATGCCATTTGATCCATTTCTGAAGTCTACCAGATAAGCTAAAATGTAACAGGTAGAAACATCATTTCTAGGGGAATCTACAGCTTCTGAGTTGCAAAGGAAACAATAAATCATAAATGCAACCCGAAAACAACACCAAATTTATTTTCAGATACTTGCCCAAAACCCTTCATCAAGATTAATTTATCTCTACCTGCTTTCCTAATACTATTTCCACGGCTTTTAACCAGTGTTTATAAATCCTTGGTCACAGATTTCAAGGGCCTTCAAGATCTTCTGTGAAATCTGCTGTTACATGAGGTTTTGAAAACCTGATGTATGTTAAATATTTCCTGTTCAAATCAGCTCAGCGACTGAGTACTCACAGCCCACAAAGATGTTAATTCCTTTTCTTTTGGGTTTTTATCCTGGGTTATAGTCTCTAATCATTCCTTAATATTTCTTTATAGACAATTTATAAATGTAGTGATAAAAGCCTATTCTCCAGGATTTTGAAATCTTCCGTGTGAAATAAGCAACTACTTTGATTTAAATTCTAGGAAGACATTCAAGAAGTCACTGTTTCCTCACCAAAGAAATTCATTTAAATTTCAAGTTTAAAGTCAAATCTAATTCTGCAACCATGTTTAATTAAGCAATCTTTAGCTCTTTTCACTGAGGATTTGTAACTCCCTACTGCATTCTCACTAGAACTAGTTAGATTTGCTGAGTTTAATTTTTATCACAGTTCTCTGGCTTTCTACTTCTGTCATGTACTCCCAGGCAAAAACCACCTGTTAAAAAGCCCTACAAGCTTTCATTTGTAATAAGAGGTTAAAAATTAGAGAAAAGCAGCAGAAATGTATGCCAACTCTGACATTCCCTCAGGAAACGTTGCAAGTTAGGGAAATTTTTCAATATTATGAACTAAAGGCTTAGGCTGTCATTTCCGTGGGAATTGCTGATATTCTGCTGCTATGACTTTTGTGCAAATGAAACTCTGTGTGGGTGAGAACTGTATTTAAGTAGAGTGGCTGTGAATTTATAAAATGCAGACAAGATGTTCTACTGCAATTTAGTAAGAATTTGCAATTGCAAACAAACAGGAAACATACCTCAAAGCCAGCTTATCAATATGCAGGTGAATGACAGAGAAAAGAGTATCTCCCACTACAACCTCTTTTCTCCACTCTTTCCTTCAACTGAATGTATTGTCATGTCACAAAGTATTGCTCAGGAAAGCACTAATATGAAAAGAAATTATACCTATTTAATATAGCAGCATCTTGAAAGGATGTGCACCTCAAGCTGTGGTTTGTGGGAAAAAAGATACATCCATAATATACCCTGATTTTATAATTTACTCTTCCTATATTTGAAATTCAAGATGGTGACTCACTTTCCAGCACATTTTCAACACAAAGAAATATTGATTCTGTGAAGTAATTTCTTAAAGCTACACAGAGTTTCCAGGTATTTTGATCATCCCCATCACTCATATTTTGTAATCCTGTGGAAGAAGCTATGGTTATAAACCAAATGACAAAGAAAATATTTGTAATATTCCTTAAAATACACCTAATATCTCTTACAAAGTCCAATTCTGAAGGATTTTTAAATAGCTAGAACACCAAACTTCTGATTTATTTTATTTAAACGAAAGTGTTTTACCCATTTCTCTAAAGAAGAATGAAAGCACTCTTCTTATTGACTTCTTAAGTTTCCATTTCAACAGCAGCTAACAACAGGAATCTTGGCAACATCAGCATAGCTGAATTGCAGATATGCATTTTAGTGGTGTATCCAAGCCCCTTTTCCAATTCTGTAAGCAATATATGTGCTGCTAGCATTACCTTACCATAGAAGGTTTTTCCCTACTTTTCCCCCCTGTTAGTAAGGAAAGACACTGGGCACAGTGATTAAGGTATAGGAACTGAGCTTTCAGAGTGCAGAATACCACAGATAATATGGTGAAAGGAGGGAAAACTCACACCTCATTTCATACCCTAAGCATGAATATTTAGACTCAGTTTCATCATTGCTATATTTAAAATACCTTCCCTATAATCAGCACATCACACTGACACATGCTGGTGGTGGATCTGACCCTTTATCCCCAGCAAGGCTTCGTTCCCAAGCAAAATACAGAGTCTTGCATCTGAAGTGGCTATCAGGCATTTCACAGAAACAACATGTGACAGCTCATCAGAAGAGGAAGTGAAGACGATAATTAATTGGAACTTTGTGGGAAATTTTGGGAAGAATATAATTAGGACACTAAGACTAAATAATTCTTACTTGTGCAGAAAGAACCTTGAGGCTTTTTAGTAAAAGAGGTTGCACACATTGCTGACTTTCCAAGAAATAATGCAGGACACCACTGACCTCAGCCTCAAGTGTTCCTGAAAGTAAATTGCAGCAGCTATGCCTGTGTTTCTAGAGCTCAGCTAAATCACTATTCAGTTAAAATAAATGCTTGCTTTTCATTAGATTTGATGAAATCACTAAAGATGTCTGTAGACTAAAAAATTACAATCCGTTTATCTGAGGAAAATAGTCATGGATTGGTGGGTATTAGAACACCTGAAATAATCATCTGCTTGTTCTATTTGAATCCAGATGATCAGGAAAAAGTCAAAGTTCATGACGGATAAACTTTCTTCCTTTGGCTGTTTTAACTGTTCTGCAGAACAGAATTAAGGGTGGGGTTTTTTTATTATTAAAATGCTACAACAAAAATAATCAAAGTAACATCCCATGCTGTGATGGAGTAGCAAACAGAGCAAAGAAATTAAAACAATAATGGAAAAATCTGGAGAACTATGATTCCTTTTTATTAGAGATGCTATGGACTGTGTGCCAACAAGGTTGAAAACTGAAGTGGAATCTCTCACCCTGTTCATGTACACTGTCATTCATCCTGTCAGCTCATTCCCTGACGTGACCCTGGAGATACTCATTAAATGAAGGGGTCTTAAGTGACAAGGTGGTGAAAAGAAGACAAAAAAAAAAAATAAACCAGTTTCAGTAAGCTGAAAATTTTAAACTGTGTTAAGGAGATCTGCCATCTGGGAGGTTGGAATGCAAAGAAAAGGAGCATTTGGAGTTGGGAATATGAGTCTAGTATGGGGCATATTGTTTCTACTCCTATGGATTCATCACTCTTCTTCAAGCCAGCATATTCCATTTCCTGTAGCTTCACAAGTAAGGATCAGAATTCATCAATCAAACCTCAACAATGTCCTCGTGTCCAGCATGGCAGGAGATTAACATGGATTAATTTTGGTGCAGCCTTTACTCTTTAGTCTGCCTGCAGAGACATTCCCACCAGAAGCATTATGTATATACACACATTATACCCTAAACTGCTACAAAGAGTCACAACTGCCCCACAACAGCCAGACATTTTTAAGAGTAGCAGTAGATCCTTGCAGGTTTTAAAAAGGATATTTTTATCACTGTAGAGGTGTGCATATGTAGATGAAAGGAAGAGAGAAGCTCCGCCAAGTCTTACTCATCTGATGGCAGACAATTTCTTCAATCTGCACCTATTTTAAGATAGCTTTTAAAAGTATCTGTACCTACAAAGAAATAGGCAGTGTGTATTTCAAGGAGACATTTAGAATCACATGGTTTGACAGCAGAAAAGAGGGTAGAAATTTCTCTGCCCAAAGAGAGGATGGCTTTTCAATAAATCTTTAGAAACAAACACATCCATGACCTTGAATTTAAGAGTAGAAAAATTCTGTTCTGCATAGGATTATCTGTTAAACATATGCTATGCTTGAAGTAGGCCACTGAGCACCAAACAAATAGCAACTAAGAAGGAATTACCTGAAATTTGTTATTTCTGTGTTTTGATTGAATAATCAGAAGAGCACTTCCTGGAGTAAGTATTAAGAGCCTGTGTCTCCTGCTCTGCCTTCAGGAGTTTAAATTTTCTGTTTATCATATCTGTAAACATCCATCCATGTCATGACAGGTCCAGAAGAATATGGGATTTCACTGCCACATCCCAAAATTGGCCTGGACAACTGACTCTGCAAACACCCTGCACTGCCACCTGGGCTGCCCCACCGAGCAGAGGCTGCACAGCACCTCAAACAGCCAGGTGGGCAGCACATCGCTGCTTCCTTGAGCCAGTGAGGCCTGAAACAAGGAGGATCAACAACAGCAATCCTCCCACCTTGCTAATTCTGTCCTGTTCTTTCCTAATGCACTCAGCAGTAAAACTGAAAATCTAAACTTATCCGTTGTTTTCCCTGTTTCGAGCGCAGGGCACATATTAACAAAGAACAAATTATTCTATATTTTCATCATTCCTTGAGAAGTGAAGCATCACTGTGTGCTATCACAATGGTTTATTTGCTGTGGCATTCAGTTCACAATGTTCCTTTAAAAAATTTATGGCCACATTAAAGTGAGTCCTTGTGAGGAGAAGGAGACTGGCTGGAAGAACTGAGGTGAACAGAGTTTCAGGCTATGTCAAGGCTACAGATTTCTGCAATGGTTGTGGATAAGTACCAGTTAAGTCCTTGCTATTGGAAAAGTTCACTTGAATACTCATAATCTAAATCTACTGACCAGCATAAAGTGCAGCAATTCCATCAGAATGTTATCCTGGGAAAGATTTTCTACTATAGGCATAGACCTCCTACATGAAACCAGAGACTGATACATGTTTCAACTTCTGTGGACTAGCTATTCATTTCATTTATGCTTTTTACCCTCCAACTCTAAAATTTTGGCTTCTCTAACTCAGTAAAATCAATTCTTCAAAGAAATGCAGAGAAATGATAGCTGGCAGGTCAGAAATGCACAACAAACATGACAGATATTCAACAAACTGGATTAACAAACGCTTAACTTGCCACCTTACTGCCTGTAGTCCCTCTCCCACTGTAAATCAGGCTGCAGAAGGACACAGCAGGAAAAAAATGGTGCACAGAGAGGTCAGTGACAAAGCTGAATCAGAGCTCCCCAGCTCTCAGCAGAGCTGGTATCATCACTGCTCACAGCAGAGCCAGACTGACTCATCCTGAGCAGGACTGTCTGGGTACCTGCAGCCTGGTTCCCATCCATCACCTGCAGAGTCTGCCCCGGGATAATTGAGACACTGATGTGCCATCCAACAGGGCCTTGGCTTTGAATGCTGCCCATGGTGACTTTGCAGGGGCTGATTTACCAGGGATCTAAAGCACCAAGAGTACCACTTTTAATTTGCACTATGAATGCAGTAAATGATTTATTACTGTTCATCCACACTGATTTCTCTATCACTACAAAGTCAGTAAAAAACTTAGAAAAGTCCTTAATTGAATTTTAAGCAAATCTGAATTACCTTTCTCTAGAAAATTTGAATAAACGGCTACATTCAGTATTTTTAGTGCTACCTTATCACAAAGCCACTTAAAAGGCTTAATTTGAGACTATAGTCTGACACAAATGCACTTTTTTACATTTAAAATTTTACAGAATACTGCATAACAGCTCCTCACTAGACAAATTCACTTTAAGATATTTTCAGTTTCTGTGAGGGATTTTCTGAACTTCAGCTACAACATATTCCTGGATTCATTTCACCCTTTGTCAGCTGCAACTCCCATGTCTACAATAAAAGGCTGGGTCTCTCAGATATAGGTGTTTATATGATTCTATTCTCTATGGACTGGCTTCACTAGATAGTAAAATACCTGGAAGCCTTTAGATACAATGGAAGAACACCAATAAAGTAAGTGGAAATGCGTTTTTAATAAACTGATTCTAAATTTCCTTATATGCATCATAAGCTCTTGTATCCCCAAGAGGGCTTATTAGATACAGATAAAATGTTTTAGAAAATTCCTATCACCTAACTACTTTAAGCTGCATTAATCATTTTAAATTCCACCCAAATCATGAGCAAAAAGTCTGAGCTCATTTAATGAATATAAATGCTTTTACTTCCATAGCTAAATTTCTTGGGCTGAAGTTTTACAAACATTTAATGGGAGATGTTCACAGAAAATCCATTAAACAAATAAAAGGTTGCATGTGCAAATTTCCTGTGCAGTATGCTGTGTGGAAATTCATCTCCTTTATTACTTAGCATTTTCTTTTCAAATATCAGGGTTGGATTTTAAATACTTAAAAGTCATTCTTTCAATACTTTGGATTTTTTTGTTTTACATTTCATTACTTATAATATTTCTTAAAAAGTATTTCCTTCCAAGTCTTCCCTAGCCAAGCAAAAAAAAAAAAAAAAAAAAAAAAAAAAGTGAGGAATGGCACAGAAATCTGTGGATATATTCTCAATTCATTCAATTCATTCTCCTAGATATCTCCATTGCATGTATACCACTGAAATGCAGATGTTTTTTGTGAGATTAAATTTCCTGGCTCCTACCTTTATTATCTAAAAAACCAGCACTTAATTGTGGCAGTTTTGATTCTGTGTTTCAGACTCTGAAATCTCTGATCAGAAGCTTTCTGTTTCCTTTCAGATCCAAAGACACTGTTCTTTCCCATTTTATAGTCCCTGTCTGTGCCGAGCTTCCAGTGGGCATCCCATAATGCCACGGCTATAAACAACAATGTGCAGATGACACTTCCTTCTGCATTAAACTCTGGCCAGCTGTCCCAGGGTAGGATGACACCAACAACTTGATGAAGGCAGCTGGCTGAAGTGAAACCTAGATCAGAAGATAGCAGATCACTCAAGGATAAATGGCAAAGGACTGGGATTTGGGAATTCTCCTCTCAATTTCTGTTTCTACTCCATTTGTGACCTTAAGTAAATCATTCAGTCCCAGAACCCCAAGAGGGAATTAGACATCAAATTTCCAAAGACTTCAATGTCGTTTCAATTTCCAAACCTAAGCAGATCTAAACCCTAGTTAAAATTTCCAGGTCTGATCTGAGCCAAAGACGTGAACACCAAGGCTATTCTTTCTATCCTGGTATATGTCCTTATAGGAGACTAATTTTGGTGAAGATTATGGCAGGGATGCATCACCTCAGTGCACTTGAGGCTCCTCTCAGGCAAAACCTCTGAGAAGCCAACATGTCCTTCAGGCTCACAGCACAGAACAACAGCTCATGGGCAGAGTTCAATGCTCTGTTTGTGAGGGACCCATAAAATACATTTCTGGAATACCATAAATTAATTTAGTTAGACAGAAAACCAAAAGAGAGGCAAACCAGTTAGCCTGGAAAGACGAACTCTGCCTCCTTGGTGTGAAAAGGGTACAAAAATCTCCAGTGCCACTTAAATGGAAAGTGCAGGAATAGAAACAGTTGCACAAAGCAGCTTCTTCCATCCTTTTCTGACTGAGCAAGTATGCTAAAAATTCAGACTACTTACATTCAGAGAAATACTAATGCAAGAGCTTTCTTGGCATATCACCTAGCACTCTGGGAACTCCTCTTCACAGAAGCTAAGCAACTGGCTCACTAGGTAGGATATTTTTAAAAGTTCAAGAAGATTAAGTGTCCAAATGCAAGAGAAATAAAGTTGAAGTTTTATGTTTAACTCTTTTCAGCCTTCTTTGAAAATCAAGAACAGTATTCCCAGGTGAATTACAGCTTTGACTTCATAACTCCTAACTTTGCACGTACTTTTAGTATTAGTAATAACGTCTCCAATAAAACTCATCCATGCAATAAGCTCACTGAAGCCAAAGAAATTACACTGATGACTACTTTGGTCTACTGTTTCTTAATTAGCTTCTTTCACATTCAATTGACTGTGTTTTAGCCAGCTCTACAAAACCAAAGGTTATTGTATAGAGAGTCACTTCTTTGCTGTGCTGGTTGTAAATCACACTGATCTGCAGAAGCCTCTGCACCCAGCCCTCTCCATCTCTGCTCAGGAACAGAAGGGAGCTGCCCTGTGGCTCAGCCAGCTGGGCTGTGCAGAAGGTTCTCTGCAGGGCTGGAGATTTGCAGCTGGGAGGAGTTTGGCCATGGGCACAGGACAGGTAGGCTGCCAAACCTTCCCTCCTCCAGCCAGAGGAGGATTAATATTTCCACAAGTAGTATTTGGTTTTTTATCTTCACTGGCAAATTCTCTGAAGAGCACCCTGGAGACACAAACTAGCTGGAAGCACCTGGTGCTGCAAGGCTCCCCTGGGGCAGGGAGAGGCAGAACTTCTGCAGTTACAGCGAAGGCACAGGGACACTTCCTGACACTTCCTGACCTTGTTGGATGCTTGGATATACAGAAATCTCAGAGAAGCAGAAAGTTTTAAAGGCTATGTCCCAGGGGTCTACAGGGAAGAAAAGAAATATATTTTCCCAAGCTGCAGATTTTCAGTGCATACACTAACGAGAGGAACCATGTGCAATTTCTTGGCCTTCCCATATGTATTTCCCAAAAGGATACAAAGTGGGTCACACATGAATGGAGACACAGATGAATTTCTACCATCAAATATTAACAAGTCTGAGCAATTTTTTTGAATCTGAAACTCATTTTGTTAGGCATTCCTGAACACATTTGAGGTTTGGAGTTAACACCCACAAGAGTTCAAACACACATGCAAGTTGTCTCATAAATGCCCTCCAACCAAAAAACACTTTTGTGCTTCCACACAGCTTTCTTCATTCCATCCTTCCACATCAGGGCCTGACATCTCTTCCACCCCACTTTAGATTCTCTCTGTAAAGTAGATCTGCTCTCCCTTCTCCAAAGACCACCCAGGCAAGCCTCTGTTTTGGAGCTGTCTGGATAAATTCCCATAGTGAAGCCTCACTCAGTCCACACCATGGACACATCTCAATGGACAGGACACATCTCTCACCTCATTCCTACTCTCCATCATCAGGGTTTTCCTGTTCTTTAAACTATATTTACTTCAAGGGTTCAAACCCAGTGTAAAGTTTCACAGGTGCAGGCAGACGTGAAAGGGCAGAGAAGCAGAAACTTGTCTAGGCAGTTGTTGAGGTTGGTTGTTTGGTTGGGGTTTTTTATAGAGATGGTTTGAACTTTGCACAATCATTCAGGATGGATTTTCATAGCTGCTCAGGCAGATTCATGTGTTGTAGCTGTCCCTAGAATCCCACTCAATATTTTTTTGGACTTGCTTAAAATTTGGACTTGCCATTGCTTTTAATGGATGCCCCTTCAAGCAAAGAGATAGATGTCTTGAAATGTTTATAAGAAAACACAGCAACCAAACACAAGGAAGGAAGTTCACTACTGAAGCTGTGTTGAGGAGAGATCATTTCAGTGGAGACAAGAGAAAACCAGCAGTGCAGCTCCATATGCTGAATAAGGTACTGAAACTTATTCTCTATTTTCTTACAATTCTTTACTACAGCAAAAAAAGTATGAGTCTTTTTATGGTTTTTGTTCCAATAAACATGTTACAATCATACTCTGAAATTTTACAGTCCCAATAGGTCTACATACTCTAGAAGGATTAGCATATTTTTTTCTCTTTTTTTGTCTTTTTCAGGATAGCCACAATATTTCAGGGCCTAATATAGCTGGAGACCAGTTTTAACAGCAATCCTCAAATACTTCCTTTATCATTTAAATACATATACAACTAAGGAAAAAAAAGAATAGAAAGTTAAACATCCATTTCAAAAATCCTTCTCTCAGGAATGTAATCCAGAGTGATAAAGAACAAGGTATTTATCTTCATTTGTAGAGAACAACATAAGACTACTTGGTCTGCTTTGCCCCTTGTGAATTGTTTCAGCACCCCAAATGTATGAAAAACAACACTGCTATTGCACTTATTAGGACTGTCTCCAAATATATTTATTTATATTTTTTTGAATCTTCTAAAAGGCACAAACAACCTGTCAGATACATTCAAGCATATGCAAAATTCTAACTAGACAGACAAAAATAATATTTGTTCTTTTCCCCATGTGCTCTGTGGGAGTTTTTGTCTTGTTTGTGTGATTGATCAGTTTGTATTTTACTTCAGCAAAATCATTTTTCAGACACAGTACATGCAGTTTGGAAGCAGAAGAAAAATATTCCAGCCAGAGTTTTTACTGGACAATGTAAAGTCAATACAGAGAATTGCAATGTTCAATAAGATTACAAAGTGGCCCACGAAATAACATTAGAATCTTTCTGAGAAATAATGATTTGGGTTTTTCTTCCCCAGTACCCATGTTGTTTCCCAAGTGGTTGGGAGGGTGGGGTGGGTGATGAACCTCAAACAAGATTTTTAACATCCACACTATTTTCTGTGAAAAATATCCCTTTTGGGGATCAAATGGCAAACAAAACATCAGAATATTGGCAGAAAAATTTAAAGCCAGCAATGAATGCATCAGTCACCTTCAGAAAAGGTCACATTTCTTTTGATCATTCTTCAGTATGCTGTAATAATAGAAGCATAGCAGTATTTCCCATGTATTCCTCTTCATGTTCTCCCTTCCCATCTGACCTTACAAAGATAGGCTCTGTGAATTCCTATTTTGCCATCAGAGTATAGTAATGCTCTTTTTGTCAGCAATGAAGGTGAAAGACAGTCATGCTATCTTTCAACTGTACTACTTGGAAGATAGTTCCTTGCTTTTGCCTTTGGCAATCTTTAAATAAACTTGTTAATCGTTAAGATTGCTTCCCATAACTTATCCCACAGCTGCCTTTCTTTTTGACACTAAGTTTTATAACTTGCATTCCTTGTACATCTCAAACACCCCTGTTAATGTAAGTCAATGGGAGATTGAGGCATGTACAGAAGGCAGAATTACAATCACTGCCCATAAATTACTTTTAATTCATAGCAATCCTTCAGAGTTCTTTACACAAATGTGTTGACAGGCTACGCATTTCCTCAACAGAATTTACTTCTGCAGAACACCCATCTAAAACAAATTGCTTGTATTTCCTTCCCTTTTGTTACGGCAGCATTTACTAAATTGGGTGAAAGTTTACAAAATTTCTACAGTCAGAGGGTTAAAAGCCACAAAAGTGAAAGATATCACTACAACATTGCAGACAGTTTTGTGCAGATTTCCAGAGCTAAAATTGTCCTTCATCCTCAGCGTAGCGTTTTTCCCCTCATGTGAATGCATGTATTCTGCTAATCACAGTCATCACTGCATCCTACTTCAGTGCTCAATGATGGGGGGAAAGGATCTTTCATTCCCAAAATAGCTCTGATCTTATAAGTGTGCTCATCAGCCAGTTTAGACACTGCCATCTAATTGAAGTCAATCACAGAAAAATTATTTAAAAAAAACAAGTTTGAAAAAGCAGCGTGTATGTGGCAACAATGCAGTAAACCCTCTCACAGCCTTCTGCCTTCACAGTGTTTGTTGCTTTTGCAATATGTAACTTGATCATTTTTCTAGACAGGAATTTTTAGAATCCTCTACAAATAACACACAGTATCAATAGTAATCAACACAGCAGGAGTCACCATCTTTAACATTCCTATCCTTTTTTTCAGAACCATACTGCTGTTTACCCAGAAGTTTAAAGGAGAATCCTGTAATTTCTGGAGGAAATAAAGAAAATAATAATAATAATAATAAAAAGAAGTAGGTTGCTGTTTCAGTGTGTTTTCCAGATACTCATCCCTTACTCTGACACTCTAAGTGACCTTAGGCATTTCAATTGACCTCTGTAAGCCTCAGTCAGCTCAGCTAAAAGACAGAGTCCCTTTGAAAAGCAGATGTTGTATCAGTGCTGCGTTTTCTTGGATAAATGCATTTAAAATTAAAAGAAAGCTATGACTGTTCAATGACCTTTCAGTACACTTAATGTCAAGGGCCTTTCTTTTGGAGACTGAGTGTCTATCTGGAATTGCTAATGCAATTTAAAGGAAAAAGAGAAAAATCAAATTGTAACAGCTCAGAGAGATGCAGAGGTAGGGATTGCCTTTTCATTGATATTATATGCTTTGGCTCTATCACATTTTTTCTGGGTCTAATTCAAGATAAATCATTTATAGTATTGTAATAGCTTATATTCATGCAGCTTTTCATTTTGGGTTCTGTATTTATGCTGGATCTTTCATGCCAAAACATCTCAAAACACATCTAAACTTAAACTTTTAATAAAAAAAAAATCCAAACTGACAGGAAGCTAAGAAACAACCCTGGGTATGTGCAAGAGGAAAAAACACAGTTTACATAATGAGGATACAATCTCCCACAATATCCCTAGGCCCTGCCATCTGAGCATGGATGTTTGCACTTGTCAGGTGCTGATTCCACACGCTGCGCTGAGCAGCTGTGAACCACCAGCAGAGTGAGCAGGGCAGGGCTTGGTGTCTTGGGTGACTGACAGCCCCAGGGCTGGGGACAGCTCTGACAGTGGCTGCAGCAGCCCCTGGAGTGGGCAGGAGCGTTCATCAGCTCCTCTGCCAGTGACTCAGCACATACACACACATCCCAGAATGGTACACTGTCATCTCCTATAGACTTTAAATCCTTTTAATCACTGCCTGCTCTTTTCACCATTGTATCCCCCTGCTTTTGCTTTGTAAGGAAAGATATTACAATATTCACCAATCTTTTTTTTGTTGTTTTTTTCAAGTCCAGCAAACCAGGTGTTATTTTATTCATCTAATAAGGCTAAATCAGTTACCAGTTACTTCTTAACTGGATCCACATGTGTCTTCATTTAAATGAAACTGCTTTTAGTGCAGCTCTCCAGGAAGTATTGTCTTAAGACAGGCCACATTCTGCTTACTATTACCTCTTCTATTACACCAGTACAACAACTTGCAAAGCACAAATGCATCACTATTTCACACAGTAAACAGCATCCCAAGTTTTTCTCATCACCAGTGCTCCCATAAGTATGAGGAAAAACTGAAGGAAAAAACGTAAATACAATATTACAAATTCCCACATCCCAAACCCATAACTGCTTCTAAGCCTTTGCCAAGCCTATACGTGCTGTAGATCCTTGCTGTAAATGTGCTGGAATGTCAGCTTCAGAGTGCTGTAAATGCCATTTCATGATGAACTGCATGCACAGCTCCAGGAAAAGGTGACAAAGAAGATGTTTTGGTGTTTGATTTGATCCTCATCTCCATGCTACACAGTTTACCTGAAGCATCTGGTTGCAGCAGATTGATGTGGCAGAAACTTTGTGCAGAAAGTGAATTTCTGCATGTTTTCTGAGTTACTGTACAGAAAGGAAACCTGCCCAGATCATCAGTGTCTGTCACCTTCCCACTGGCCACTGCTCACTTCCTTGGGGAGGACAGGGACACGTCACTTCCCCTCTAGCCCTCCCAGTTCACAGCCTGGTATTACCAAAAATAAACAACAAAATCAGTAATTACTTATTAATAAAGAGAGATAACAAGTAGGAGTTTTAATGTTACAGTATTACTATTAAACACAATTGCTGTAGTTTTAATGCATACTCTTCATTATCCTCTGTTGGCTTGAGCTCTATGTGTAAAAAAAGAAATTGTATGGCCTTCCTAATAAATAAGATGCAAGTACTGTTTATGCTTTGCAGCCTTGCAAACAGTAGTTGACTTTATTACTTGAAAACATTCTGAATAATTTTGAGTCACTCTCTGAACACTTCTAACTGAATTCCCCTAGATATTTTGGGAGTCTCTTTTTACATTTAGATACCTGAGTAGATACCTAAAGACTGTTTAATTGTCTGTGCACTCAGACCAACACAACTTACAAAAATATCCTCAAGGGCCTTCATCAAAAGCCTTGTTAAAGTTGAAGTAAATACAACTTCCCCATCATCCACAAATCCATTTATCCTATCATAGAAAGTAATCAGGTTGATTAAGCATCCAAATGCCTTCCACTTCACAGGCCCAGAGATATCTTCCAAGAGACCCTGCTCCATACAGGGTCCAAAGCGAGTTCATCTGCCCTGTGCTTCCCCAAGTAGACCTCTTGGCCATTTTGAAGATGGGGACAACATTTGTCTTTCTCCAGTCAACAAGAAACTCTCCCTGCTTCCATTTCCATCCCAAGGCAACAGACAGTGGCAGAGGGCATTAAGCAGCCCCCTGAGCACCTTGGATGCTGACCATCTTCCTCTGAGGCCCTGGAGGGAATCGAGCTCCTGCAGTCTTGTTCCTTAATCTGTCACACCAGCAAAGCAATAACCAGTGTAAGAGTGGGCACTGCACTTAACGTATTTGCTCTGCACAAAACATCTTTTATGCTGTCTGTGTCTCACAACCTTATCATTTCCTCACAACAGAAAGATCAATCAATTTCATAAGCAATGTCTTCCAGGCTGGCTTTGATATTAAATGGTAGGATAGCACTCCCAACACCTTAATCCTCACATGCTCATACACGTTCAGCTGCAACAATTTTGACATGCAGGTCAAAAGGTTGATTTGAGAATAACCAAAGCAGTTCATAAGGTTAATTTGATAACATCCAAACCTGTAATGTGCAATCAGCTGAAGGAAGGAAGGCCCTCCTGATGCACAGGTGGTGCAAAGATACCCATGTTACCCATAGCAGCTGGGGAACAAAAACCAACAACATTGTTGTAGTAAATTCACAATGTGTACACAAACCCTTTGAAACAATGTGCATAAACACCTCCTGTGAGAAACAAAAGCAGTCAAAAATGAAAATACAACAGTCTGCTGTGATCTAAACTATTCAATGTCTCATATGCAGTCATGCCTATGATTTTGCATTAATTGCAGTTCCTATGATCCCAGGTTTATAATCTGGGACTGCTGAATTCTCAGACAGGAATATTGACCTAAGACACCAGGATTATCAGATGTTGGGATCATCTATTCCTTGTGCTGTAGTTTTATCCCTCTCAATTGCAGCCTGTCAAAGCCACACTACCTGTGAATTCCTGCACTGCCAACAACACTTGTGACTGCCTCCATCTGATGACCCTAAACAACACTTAAAATACACAAGCCTACACTCTGCTTTCCGAGAGACACAAAAATCACTGAAAGGACCTAATTATGACCCTGCTGGTTGAGCACACAGGCAGAGCAGCAGTGATTTATTGTTTCTTTATATCTAGAGGAAATCACACCTCTCACAGATTCCAAAAGCTAGCTGCTTTCTGCTTCTTACCAACCTAGAATGCCACCACCCCTCTGTAGTAGCAGTGTCATGTTCCACACTCCTCTCACCAGCCCAGACAATGTGTTCTTTCAACAGCTTCCACTTTTCCTACAAACAGATGCCCTACTCGAGTTGTTCCCTGAAGAGCTCTACAATGTTCCTTCCCAGAACCCTACAATATTTGTCAATAATTTCTCCTATAGATTCCCTGTAACACATTGTTTGTGTGCTCTTGATTATGTTCTACCAGGCTGCTTACCCCATTTTCTGTGTCTAATTCTGATGTTACCATGGTACCAAAATAAGTGCAAGAAGTAGAGACTCTGCAACAGTAGATCACCTTTTACTGCACCACCCTTTCACTGAAAAGGAAGAAGTCCACCTGAATACTGGTTCTTTTTTTCTTCTTTTTTTTTTACTGAACTCTTGCCTAAAACCCACAAGAGCTTTCAAAAATATTTGCCCTTCACAGTTTAAACTCTTTTTCTCATTTGAAGTCTTTCATTGAGTAAGACAACTCCCAACAAAGTGATTTCAGAGAGAAAAAGAATACAAAACCCCCAAAAAATACAAAAACCCCCACCCCCAAAAGAAACAAACAAACAAAAAAAGGAAAAAAAAAACCCAACTGAAAAGAGAAACCACCAACCAAAATGACAAAAAACCCCTCACAGATTTACAGATTCAGATTTGAATACAAGATATGTAATGGGTGGTTATGGGAAATACAGACTCTTAATCACCACACTCCTGTTTCTTGCTAGACTCTCATCAACAACAGAACAAATCTGTCATCTATTTCAAGCTTAGATGAGACCAGATTATTAAAAGCATAAGGATTTTTGCAAGATACTGGCAAATATCTAATGAGAGCAACCAGGATTTCAAAATTTCCATCAAATAAATAATGGCTTTTTCATGCTCCAAAGAGAATCAGACTTCTTAAAACAGCACCCAAATGTATCATACATAAAAGCATGTGCAAACACATGCTGCAGGAAGTAGCAACCCTACAAGTCCTATAGGCTCCAGGAAGAAATGTTGGATATCATCAACGATCCAGGGGCCACATTCATCCATATGCACTGAATATTTTTTCCACCACTCTGGTGAAAAACAAGTATCACTGCTACAAGAAATGAGTGATAATTGATCCAGCAGTGCAGGCACCATCTCAGTCTTACACAGCTGTGGTGAAACTGCTTCAAAGTCACTTTTCCAGCAGCTGGGCAGCACCTATAGTTTCATTACTAAAGGCAGCATGCTGGAAGCAAGTGAACAGATAAGCCTGGGAGGGTGTTTGAAATTATTCATAGTCTTTCTACTGACAGTTTCAGCAGAACTTTTAACATTAAACAGCTTGCAAACAGAGATCAACAGCACATCAGCTCGTACCGACTACAAACCTTCTGCAGGTTTCAAGCGATACGCAGTGGGCATTAGCGTAGCTCAAAGTGTTTTAAGAAAAGACTGTAGGAAGCTGGAAAATGCAGCTATTTCAAGCATAATTCATGATCTAACTGTTGCTTGTGATAATTTTGTTGTGCAGCATACCCTGTGTAATTCTTGAAGGGAATAATTTGTATTATTTTCTCATTATAAAACTCTTTTTTTTTAAGCCATTGGAAAATAAAGAATGGCTGGATTTGAACCTATTTCTCTAGCAATGGGACACTACATGATTGACAATGCAATTACCAGTGTAAAGTTTTTGATATGCCAAGTAAGACTTAAAATAGAACTTCAATATTTTTCATGTACAGAGCTGCAGGTTTCGTAACAACCTGTTTTGCTGCAACTCAAGAAATCTTCACAGGTTCAAGAAAAATTCCTTTAAACTTGATATTTGAGAATAGAGACAAATATAAGAGACATTCAAGTATTCCATGGAAAGGTTGGTGAAATTAACGTTTCAATTACATGAAGAGTACAGTTACACTTTTATAGATCTTCATGAACTGAAAGAACCTTTTTTAATTTGAAAAACATTAAAAATCTGTCTCCTCTAAAGATATTGAGAGATATTTTAGACCTCAATTTCCATATCTACTTTAAGCCAAGTTAGTATGTAGGCATGTAACATTAATGTCGACTTATTCCTTCCCCTTTACTATCATTTTTCTCCTCTAAGCTTGCCAGGTACATTCTGACAGTTGGAAGCCACTGAGATTTACCAGATTCAACCTCTTGTATGGTGGTCCATCTATTAGTGCCAAAAAACCAGAATGTACCATAATTATTTTGTTAGACTATTAAAAAAAAAAAACAACCTTATTTCACCTTTAGACTTAAATGTTCAATTTCCTTGAGGAAAATATGAATGATTGTTCACTTGTCTGTCTCTCCTGTGACAACACAGAACATGGTCTGCATCCTGTACAATGCAGATGCAGCTTTGCAGAGGCAAGTGTTCTGGTTTTCATCATGCTTCTGTTAGGAGTGGTGATTTGTTACACTATTTCCTTCTTTCTCTTAGAGCTTCTCCTACTATTACAAATCTCTTCTTTTTACTTTCAGTTCTTTCTCTCCTCTTGTTTATTACTGGTTTTCATCACAGTTGCTGACAGAAGTTTTCCATTTCTTTATGGAGGACAGAAGAACTCCTCACTCTTCCAATCTGTTCTGGTAAGAGATCAAAATGCAAACCCTGCTGAGGAACTGTCTTCTTTCACCTTGAACTTCACTACTCATGACTCTCTGCTTGTTATCCTAGGCCAAGATCCATGGCAGCTTCTAAGACAAGTGTCAGTGCTGTTCAGCCTGTGAGACTAAACCTGGAACTTCCCTGTATTTTCTGAGGACACCAGGAAGGCAGCACAACAGAATCTTCAGTAGCTGCTGCAGCTGAAGAGAAGCTGCAGGTGTATTCACAACATACCTTGGCAGGAATGCAAGTGTAGAGGAGAACAGTGTTCCAGCTGTCCACTGCAGGGAGTGAATTGAGAGGGATTTTTATATGCTACCACAATTTTCCACAGGCAGCACATGATCCAGAACCATTTTCTAAAATAAAAGAGCTTTCCAATCCTTGGAGAGTTTGACTTCAGCTACAGTCCCATCTCTGTCTGCCTTTAACCTGAGGCAGTTGCTCCTGACACAGGGGTGCTGATCCCACCCAGGCAAAGGATGTTTGGGACACAGTCCTTAGGAATAGAAGCAAGTGGGATTCATGGCTGATGGCCACCTGTACATTTCTGGCACTTGGGAGAAGTCCACATCCATCAAGGCACTTAAAACTTGCTCAACTTTGACTTCAACCAAACTCTCAAAATAAAGCAAATGCTTCACCTGAGACCACAAAATCCTACAATATAATGGAGGAAAGGACCTACCTTACAAAGATTTAAATCTAAAAATGACTCCAGCTAAACCCAGAGGTTTCTCCAGATTTTCCCTGATGTGAAAATAAGTACTGACCTATTGTATTCACAAACCCCACAGTCACTACACTCAGTTCTTTATCTTGTAAGTTCATTCTTTACTTTCTCAACAGAAATATCTATATAATTATTCTATGCATGAGTAATATTGGCTCAGAAAATCAACTAACATGGGATTCAGCAGACCCAAGAATTATGCAAAGACTGTTTAAAGCAGCTTACTATTTTAAAGAAACTTTTTTTAAAAAAAAAGTGCATCTACCAAGAAATCAATAAAGTTCTTTGCATACAAGAAAATTAGCAATATTTCTTCAGTTCAACTGAAAAACTGTGGACACTGAAATTAAAAACAGTCATTCCATGAGGAGAGAAAAGCTGCATAATAAAAACATATAGTTTTAAAACAAATGAACGAATGTCCTTTCGTGAGAGTGCATAAATGAGAATTAGATGGGAGAAAGAAGGAAAACAAGAATAAATAAAATTTTTTTTAAAACAACCTAGAGATATTGGGCCCACTGCAAAAATGGGCCACAGTCCCCTTTTTTGTCAGCTGTAGTTTTACTGTAATTAGTGAAGCCACATCGATCTGCTCGGAGTAAGTACAACATTACCTAAATATATTCAGTTTCTAAACAATATTTCCTTACAATTATTTCTTTCTCATTGTTCCTACTCTTTCCCTACCTTTTTACTGTCTTTGAATGTCAATGGGTGGTTATGGAAAACATTTACTGTTCTATCAAGGGCTTTCAGCCTCCAGTAACCCTGTTAGAACAGGTCTTTAATTAGCATTATAAATAATTGCTGACTACATTTCTGTTCTGGGATGCAGAGAAAAGTTGATTTGAAACAATTCCAATTCAGGAATTTTGTATTTTTTTTCTGCAGTTCAGAGATACAGATGGAAGAATGGTCTTCACTCAGAAGTGACTGGCAACCTCTTTATACATTATTTTCCAGGTCATTTCACTGAGTGTTTTGCAGGTATTCCATTTCATTCTTTGGCAACTGACCCAAAACTTTGGGGAGCTGGATTACCTGAGAAATAGGCATTGTTTTTGGTATCCTTGGGTAAAACAAAGCGATTTTTCTGGCCTGTAATTCTTCCCAATATACCAGTGAAGACTCCCCCTCCCAGCTCTCACATTTTTTTCTTTACTATGGCATTTTGGCCTTAATTATTAGGATCAGAAGAAAAACATCCATATCATTATAAATTAGAAAATGTTTAATAAGAATGAGCTTGAACAAATTTTTGTTATAATGAAAGGATTAAGGTGCCTGATAGCATTAATATTTAGGAAAAATTAAACAAAATTGCTTTTTATCTGCTGCAAACTATGTTAAATATTTAATATGCCACATTATAAGGGCACCATTTGCACAAAGGGTAAGACAACCTATGTGTTATGAACCTTCATTTCAGCGGTTCAAACTTAGTTGGAAAAACTTCTAAAAGCTGAATTTAAAACCATGTGCAGGTGGGGTTTTTTTTTGGGCAGTTAGACCTGAGGAAAACTTCAAAGCCATGCAGGGCTCCAGCAGAACGTTGTGCAAACAGTGGGGCTAAAGAGGCTGCCTCTTGCTGGCTCTCCTGACCCAGCACATGGTTTATTTAGAAGGGAGCACTGAGTTTAATTGTTCTGGAACTTATGGGAAACCTTTCTGTTGCTTATCTTGGAGTGTCTGAATGTATTTTTAGACTGCTTTAAAACATTAAAAAGAAATAAAAAAATCCAAGTATTCTGAGGTGATGAAGGGTGATTCTTTTTTTCAGTAATCTAGCAAGAGATAACTTTTATGTAAATATTGTGAGAGGAAAATTCTAGCTCTCAGATTATAATAAATGAGTATAAATATTCCTTTATAACCAATAAGGCGTGCTAAATCTGCTAGGACCAGTAGTATGCTTCTGAAAAAAGGAGCAAAACACTTTCTGAAGTCTGAAATCCTGGAAACTCTCAAGATTTCCCTGGGAGTCTAAAGAAATAAATCTCCAGGAAAAAAATCAGAATAAGTAAGCCCCAAAACCCAAGTTGGACCTGCTTACAGCCACCCGTGTATGGCATGAAATTTTAAGGTAATAATGTCACAGTATAATGTAGTAAATTTGGTACTAGATTTTTACTGCTTGCAGATCACTGAACTGAGAAACAAATAAAATGAAAAAAATCTGAGGTTGTGCCTAAGCTGCTCCTTACAATGACCTTGAAAAAAAATCTATTATCTTTTGCCTTTATCTCTCCTCCTGTAAAATGTGATAATAAATACTAGTTAGATCTACTATCTTGGGATGGGACTCTGAGCGAAAACGGCAAAACATTATAACCACTTTGCTTTTGCTGGCTGAATTTCCAAAGCCAGCCTCACATTCTGTAACCCCAAAAACTTAATCAGAATCACCCTAACTCTTCAAAACATATCAAGTCACTATGAGTTACATTTAAAACTCTCCTTCCACCTCAGCTGACTTTCATTTTATCCATCCAAGTCAATTGTTTTCACCTCTACCCACATCCAAGGCAGATCTTAGCTGCTGGCCTGGGGTTCAGCTCTGTTGTGGAACCCACATCTGGTGCCATCATTTCAAGAAACATGAGTTTTTCCATTCTCTATTTTTTACAGATGTCCTTGTTACTGAATAAAAACTTTCCTCCTTTGCAAAACAAACAAAAAAAAAAAAGCTTCACAATTCTTTTATTGTTACTATGATATAACTGAATCCATGACCAGCTCCAGAACACTGCTAATTTTTCACAGCTCTAACATACTTTTTTCCAAGGCACAGCTTCCTGAAGTTCACATCTCCAATTCAAGGAAATCCAGCATTAAACAGGAGGAGAGGAGAAGTTAAACTATGTCAGAGACACTGTAGTTCATTATTACCTTCCAGATTTTCTGACTCTGGCATATATATAGTTGCATTTAGATATAACAGGAATAATTAGGAGACATTTTACTATGTTGCAGTCTTATAGGTAGGAAAAAAGAGTAGCTGACTAGCATTTCAAAACGACAACTGTTTCATTTGAAACTAAGATGGAAGATGGCCAGCAGAATCTGGCACAAAGTGAAGGTAAAAAATGAGTACTGTTCAAAAACTCTCCAGATTCAAGTCTCATTTAGCACTAGAATAGTAATAATATATTTTTTAAGTATCTATATTTTAATACAATTGACCTAAATTATATATATTTTTAAGCTTGACTACAACGTCTGTATTGTGTCACTTAGGGTCAGAGTTTTTTTGATATTTTAAGTTGTTTATAATCCCTTCCCAATGCAAAAATGGTAGGATACCAACATGAGAAATGAGTACAGAAGCACATTTTGAAACTGGAACTCAAAATATCAAGTATCTGTACTTAAAGGTGTATCTTAAAAAATATACTCCAATAAATAGCTTTTATTGAGGCATTAGTGACCATTAAGCTCTCATGCATGTGGCTCATGCTGTCAGGCAGATCATATTAGTGATACTTGTAAATGTTGTGCATCTGCTGTAAAGTATCTCAGCTTCACTTACCAGAAGGTTTTCTAAACATTAATTCACATTTTTGGTGGCTTCAAGAGAGATAGCTTTTATTAATTACATGTTAAATTAAAGCTACAAACAGCCTTTATTTATGTTAACACAAGATTCTTTCAGTGAGTATCTTTATTTCATTTCACTCTACTTTCCAAGAACAAAAACCAAGAAATTCTAATAACAAGTTTGGTTTGGACCTAAGATTGTGTACCAACCTTTGAAGCAAAGAACAAAAGGAAACCTTCAGTTCCAACTGTAAATATTTAGGTATTGAAATGTCAGATTGTGCTGAAAACCTATATTTGGACGGCAGAAAATTTTCAAGCATGAAATCCCTCCTTCAAGGAAGGCAAACTGAAATCAAAACCAAAACTAAAAAAGCAAATCTTTGGAAATGCACCATGCCAATTTCACTGTCCTTCCCACACCTATGTGCTGCTTTGAGTGTCTCGATAATCTGCTCAAGAGTTTTCCTTACCTGCAGAATTTCAGGGGAAACCACACAGTGGCAGTACTGTGAATGCAAACACTCTGTTCTGTTGTGCAGCAGCTGCTGAGAACTAAAATACAGTTTTTCATCCTTGGCTAAGGTTAAGTTGGCTCTTTCTTTTCTATATAGAAGAACAGGCAGTCAACAGGTAATTTATTTCCTTATTTATTTTTAGTATCCAGAGGTCCCAGGCACAGTCACACATTTCATTCCAGGCTACTATTTTCTTGCCATTTGTATCCACTCCTTCACTTCCTCTACTCAGATGTGTTTGTAAAGCCCAGTTCCTTAGTGCAAACTTGGAATTCTTTGTCAAAAGAAAAGGAAAGGGAAACAAACTGAAGGAGCATCCCCCATATGAAAATACCAACACACCCACCCCAAACATTTATGATTCATTTAGGTCATTGGTTTCTGTACTTTCATAGCACACAGAAACAAGTTGATGAGTATTAGAAATGACAAATCCAGAATGCTCTGTTCACTTTCCTGTACTCTGAGACTCTTGTCAAACGACTGCAGCCACACAGATCACAGATGTTAACTTCTGATTTACAGGTACCTCACATCAGCTGGGAAATTTCCACTCTTGTGGAAACACCCTCTGATTGCAAATTATTTTCCTGTTTTAAAAACCACAGATTTCAGGCAGGAATATAACAGTTAACATGAACCTGTATTCTTGAAGAGCGTGACATACAGCAGAGGGTTTGTTGTTTGTTTGTTTTTAAAGTTATACAGAAAACTATATTTATATCCATCATTCCCACCTAAATCAATTCCCCTTCATTTTGCCAGGTACACACACAGTAGTGTACCTTTTCTTTCCTTCCTTTCAAAGTGAGAATCAGCTTTTCCCCTGCAGGGGTTAACACTCAGTGAATCTGAATGTGTTTCCTTCCCTACTTATCTTGACTTACTTTGCTTTTAGCTACAGAAGCTGCTCCTGAAGGTAAAGCCCTTCTGACTGCACATGCAGCAGCACTTTTCCCCTGGCTGAGTCATTCCTCAAGTTCACAGAGTTGAAACAAGCCAAGCACTTCCTGGGCAGGATTTGCATCACAGTCCTTTCCACCAGTACCCCCAGGATAGAGACAGTCCCCCAGGAGAGCCCAGGGAATTATGTTTAATAAAAAAACTACACAGAAAAATACACATGCTACATGACTCCCCTTCATTGACTGAATGACATTTTAAAAACAACCATAAGAACATTAAAGTATTCAGTACTGTAGCAGATGGGGAAAAAAATTCTTTTTCTTATCAAAGCTAAATTATTATATCAATTCTGGTCGTGAAGCCATGAGGTACTGGTGTTTTAAAACTCTACTATGAAAAATATTAGGAGAGGATTTTATCAAATATTAAAAAGCACAAGAAGTTATTTTAACTTGGATATTCCTCAATTTCTTTCTATTGTAAATCTATCCTTTTAATTTGAATCTCTTTGTCTTGAGCTGAAACGTCCCTGCCTATAAATATGCTAAATGGTATCGCATATTTCCAATAAACAATTCCAAAAGAATTCTCCACAGAATGAACTCAGTATTTTTTTACAGCAGCACCTCAGAAAGGCTAAAAAACAGTGATGCCTTCAAACAAAAAGCAAACAGAAACACCATTTTCTTCCTCAATCTCAACAGCAATTCCCTGTTAGGGAAGTTACTAATTTTACCGTTTCATGTCATTTTACTACAAGTCCAGTTACTTGGTGCAAGTCCCTAATAAATTAACAAGCAATCCTTAATAAAAGCCTAATCCTTGAGCTGCTGGAAGGACACTTTCTGCTTATTATTGTGTTTCTCATGACACCATTCCTTTGGCCACACATTTTGGGGCAGATGGCAGCGGAGTGAGCACCCACACTTTGCCCACACACCTTCAGGTATCTTCGAAGGGACAGAGTGTGCCAGCCAGCCCCACATCCTCTCACCAGGATTGTCAGCCTCTCATGGGGCTTGGCGGTGTCTGTGCAAGAGCACAGAATGGGATAAAAACAGAGAATAGGCCTAGAAAAGGCCACAAGGCAGCCCCTGAGGGGAGGTGCCCCCAGGGCAGGCCGCAGCCTCACCACAGGCAGGGCCCCCTCAGCCCGAGCACGGGGCACTTTCTTTCGAACAAAGCACTCCAGCTCAAATAAATATTTTATGGCTTGTTTGCCAACATTTTTAACAGCTCGCTCACACCCATCGTTGTTAAAAGATAAAATCAGGTAAGGGTTCACACGCAGTGCGATGTGGGAGCTGTGGAATCCCTCCCTGGCCGGGACGTGCGGGGCTCCCCCTCAGGCCTCAGAGCTCCGGGCCGGCTGTGGGGCAGAGGGGCCGGCCCGAGGGGCTGCTCGGAACCGCCTGAGCAGGTACAGCCCTGCACACAGGGGTGGGCACCTGCACCGTTCACCTGATCCCACCTGCACTGCTCACACACCTACAGGGCCATGCTGTGGCCATGTCCAGCCTGGGAATGCCACCACAGGTGTTGGGGAAATGCCCCAGACCTGCTACCTAGTACCCCGGGAGCCCATAAAGATAAACCAGCCCTGCACCCCACCCAGACCTGCTCGGCAGAAGGCAAGGAAACCTGCAAGGAAGGCTGAGTGTCTGCGGGTGGTAATGAAGGCACTGTGTCCTTCAAACCTCTACTGAAGATCCGTGGTTTCCAAAGGGATGCTGTTCCAGCCAAGAAAACAGCGCTGCCCGGACCATTCACCCAGCGCAGCCCATCCCCTCCCCAGCAGCACTCTGATTTTCCAGAGGCAGGGAACTGTCAGCAAAGCTGCCAGCTTTCCACTGAGAGCCTGGAGCCTCACCTTTCCATTACCCAAAGCATCTGACAGCCAGTTATCCCCGTGCTGCCTGAGCAGTACCAGACAGAATGATTGGAATTAGTATTTGCTGCCAAAAAATATTGGATACTTTCTAATCACACTAGGAGAGCTCTTGCTAGGTTTTCAGTCTCAGAGATGCTTAATATAGTGAAGCAGGAAGACAAAGTTTCACTTTCAAGCTAGAATTCAATAACCCTAGTTGAAGCAGTTTTAATTCAAACTTTAACCACTGCCTCAGCATCTAGAGATACAGTAAAGATCTTATACCTATTGTATTATCATTAAATTTTAATTCTCTCAAACCTGTGCCATGTCCCACAGAAGTTAATTCATAACTTATCCCTAGTAATCACAGCATAAAAATCAGGTTTTTATCTTTTGGGTTTGTATACAACTGTTGAATCCCATGAGTCCAAGTTCAATATACAGCACCTATTATTTTAATGTTCTGTTCCTGCGTTATCACTTGCCATACTTATTTACTGCTCGTTTTCTCTACAGTTCTCAATTTCCACAGTACAGCAAAATGTTTTTCTCTTCTATTTTATGTTCTATTAAAAGAGAAATTGAACTCATTGCTTTGACTTTTACCATGGCACTTGGAATATAAGGCAAGTGCCTGAGAATGGTCTCACTTTTATCAGAAGTTTGCACCTTTTCCTCTGCACTAAACATTGTTTCTTCACAACAAATGAATAAAAGCTTTGTTGTTAATGATTCAAACAAACATTTTAAATTATTAGGCTGGATGTTTCAGCCCTAACTTTGGTTAGAATTGTATTTCTGATGTATTGCACATTCTATGCTTTTATGTCATATGTAAATTTAAACAGTACTATGTATTTTTAAAACCCTGTGTTGAAAGATCTTTAAAGTTGCAAGGCTAAGTGAAGGAAAGCCAAAATTTAACCTGACTGTGCTGCGTCCTGGTGCATTCTCAATTATATTATGTCATAGGTTATTACATCTTGTTAAATTCAACTTGTCTAGCACTCTTCAGACCATTAAAAGATTCTTAAAGAGATGTTACATTTTCTGATTACAGTTTTTGGCTCTTATTTGTGTAGTCTTGTGTTAACAGTCTGATTTTCAAGTACATTTCTTGGTGACACTCAGCTTTGTCTGTGTAGAGCTCTTACTACTAAGTACTTACAGCTGATAAATGCCATTCTTAACAGAGGTGATTTTCATTCTGCTTCACTCCATTAGTCCAAAGTATAAAATTGCAATGAAAAGCTGCAATGTCCTCTTGGTAGTTTGACTCTACTTTGAGCTCAGTGCTGCCCATATTTATCTAACTTACAGACTCATTTCAAGGGGAAAAAAGCTTCAATTTTATGTACTTTTTGTTAAACCTGCCAAGGTTAGGGACCCAGTTCTGTGAACACTTTTCATGCAATCAGTTCCACCAAATGCCCATCACCTGAGGAGAGAGAATGACCTGTTTCAGGATGGGATATAATGCACAGCTCTGGTCATATTTTGCAGCTATTAAACTCAATACCATGGACTGTATTGGGAGAAACCTACAATTCAGTTGTTTTAAACTGCCACAAAACCTCCCAACTGCAAATTTCATTGTGCTTTGCACCAGTGATAAGGGAGCTATTTTCACGCAACTGCACGCTCTTAAGATTTTTGAATTTCTCATCAGAACCCCAGTAATTAAGTATTTATAGATGACAAAAAATGCACCTAACAGGAACAAACCCATTTGTTTCCTATGTGCTTCAAACCTTTCATGAATAAAGTAGTACCAAGGGTAACCTTTCATGAATACAACCTTAGGGATCACAGAGTGCCCTCAATCAATGCAGGGAACTCATGTTGACAGAGTGTATGGGAAACAGATTGAGGTATTAAAGCACATAGCCTCTGGTGTTTTAGATGTAAATACTATAACCATCAAATATTTAGACTCTTATGTAAGCAGTATGTCATTTTTTAAACAGTTACTGCTTGGAATAAATCTTTAAGGATGGAATTTTCAGAAGTGCTCAGTATTGGCCTAACTTTGCTCTTACTGAAATCAATCATAAAATTTTCACAACTTCAGAAAAATACTTTGTCTGTTTATATGTTTCCACAGCACTAAGCACAATAAGTCTTGATCCTGGCTGGGGCCTTTTGACTCTGCTGTAATCTAAATAAATTGATTTATAGGAGATCAGTTAGATAAATTATGAGGAAAAACACACATACATACAAAACAGCTAGGGTGTTTCATGATGGCATAGCAGCCTTTGGAACTTCTTCATCATTTTCTCTTTGAATCTTAAAACACATTTGCCTTCTTTTATATTAATTTAAATTCCTTGTTATTAGTTTCCTCCACCATAATTCCATCTTAAATTTCCAGTGAAGTAACCCTCCATTAAATGTAACTCACTTTCTTAACACAAACAAATCCCACTTAATCTACACCATATACACATTTATTTTGGGATCTGACTCATACATTATTTCAGCAGAATATAATCTCTATTTCCACAAAAGCTGTTGTTAATAACAGTGATATGGAACCTCCTCTATACTTCCAGGAATAACTACCTTTGTTGAGCTGGGAAAGAGGAAGAGAGTGTGTTTCTTTTACAGGTTTGTAGAGTGGTTAGAACTGTTTCTTTTGTTATTTCACAAGATTCACACAAACATTAATTTACACAGGGATTGGCAGTTATTTCACTTTAATATACATGCCAACCTGAAACCTGTCTAGAAAGATCTTATTTGCTTCCAAAGAGCTGCACTGAGACCAAGACAAAACTACTTCTGCTTTTCACTCAACATGGGATTTCAAAAGGTCGATACCGAAATGCCTTTCTCCCTATTTTCTCCAAATAAAATGCTGCGAGTTCTTGAAATGAAGGTTCCACAGACAATTCTCAAGGCATATTTTTGGGAGCTGCTACGCCCATTCCCTTGTCCCTGCTTCAGCCACTTATTCCCAACTTCCTCACTGCTCCTGTGGTTGGAGCTACACAGCTGATTTTGGATCTCTGTGATGATCCAGACCAAGACTAAGTCCTTTTTCTCTTCCTTGAAAGTTTGGGTTTACCCTGGGCTCAGTCCCAGCCTGGTTCTCCTGTGCAGAGCTGCTCCAGGATGAGGGAGGGGGAGCTCTGAGGAGCCAGAGCTGCACCTGGCAAGGACTGCACCAACACCCACCTGTGCCATGGGACTTATTCCTGTACCACCAAAAGCATTCTCACCACATCCCTCAGGAAAGCAGGAGCAAGAACACATGACGTTATAAAGCTGGCAAAAGAACAAACCTCCAAGAGTAGCCAAAGTTGTAAAATAGGCTGGGGAAGGAATCAGGTAACGATAACAGCTTGTTCATCTTCTTTACCTAAATTCAGGTGATGTTATCACTAGCCCCAGCCTGCTATATATTTTATAGTAGGCAATTTTAGTCTTTCAGATTAGCAAGCTATATATATATTTAGTGCTTTATTCTCAAACTGTTTCACCACAAATGACAGCTCATTTCACAAACAGCTTATCTTATGGCTAAAGATATATAAATACATACTAAAAATGCTGCTGAAAGTCTCAGAATGTATAATGCAGCCTGGTAGACATGGTAGTGATTGTAACACTGCATTGTAGACACAAATGTTAAAGAAACTTGGCAAGAAGCAACACATTTTAGCTACTCAAAATTCAGATTTTCTCAGACTTGTCCCCTTCTGATGAATGGAACATATGGGAGTATTGTTCATAAAACTTACATTGCTTTTCTTGATGTCTACCAAAATTCCTCATCATGACAATATTTACCAAGATACATACAGATTCAAATTTGAATTAATTACCCAGAAGTTTTTCTGTGCTTCCAGGTTTGCTGGAAAAGAAAAACACTTCAGAAGCAATGTGTTGTGAGCATTTAGCAGTAGATGTTGTAGCAGCAGAGGTAGCAGAGTGCTTGCTGGGGAAGGGAGCTACCCAGTTAAAAGCCATCAATGCTGAGTGAAATAAAAGACAGGGAAGAAAGCAACAGCTTTGCCAAGAAGCAGTTTGAAATCTGACATTATAAACAAAACACATTTAGATCTAGACATAAATCCTCCATATGCTGAAGGCTCAATAATATTTTAGCTAGCATTATTACTTACAAACGGTTTCTGAAATACAGCATCAAAACTGCAGAACAGCCTTTAACCTTGTGTTCATCCACTCAAGAGCCACGTTATTTATTATCCTTTATCCCTTAATTATGGGGACTTCACCTACTGCTCTCTGCTCATTTGAAATGCAGAATAAAATACAATGGATGTCTAAAGACTTAACAGGTGTCAACCAGATATTTGCCAGCTACCACTACTATTCTACTGGGAGGAGTTGCTGTTCTATAAATACTAATTAGAGTTTTGCACATGATCTTGCTGAAATACCTAAGGTGATGAGTGGCCAGTTGTTACTTTTAAAAGATTAGCACAATTTGAAAAACTAATGTCCCCGACGAGGCAATGCTCACACTGAATAATCAAGAGTTATAGCTGTTCTCTGCCCAAAGGGAATATTTGCTCACTTCATCATTTGGAAAATCTGCTGCCTCTCGAACAACTCACTCTTCTATTTAACTTTGAGAAACTTGTAAAACTTTGTGCAATCAATATAATAGTACAGTATATGTACTTAGATGGTCTTCCACTGCTATGCCCACATGGCAGGCTTTACTACCTTTACTTCCAAAGACAGAGCTCTCAGTGTGAAATCATGATTAAGAAACTGCAAAAAAATAATGTTGTACTTAAATCAAGCAGCAAGGAAAAATAGGATTACAGTATAAAGTCCATAAACACAGCCAAAATTCAATTTCCTCAAATCCATCTCCCTTCAAATTCTTCTCCTCCACTAAACAGGAAAAACAAACACAGGCAAATCGGAACAGGTCTCTATGATACTGAGGTTTTATATTAAAAATTTATATATAGCAATTTTTGTTTTTAAAATCCCCTCCAATTCTCTAAAATCTTGGTGCAATATAGCTGAAAAAACAGTTAATTTTAACACAAATGTTAAAGTGACACAGCCCATTTCCTTGGTTTGTAATAAAATCTTGAGTTTTATCTTGCCCAGTCTGCTATGGAAAGGAACTGATGTCACCAGGTGTGACACATTGATGTATTTCAATATGTGAACTGTGCTTCAAAGCAATGAAATTTGATACAAATGATACAATCCCTTACTATTTAGTGTCCATGACCATGTGTGGGGAAAACATATATATCATTTTAATCAGGATTTTTTTCAGGCTTTTAATTTTTTCTTAATAAATATTTTTCTTTACTGTGAAACCTATATTTTTCCTTATCCCTCAAGGATATCCCTACTGCTTCCTCTTTTCCAGTAGCTCATTACTGGAAATATTTGGCCTTACTTCAAAAGAGAGGAATATGTCAACACCAGAATATCTGTGTCCACATAGAGTGCTTTGATGACAGTGATATACTCCATTTACATCAGTAACACTGAGCTGAACTTTGATGCTGTCTGCATTTAAAGATCTTACCCCACAGGGCAAGAGAATACAGGTCAAAAACGTTGATCTCTGTTTGACACACTCTCTACTTCAAGAGCACTTGGCAGCAATTTGTTCCAGAGTCAAGAATCAAACTCACAAAGTGTTGCAAAGCTTGGAGCCATGTTTGCATAACCACATTCAAAACAAATATTAAAATTCACAATCTCTGGAGGCCAATCTACTTTTGATATGCAGTGGTTTGTGAGCAATACAGTCAAATTCTAGCCTGAGTACAGTACGAAGCTTCTCATTTAAATCTAAAAGCCACAACTCAGGCTTGAACATCTGTTATTAAGGGGAATAATGTACCTATATCTTTCAAATGAAAAAAAAAAAATAAAACAGGCACTTTATCATCTAAAACTCAAAACTGATTATCGAAAAAAGGGAGTGGAATAGTTATGTGTGACACAGAGTTGTGCCTATCACTGTGGCCAGAGGAAGTTGGGTGAATTTCGGTATGGAACAAATGCCTCCACAGGCAGGCACAATAATGATTAATTCCTCAAATATTTCATACAGAGGAGTTCAGAGATGAAGCCTGAGGTACAGAGTATTTGTAGCCCATGGCTACTGGTAATCTTCCTTTTAACTGGATTTAAAAACCTTTAGTGTTTCTTCAGCTTTTTGTAATTAATATATCATTTTCTAATTTAATTACATTGTGTCCACTAAACTGCTATGCTGACACAAACCCTAATATGAGGTGGAGAGTTTCAATAGTTTCCTTCCACACCTTCCTCCCCTGATGTAAAGCTCAGCACTTTTGCAGCATTGAATGATCCAATATTGCTTACAAGACTAATACATACAAAACATCAAACAGGATCCAATCAATGCAGCTGGATATTGCCCTGCTCGTGTTCAAGGACCACAGCCACCTGTGTGCTACAACAACAGCTGCAAGTACTGGTAAATCCTATTTCAGCAAACAGAGAAAGAGAAAATTTTGTTTACAGGTTGCACTAGAATGCCATGGAAACAGATACAGAGGTAACTGTGAAAGGCATAATCCAAATGGAAGACAGCCCTGATAGAGCTCATACATCCAAAAATAATATATATGTTTTCCCACTTGGAAAACACATGCATAAATCCTATTAACATCAAGACAGAAAATTATACTGAGTAGACCCCAATATCACTAAGGTCCCCGATAACAGTATGAATTAATGTGCACCTTCAAAGCAGAGCAAGGTGTTTTCATATTCAGGCTATTAGAAAAAAATAAAAATATCTTAATAGAATAATCATCTTTTTAAAGAAAAAAAAATTACATCTTGAATTTTTGAAACAGGATTAAAGTGTGGTAGTAGCCCTGTAAAAGGAAGCTGCTCAGCACCTGCTGCCTACACTGCGCCTGGCTTCAGGCAATGTTATTCATTCCTCGCTTTCATGGGAGCAAAATGCATCCTCTAAAAATATAAAACACAAAAATAAATAGGTCTCCGGGGAAATGGAAGAGAAATCTGTTTTAAAAATAGTGAAGGAGCCTCTATGTTCTAAAAAAATAAGTCCATTTTGCATTGTTTTGTAAGATTTACACTTTAATTTGAAAACAAAGTAAGGCATAAAATTTGTATGAAAGCAATATCTGATTTATAGATAAACTTAAAACACAATACACTTAGCTGCAAATACCAGATCCCAGTGAGAGAAGAAAAAGGTTTTGAAAAATGATTAAAATATGCTTGATAAATGTGGCCCTGCAATGCCCCAAAAGATTTTTCTGAAGTTAAATAGTAAACACAATTAACACGACTTTTGCTACAAAAACACTAAATGCAATGGATTTTTTTAATTAATTTTCAATGTTATTACATGTTCCTATTGAGCTGGAATTGACTCAATCCACTAACTGTACTGTGAGACAGTTCTTTTGTCCATATGACCTTATCATCTAGACAAAAAGCCAAATATCCATTCCGCTGGTCATAAGGAGAGGAAGCCACAGAATGTGAACAATCTTATGACCACCCTTTCCATCTTGTGAGTGAAAAATTTGTGACCGTTGAAGCATTTAAGACAGATATATTTATAAAGCCCAGATAATGTCCAGCTTGATCAAATGTATTACTAATTAACCAATAAAAAGTAGCAGCTGTGAAGGCTGACAAGAATAACTTACTGAGCACCTCTGGCCTAACCTCACTATCCATATTCAAACAAGTCTCCTGGCAAAGGCAAATCATATAATTCTTGGGAGTCTTGCATGCATTCAGACTCACTAGATTTACATATTATTATTCACAGTAGATGTTTCATTACATTTGCTTTGAGAAAATGTACAATCTATATGGGTATTCACATGTTTAATATGCACATGAATTCCCATTTTGTACATTTTATGCAGCTGATGATGAGGTTGTTTGGCCTCTCTCTGTCTTAGACCAGGCACTGCTCATTCACGTGAGGTCAACTCATGTGGTAGAGCTCATATTCCTCCTCCAAACTCCAGCCACCCCAAAACAGGCAGAGCAATTCCAAGCAGCTTTGCAAAACCAACCCCAGTCCATCTCCCATAATATTTGCAGGGTTTTTTTTGAAGATTAATGCAGGCAAAAAATGGTACAATTACTGTCCTAAGAGCTGGATAGTTGCTAAAAACCAATTTTCCCCAAGCCCTGACTGCTCAGTTTGCTCAAATGGACATAATTTCAGTCATGCCACTTGAAACAAGGCACTACAAGGGGTCTCCAAAATTCACATTGACAAAGACAACTTCTCCTCACAACACTGTTGCATCAAGATACTCTCAGGTAAAGGTGCTCCTCAACCATGGGGTCTTTGGTACAAGTGCCAAGTAAAACATGTTTATGTCATTAATTCTTTGAGAGAATAACTCACCATTTTGGTCGGCTTGTGGATTTCACCATTGGAGCCATCCCATCTCTGTAGAGGCTTTTTGTTTTACTGAAGTTGACAACATTGAAAATTACTCTCTGGAAGGGAAAAAAAGGAAAAGAGATGAGATCAGGTATAAATTCTGAAAGAGTTTCTATGTGTGTTGCCTATACCAGATGCATAAAAATATAGAAAGATAATATAGGAAATGTGTACCTTATGAATTATTGTTATTCTCCATAGACCTCAGGTAATGGATATCCTGTCTGTTCCAAGTATTTAAAATGTCCATGTTGTTTTACACTGCACTGATGCATATGAAATATATGTTTTTAATTTAACATGCTGATTTTTCAGTAGGAATCCTACCCAGATGAAAAAATATGCAGAGCAAGTCCAGTGTGCTGCAGTTAACATTGCAGAGGTGGATGGAAAGCTGGGAGATGGGGTAGGATTCCTTGTGAAAACATTGTAACTGCTTCATAGAATCATAGGATAGAAACACAAAATTCCTGAAGTTGGAAAAGACTTCCAAGATCAAGTCCAACCATTAATCTAGCACTGCCAAGTCCACAGCTAAACCATGTCCCTGAGCACCACATCTACATCCGTCTGGAGAAGGCAACCACTTCCCAAGCAGACAGTTCCAATCCTTAACAACCCTTTCAGTGAAGAATTTTTTCTTAATATGCAATCTAAAACCTCCTCTGGTAAAACCTTTTGTCCTATTGCTTGTTATCTGGGAGAAGAGACTGACACCCACCCTGCTACAACCTCCTTCCAAGGAGTTGTAAGGTTTCCCCTGAGCCTCCTTTTCTCCAGGCTAATCACCCCCAGCTCCCTCAGCTGTTCCAGATTTGTGCTCCAGACCCTGCCCCAGCTCTGTTGTCCTGCTCTGGACTCTCTCCAGCCCCTCAATGTCAGGCTTGTCATGAGGGGCCCAGAACTGGACACAGCACTCGAGGTGTGGCCTCACAGTGCCCAGCACAGGGGGACAGTCACTGCCCTGCTCCTGCTGCCACCCTATTGCTGGTACAATCCAGGTGCCACTGCCCTTCCTGCCCACCTGGGCACAGCTGGCTCATGCTCAGCCCCTGTCCACCAGCATCCCCAGGGCATTTTTCCCCAGGCAGTTTTCCAGCCACTGCCCCAGCCCGGAGCACTGCAGGGGTTGTGGTAGCCCAAAGGCTGGACCTGGCACTTGGCCTCGTTGAACCTCATACAATTTTTAATCCTGTCCATATCCTTGTGCAAGAGCCTTCCTGCCTTCCAGCAGATCAACGCTCCCATCCAAGTTGGCGCCATCTGCAAACTGACCAAGGGTGCACTTGATTCCCCATCCCTCTTAGCCTTCACATAGCAGCAGCAGCAGCAAAAAAATAAAGTCTTCTGATTTCTTTTTCCTCAAAGATAGGAATATTTCTCCTCCTTTCCCCTGGTAAAAGGAAAAAATTTCCTTTGCAAAAAGTGTACAGGATACCTACACAGAAATTGCACATAGCCATCAGTTGTTTGAATATAAGATATAAGAAGAAAAGGTTCTAAATCTGATCTTAGTCTAAACTAAAACTTTGGGAAAACTGTAGGTGATATTTAGCAGGTCAAGGCAAGAGCAAAATTTAGATCTTTAAGGGTAATGGACTGATACTAAAAGCAAATTAATGCAGGGGGAAGACAAGAGAAAACAGAGACAAAACCTTTTTCTTTACCATCTGTTTGCTTCAAGTCATTTCATACAAAATTACTTATTCTCTCTCTGTTAAGGAAGTCTAAATTGGATCTAGCTCATCTCATGGAGCACACTGACTTTTCAGATGGTAAATGCAGTATCCCTCATTTGTTGTACTCTTTTGATACCCAGCATTGATCTACTCCAACAAAACAAAATATGAAGTCTAAATTAGTTTTTATAAAACAGTCCACAATATAGTGATACATTCAATTTCTATGTATCTCTTTACATTTGTTTTTTAAAGGTAGAAGTGAAGACAAACCACTAAAAATTATATTCACACTTTTCTTTTAGAACAAACTATCGTAATGTTGGCAGCCTTCATAATGGTCCAGGAGAAGCCTAAGAACTGATTGATCACTGTTTAAAATCAAACAATTTTTGACTGAAACAATCAGATCAATTAAGCATTCATATGTAAAACTTTGCAAAAAACAAATCTGGACCTCCCAGGCAGTCTGCTCAGGCAACATGGAGTGATAAGATTAAAGTGAAAGGAATCACCAGTGGGACACACACAGGAACCAGGCACATTTAGCCTTTCATATGGGGCAGGTAGGAAGCCAGGTAAACTGCATAGTCCTAAGTAGCTCTGTACTCAAGAAAAATTAAGCAAGTTTTTTTGAGGTAAGGTAGTGCCGAAGATTTTGTGAATGGGAGCACATACTTCTCTATGTTGCAAATTCTGCAAATCAGTAAAAGCAAAATCTAAAAATAACCTGTAGGTTTGACTAGAACTGACATGAAAAACTATCAAGTTGAGAAAATCACATTCTTGAAGGTGGTAATTCAATTTTCACCAAAGGTAGTGAGGAAACTACGTATCCCTGCACAAGAGTTACTGTGTATTTTGAGATTTTCTAATGGTTGTGAGATGAACTTATTTTTAGAACTCTGGATGGAAGAATGCACTGAATTTACAGAAGGTTATGTCTGTAATTTTAAGTATTTAGGATATTGCTTATCTGATGAAATATCCACCTTGGGAAGTCTCTAGTTATTTTCCATCTTTTTACATTCACAATGGATGGTTTCAAGTTAGAGAATGGTATTTAGGTCTCCACATGCTTTATGCTCTACATGGAAGCATTTCCCTTTATTAGAATGCTCCGATTTTCCTCTGTTACTTAACTCTGTTCATATTTTGGAAAACAAATTAAGTTGCAACAAATTGGTTTGTTAATCTTGATGTTTGCATGGAGTGAATGAAACAAACAAGATCTCCAAACCAATTGCCTTAAACTTTGGATGCAATCATGTCACTGTTGGAAAGGGAAAGTTGCTAATTTTGTTACATACTGACTCAGAGCAGACAGCTGGTAGAGAATGTTCTTATTCCAATCAAGCTTATTTTGTATAATGAGTTGGGCAAATGTACACAACTGGGTAAGCAATGTATATAAAAACAAAAATATGCAGCTCATTTAACAAAACACTGCAGATTATAGCGTTCGGAGCGCTCCTGCTCGCCGCGGAGCGAGCAGTTAGCAACGTGTGCAATTCCCCCAGCATGGCACCCAGAGAGATTGGCAGAACCAAAAATTTAACAGCACAGAACAGAACTTTATCAACACACACCACCGAAGTAATAAAGCACACAGACCGAAAGCACTCAAATGAGCAGCTGAACCCCGTCAAGTATTCCTGGTGATAGTTAAAATAGTCCATGCAGCTCAGCCAGTGAAGTGTGCAAAAATGTAATGACTACAGGATACACACTGGATACACACGCTGGAAAAATATGCAGCTTGCTCAATAAGGTATGCAAACAGCTTTGAACTGAATGCTATCATAAAAGGCTGTGATACAGCAATCAAAGTTTTGCTGAACAGATCTAATTTTTAGTCTAATTTCTGCCTATACTTATATCCTTTAACATACCAGTTATGCAGCATAAAGAGCAAAAGGACTAGAAACCAAACTGTGCATGTTAAAACACTTTTTTTGCAAGAAAATTATCACTATTCTGAATGATTATATGAGTTATAGAAAGGTACAAGATTATCATCTTATAAGCAATATAACTGAGATACTCCAAAATGAGTATTCAAGAATTTAAGAAATGTCAAGTTAAAAAATAAAACTAGATTAAACGTACTTAAAATTCCCCAGAAATTGTTCTGGTCTCCAGAGCATCAATACAGAGAAAAATGGCAGAAATTTTTACAATAAAAATACTTGTTGGGTGTTTGGGAGTGTATGAATACCACTAAAAGAAGCAATATTCAAACTGATGCTGTACCAGAAATTCTAATTCTGTGCTTTCACTTCCGATTTAGGATGAAATCTTAAATCTGCTGCATTATTTTGACAAACTGATCTGCAGTTTCTGGATAGGTGGAAGAGGCATGGTGCAGAAAAGCCTCTCAGGACAGCACCAAGTCAAAACATGCTCTTGGGGATGCACCAGGATGTGTTGTGGCTTCACAGCATGAGGGAAAAAAACTGCTGTGGTCTTGGGCTCTGTGCTTGGGCTGCTAAATCTGAGACAGATGTTGGAGAACATCAGACAAGGCAGGCAAGTTCTGCCCACTGAGAGAAGAAGGAGAAAGACTTCTTTCCATAACTTGGGCAGTAAGTTTGAATTTGAAGGTATCTTGCTGATAAAACCATTTGGATAGAAAACAAAGGAAAAGCTTGGTACTTCCTTTAGCCTTAAAATTTACTGATTATGTCTAGTTTTCCTTATAGTCCTTTGCAGACTTACTTCAGGAATTAAAAGCAGAAACAGGTATTAAGGGATGCTCAGTGCATTTAGCATGAGAGAGGTAAAGATGAACCATGAATAAAAGGAGGAAAAGTGGCAGAAATATGAAAAACTTTTTTTTTTTTTTTTTATTGCCAGCAGTTTTCCTGACTGGAGCTGGAAGGAGTTGCTGGCTATTTGAGGTCAAGCACACAGCAGGGTGGGTTTGGTTTGGAGCTGAAGGCACCGAGAGTGGATGGGATTGTATTAAGCAGCATATTCCAACAGGGCTCACCCAGGTCCCAGCAGGTTTTCCAGCTGAATCAGGTTTCCAAAAGAAAGTCACACCTTTGATAAAGGTTAAGTGCCTTCCCCCAGGACAAGGACACACCAGGTCCCTTCAAAAAGGCTCCCAAGGTTATTTCACATGGTTTTCCCTGCCCGGCTGCTCACAGAAATAACTGTGCAGCTCTGGCTGACATTAAAAGGAAAAAAAGAAAAAAACCAACAAACACACCATAGAACACCACTAAATTCTGCCTGAGGCAGACACCTGGCACGGAAAATTTTATGTTAAATCATTACCAGTATGAGAGTTTTAACTAACTGAAAATAGGGTTTGCAGTAGGAAGTGTCAGGCCTTCTTAATATTGCTGTAACATACATATATTAAATATTCAAAATTATATAATATATTTAATATTAATAGCATAATAATTTCAATTCAGTGTACAATGCTGGATGCTACCAGTAGGAGCTATCAAAGTACCTGGGGACCAATTGTTTGAAGTCAGTCATGAAAAATGTCTTCATTTACCCAGCCAAAATAAGAGAACTGGGCACTAAGACCCTTCAGCTGAAATGAAGTCTGAGATTTTGTGACTTGAATGAACATTAAAGATCCAAAGGTGCTGGATACCATGAGGCTCTGCCTTGATACCTTGCTTTCCTCTCCTGTAGATTCTTTAGATATTACAGTGTTTTGTGAATTCCTGAAACCTACACCTTTTTATGAGTTGAGTCCATGCCTTGGCAAAAATCTGGGTTATCATTTCCTTCCTTCCTTCTTTTTTTAAAAAAAGATGTAAGTTTTCATTCTTTTAAAGGGCAGATCTACTTCAGAAGGAGAGAAAGAAAACAAAACACAAAGAAAGAAAAATGAACCAACCCCATGACTCGTGAGATTTTGAGACACCATTTATGAATGTGAGAAAGTGGCAACACAGGATTGCTGCCTGCTCACCCAAAAAAAGTGCTGCATTTTGGTATTTGAGTCAGAAGGTCTTTAGGATCTTTTCTGACAAAGCACCTTATACAAAGCTGTACAAAAATAAATTACACTGGAGGGACTTCCAAATGGAAAGAAAAAAGTGTCACCTGCAACTGTTATCAATGCTGAAGAAAACAAGTAATATAACAGTCAGGTCTGTGCAAAATCCCCAATGAGAACTTACAAATAGCGTTTTTCTGACCTTTTCAAATTTAAATCATTCATTACTGCTAACATTTTAAAATAACCCGTGCTTTTCTTTCCCCTTTGTAGGAACACTTGTCCTTTCAAATGGAAAAGTTTTTAATATTGACAGCATTTAGCCTTTTTCTCTTCAGCTAAGGAGCTTTCAAAACCTGCTGATGCTCAGGAGGGGAACATAAATTCTCACTTTCAGAGGGGGGAGGATGCTGGGGACCACTGAGAGCTCCACCAGCCTAGCTCATCAGCTGCACCTGTGTCTTGTTAACTGTAAACTCTCGAGTCTTTACAACACAACAAAATTTTAGGAAAGTGACGCAGCAAATGCATTACAGATTGTGAATTATTAGTGTTTTTCCCTTGGTAGAGATCTTCACTTAGTTACTTGAAAGAGAGGAATGCTGAAGTCTGGGATGTTGCAAAGAGCAGCATTAAAATGAGACCCAAAGGACTTTAATACAGCAAGACCTCTGATATAATGGTTTGCTATATTAAATTAGTTTAGCCTTTATTGTGGTATTTGTCTGTGTGTGGGAGATATTCCTGAGTTTGATGCTAGCCCAGCACCCTTGAGTGTTTTGAGCATGAGTGTTTTTCAGGTAATGGGGTTTAACTGTGTGCCAATGGCAAAAAATACTTTAAAAAATAATTACTAGTTTAGGCATTTGCCTGGTTGTCTGTCCTTTCTTTGCTCTCAAACTAATATGCTTAGGCATAGACCCACAGAAGGTGTAGGACCTGTGCAAGCCAGTGCTCCTTCCCCACTTGGAATTTCACTTTTACCTCACTAAGTTCTATGGCAAGGGGAAACTGTGGAGAGGATTCTCTTCAGCAGAAATCTTTCAAAAGGATTTACAGAGGAATTATTCCTCCCTGTTTAATGTCATGTTGAGGGCTGACCTGGCTTCTCTGTGTGACCTGTTGGACTTGAAAATTAGGAGAGCAAGAGTCACTCCAAGTTTTCCCAACTCAACTTTTTTTTGGAAAAACAGCAACTTTTTCATTGAACAGAATAACAATACTGTTCTCTTGCAATCATAAGTCATCTTTCTGTTTTAACTTTTCATCTGAACATCAGTAATCTGACACTTTCAATTGAAAACTCAGAAATGTCCATTTGGAAAGCCAGCAGTTGTGTAATTAGACTGACTCCTGTTCCTTGCTCCCTTGGGCCAAAATCTCCAATAGAATTGCAAATGTGTCACAAGACATATATTGGATTGTGTTGATTCATCAAAAATAAAATAGCACAAGTCCTGACAGGGCATATAACCAGGCTATAGAGTTATTTAAAACAGGTTTGAAGCTGAAACCTTCTTGCCATTTTTTTTCCCCATTCTCTGTCGCAAAAGGTCAAATTTTTTGCAAAAATAACAAAAGCATCTTTATTTAATCAGCTTGGGGGGAAAAAACAGTACTTTTATTATTTCCTCTCTCTTAATATATATGCAGGCTTTGGCAAAGGAGCTACTTCCAGTTCCATTTCTGGGAAATTGCAGAGCTACAGGGATGTGTGAGGAACTTTTTATTTTATAACTGACAGGTGCCTGAGCCCTATTGGCCTTGTCATTGCCTTTTTCCATACCCATGAATATTTTCAGGAATCAGTAATACAATAAAACAGTGCATGGTCTTTATCTGAGACTTTCTCAGCCAGCTAAATTATCTCCTAATAGATTCCATGCCACATTGCAGCCACTGCCAGATGACATTTGAAGTAGCATCATGTATTAAACTCATTCTGCATAATTACAGAAGCTATCCATGTTTAGGTTCTATATTCTTTTCAATCAATATTATGGCTGCAGGTGGATAGTAACAGCTGGCTGTTCTGGAACATGTTAGCAAAATTTGCGGATATCTTACATCCCTCAAGAGGAAGCAGCTGAAAAGACTTACATTTTCCTTTTCCTAATAGAAATTATTTAGCCAGTGAGAAGAAATGCTACAAAGTTTTGTAGGATTTGAAATAGTTCTAATAACAACAACATCACCTTGGTGGTACAAAAAGATAATGCTATCAATGAAATGTTTTCTAGTCCAAATCCCCTTCGTGGTTCAGGGCCCACAGCAGGCTTCAAAACAATGAGATCAGTCTGGGAAAAAAAATCACCTCATATAGGAACTATGGTAAGAACCCATATTTATGAGCACTGGCATAATGTGTGTCCTGAAGAGCAGAGCATGGAGTGGCACTAAGTTCATGTGGGAGCATTCTACACACTCTACACAGACTTCTTTTCTGGGCCCCTCATAAAGTGCAAATCAGATCCAGAATCAAAGCCTCCCTTCCCAACAAGGGACACAGTTACCTACAAATTAGACCCTGGTGATGGACACCAAAGTGATGCAGAGCTTCAAGCATGCAGGTGGAGTGCTGAGCACTCTCACCCAAAACACTGTAAGGCAGCAGGTGACAGTGGCACTAACAGTGACAGAGTGACACTGATATTTGTGTGGATCATGATTTTGCTCAACCCCTAAGCACACAGAAGGTAATAATCACGATTTAAATAGCATGCAAACAGAAAGGCAGAAATCCATCTGATACCCAGGCTGGGAGATGAGAATGAAAAAGCCTTTTCAAGTGTAGGTCCTTGTGAGGAAGATAAAGAAAGCCCTGTTAAGGGAGAGATTTGGATGAAGCTTTCCCAGCAATTGTTTACTTTGTATTTTTGCAGCTGGCATTTTTCACAGCTAATGTTTGTCTGAAGCTTGTGGGAAAATTCTGTGGGGGAAAAGAAGGAGATGATAACACACAGAAGGCAAGACAGGATATATGGGAGGGCTCAAAAACCAGCACTGATGTATTTGCCTCAGTGTTCTCTGATGAGTTACAAAAAAATGTCATTTTGATGTGTGCAACCCCTGTGCAACTGTTACTGCCAGTGGTCTTGGTCATGTTACTGGGATCATAGCCTTGCAAACTTAAACCCTCTCTATTTACTTCTCCAATAACTAAGCACAGATGGGCTTTGTGTCCAGGTTATTCATGGAGGTCCTTGGTTTTCCCTTTATTTTCTTTAATTCAAGCATTTTAGTAGCTATTACAATGAAACCTTTGAACTTTCTATGTTCTTCCATGCATGGCTCTGAATAGTTAATAGAATAAAGGTTTCCCATATTGTACAGCTCCTTTATATTTAGACAGAATTTGAATTGGATCCTTACTGGAGTAGCTGCAGTGCTGATGAAAAAAAAAAAAAAAAGCAAACTTTTTTTTTGAGGGAAAATATAAACTATATGCTATCAGTTTCATGAAAATAAGAGATATTGTTATAGAATGTACCCTCTAGTTTTCCTTTGCAAAATTAATAATCCCTTCTATTTCTACATAGCAGGGTTAAAATACTGGGGTTTTTTTCTTCTCTTTCTAGTTGGATCCTTTTGCAATATTGCAACATTCACACAATTCACTGATTTCTATAAGAAAATGCAATCGATGTGTTAGTGTACATTGGAATCTTAGCATTGACAACCAGGAGCTTGCAGTATTGATTTGAAAATAAAAAAAGCTCATGATTTTTACAGTTCTTCAGCACTATTTCTTGTATTTTCAATTTTCACTGCTTAGAATTCTACTCCAAGAGTCTAACTCATGTACTAACAGACTATTCAAAGTTTTGTGCTTCAAAAGAAAACCCAAGGGTAAGTAGAAGGAAATCTGAAGTAATTCCTGCTATTTTTTGTGTACCTATTTGACATTTAGAATAAGACCTCAGAACTGCCTTAACCAACCCTAATAGTAAGGGGATCTATGAATTGTAGTCAAAGCTTTAAAAATCCCATTCTGAAGCTGAAATGCTGAATGTTAGATTCAAATGCTGATCTCTGTCTGTTTGCAAAGGTGATTCACAGCATGTGGAATAAACATGTTTTGGCAGTGTCATGAACAGAACAGCTAAACAAAGGAACAGGGAGGATTTCAATAGGAAAGTTAAATGTCTCAAAGCAAGGTGCCCCGTGCTGTATTTGTGTAACACAGGTGCCATTCCCCTCTGGCATTCCTCCCTGTCACTGGAAAGGGGGGAAAAAACCCCAGCAATGGCAAATTCTCGTTACTGGGGTGAGCAGTATAACTGCAGTCCAGTCAGCCATGTCCTCTTGCTTTCAAATGCCAGAGGTAAATCTTCATTGTGCCCTGCCTGAGTTTAAAATGTGGATTAAAAAAATAAAAAAATCTGTGTTCAGAAAAGCTCTCGAACACATAAATATTTAGCCCCACTTTAAGTGTTCCTAGAGGCTTGAAGTTAAGCAAACATTCACACTTTCTTGCTGAATATGGGTGGATTTCTGATTCAGGATTTAAGACAGTCTAGAATTATAGGAGGAAGGTGCTGGGTTTGCCAAAAATCCCATAGGCACCATTTATCCTTAGTAAGTGATCACTGTAGATTGGAAGTGACGTTTCTGCAGCTTTGGGATGCAGCAACATTTTTATTACTGTTACAGATCAACTTTAAGTGTAATATTGTTTTGTTAGTTTATGTAAATCAATCTGCTGTATGAATAAAAGGAATTTGGAAATGGATCGCTCATCTTTATTGGCTTTGAAGTACTGACTATTTGGTACTTTGCTGAAATTATTATATTACATTGAGTTATAAGAAATATTGCTCAGATACTAAGCAAGTCTCAGCACAAATTCTGGTAATTTTCCATCAAAAACAAGACTCCAAAAAGATATAAATATGGTACAGTGCTGAACATCTTTCTAAAAAAATTGTATCATCTATGTCCAAAGCCCCTTTCAATATGATGCAGATTTGATTTTCCTTCAGATCACTTCCAGAAGGTAGAGTAGAAATCTGCTGTGAAGTGCCCTCCTGGTAGAGAAAACATCATCTCTAAATGGTTGCTTATTCTTCTGCAAAGCAACAGTAACAGCAGGCTGCTATGAGGCTACTACGAATGCTCTGTGCATTTTAACAGGTAAATTCTGCACTCTTTAATATGCCAGGTTGATGGAATATTCAAAGTTGCTGAAAACCCTTCTGGGGAAATGTGAAAATTGATAACATTGCTTCTCATAACTCAGTATTTTAATATAACATCTCAATATTAACAGTAATGCTGCAAAAAGATCTTTCACACTTTATGTTGTTCAATTTTTTCATTTTGGAAAAGACTCAAGAGTTTTTTTGGAAACCATATGTAAATATAATTCCTTTCAGATTTCCTAGAGTTTTAAAATTGTAATGGCAGAACATACAAATTATTAGCAAAAAAAAAAAAAAAATTGTAATCAAAGATCCAAGGCATTCCTCAGTTCCCTTACAAATAATCACAGCTGATCATCTCTCATTTCCCAGAGTGCCATTTAAGCCCTGAGCTTTCCAGAACACTAATGCGGTTTACACTTATTTTTACTGCAATGCATATGATAAGTTTTCCCTTGATTTTACTTATATCCATAGTTATATCACCTCATGAACACTGCTCTGACAGCCAGCCTGTAACTGCATCACAGAGGCAAAAGTCTGCAAACACTATTTTGGTGGCCAAGCCTGGGGAGGAGAAGGAACCCACTTATCACTAGGGAGGCAGGAAAATAGAAACAAAAAAAGTGCATGCAGTGGCAGGAGCAGAAGACTTTCAATAAATAAAACGTGCTAATATGGCCTTAAAAAATAATCAGGAGTTTCCCACAAAATTGAAACAGTGCTCTGTCCCCAAAACACAAATTCCCATTGCATGGAAGAAAGATTTCCTGTGGCTCTTATGTTCTTGACACTGGATTCAACAGGAACTTTAGATATGCCAGGAATAGAGATTGAAGCTGCAAATGTGACTGTGAGAAATAAAATGGTGACTCAGATTTGGGATGTCAGCTGCAAGAGCAGCACACTGCGTGTCTCAAGAGGGTGAAATACAGGGCTTAGCACTGCCCTAGTTCTGGATCATTAGGGATTTCCTCGGCATAAATCAAAGAAATCCAAATAGTCCAGTCTCACCCCAGCTGCTGAGATCCCCAGGGTGGCAGAGCTGAGTCATCCACGCTCTGTGGCAGCACCCACTGCAAACTTTGTCACCAAAGGCTGCCCGAGATGGGGACCTTCCTTCCCTGGGTGACAGTGACAGCGCTGCACTGGTGACCTGTCACAGCCTCAGAGTCTGGAGACAAACAGGCCTCCCACATCAAGCAGCCCTTGTGCTTTCCCTGTGTCTAAAGGCACTTCTAATAGTGCTGTTTATTTGTCTGTACTGTGCCAGCTCCTGTGAAATGCTGACATAAAAATGTGACCATGAAGATTTCTCCCTGTTAAAAAATGCCCGTCTTCCAAAAACGAGTGGCAGTCAGGTTCCCTCTCCTGGAAAGAACAGTTCCTCTCCTCATATTGTTCCTCACAGCACATGCTTTGAGCCTTTTCTTCCTCAAGGAATTGACTTTTAAAAGCGTGCCTATAGGAAGCAAAAAAATAACTGCCTTGCAAGATAGATTAAAATTTTGTCCAAGTTTGTAACTCTATTACCCTAACAATAAACCAGATTACAGGATATTTTACTAGAACACTGACAATTCTAAAACCTATTAAAAATATCAACAAATCAATAAAGATAAAGCTGAATTATACATATAAGGAACATTTTCTTTATTGAACAATTCTTATAGATTGCTTTGAAATAACATTGTTCTAGACGTTTGCTTGGATGATCTTATTGCTGAGTTTGAATGTGATAACTATAGTAGCTCTGCATTATGTCCTTACCAACAGCAAACAAGCAGAGGAATGGAAAGACATTCAGATATAAACATATATTAAGTCTCTTGTAAATAGCTTCAAGGTTTTGATCACATTAACAGCATGTATATTATTTAAAAAAATTTGCAAAAGCACAGCTGGGAAAAGAAAGAGTTTCATTACAAACACAACCCCTGGTAAACAGGTTGAATTACTCTAGTTAGTTACTTCTTCTGAGACCTGTGTTATAGAATAGAATTGGTAAAGAATTATAATCCTTTATATATGCATTGAATGTGAATCAGGGAAATGGTTTGGTAAATGGAAAAGATCTGTTTTGATGATTATAAAAATGTTTTCTTTGCATTTTATAAATTTCTGGATATAAATACAAGGTTAGCAGAGTAAATTACAGTTTGAAACCAGGGCAGCTCTGGTCCCTAGAATCTGGTATTGCTGACCACAAAAGAATTTTAAAGTTTCTTTTAATCTTAAAAGATTTTTAATTGAGCTAAATTGGTTATTCCAGCACCAGAACATGTTATGGCAGCCTCCATTTTCTAATATACACATAAGTTTCCCAAAGAAAGATACCATTGCATAGCCAGATTTTTCTTAAGAAAAAGTCAGGGCAATTCATTTCTCTTTGCTTCTTTCACCCCTGGGACGACCTCTCACAATAAGAATTGTCAGTGCCTTATTTATAATGGCAGATCTCAGGTTTGATTCTGGCAGCTTTTGATCTCTTGATGGCCCAAAAGCTTTCAAATACAGAAGAATCTGATGCTTTTTTGGCATCCTGCAGTGTGCCTAAACCTCAAAAGCAAGTTTTAATCCCAGAAGTGAATTACTGAAGCAGTGTAAACAAAACACAAACGTCACAAAATGATGAATATCTCAAACAAAATGTCTTTGTCAGACAGATGACAACCTCAGATCACTTGAAAAGCATTTGTAGAAACTCTGCAATCTGCAAACAAACTTCTGTTTTACAACCCACAACTAGAAAGTACACGAAAACAATGAATTATTAAAACCACAAATATCCTTTTTTTTGACATTCATATAAAGATTCAAATATCTCCATTCTTTTAAACATTAAGTCCCTGTAAAAAAAGATCCCTGCATGTTTCTACACCACAGAAATGTACATAACTACCCAGTCACAACATAGCTGTCAGAAAAAGCAGAGGAGAGCTCCACTGAACACTTCCTTCAACAAAGCTCTCCTATTTGATTTATTGAAAAAGAACAGAATAAATGAGAGGCAAAATATTTTATATCCCTTGAAGAAATAACTTTTGAGGAGTATGCGACAATGAGAGCTATTTCATCCCTAGAAACCTCTTCTTAGATAGTCTATCTTTTAGGTAAGACCTCTAGACAAATGCAGAAAAACAATCATGCATTTCAAATGGGACAATGTCTGGCTTTTTGCTCTATTAATTTGTTGTTCTTTAACTCTTAGCAAAGCTTATGGTTTTCTTTTTTCATTGTGATGATGGAAAGGGAAGGCAGAGAGGAAGGAGAGGGAAGGGACCACACAAAAGGTGTCGGGGTTGTTTGTTTGCTTTTTATTTTAGCACAAAGATGCAGTAAAAGTGGTTTGCCAATTTTCAGGTTTATGTCCCTCAGTGCTGCTTTCAGGTTGCAGTGGAATCTGTAAAATACCAGATCCATGCCTCAGTCTATTAGACTGCTTTTTTTTAAGCAAACTGGAAACACAGATAAAATGCTGTAGACTAGCAGGCTTGATACTGTAACCTTTTTATACCAGCTATAACTACATTAACATAAAGATAGTTGCCATAATATCATTACTGGGAATCAAGACCCTTTGAAAATTTTTGCTCCTTGTGTCAATTTGTGGTGGAGCTAAATTAGCAATAAAGCTCTGTATTAGTAACACAGCCACTAGTTTAAAAAAAAAAAAAAAAAGTGAGAATACATTTGGAAATAATTCAAAGAGATTGGGGAATGACAGCAGAGGATTTGCCAGACTAATGAAATTCCTTGTTCCTAACCTTTAAATACCTGCATGTACTGTACAAGGCCCCATTCTGACTAAATCTGTGCTGTTAAGTTTGCAAATAAACCTGCTAAACCTTTTGCATTATTGATCAGGGATGGCATGCTTAGCCCACACGTCCTATTTACATCCTATTTCTTTTCACTTCTAAGATATAATGTGTCTTTTACAAAACAAGAGCTCTTCCCATTTAAACCCTGCAGTTTGTGTTCTTCATACCATTTAATGGCTGTAAGCAATTTAGAAGGTTAGTCTTTGAATAGTAGATAAAACTGGCAATATTTATTGGTAAATAAATGTCTAATTATAATAATTTAGGAACATTTCCAATATAATATTTTTTCTAAATAAATAGCTGCAAAAATTATCTCCTTCATGTAACAATAATACTTAAATAAAGACTGTGTAATAACTTATATCATCCTAATGTTACCATGAAGAAATTTTGCACCTATTCTAAACAAAATGCAAGAAATTTTAAATTTAAAAATAAAAAATAAATGTGTGGATTCGAATATAGCAAATTTAACCCCATGTTCTGCACAGAGACAAACTAAGCCTACCTTCCCAAGGCTTGTAAAAGAGGGGCTGGCAAAGCACCAAAAACAGATGAAATGAGCCAGGCCTTGAAAAATTTTGTGTTTCAGGACAATTGGGAAAAATTCTGACTCCTTATTCCTGCTTTTTGAGGAATGTAATGATCAAATACTCTTTAACAGTAGGTGTGCTACTCAACCACACACTTGCTGACCAGAATCACCTTATAAATTCTTTAAAAGGACCTAGAAAGTTTTAAAACAGTTCCTCAGGCTCCAAATTTGCCCATTCGTACCACAAAGCATTTTAGGTATCAGTGTTTCTGAAGTCAGAAAAGGAAAATCATCAGCCACTTCAAGCAGGTCCTGCTTTGACATCAGAAAGTCAATTCACTCAGCTTAGCAGCATTCAATTCTCAACAACATTTTGTTCTGGGTCTCTGTCAAGTTATTCTAGGCTGTGAAATTGTCAGGAATGATGGATGACTATCAGCCTTCTGCTATCTTTTTCTTTCTCCTTAGAGATTTGAGGCTGCTGACTGCAAAGCAAATTCCACTTTTCTCTTTTTTTTTGCACAACACACCAAATGAACAACAGTAATTATGAGAAAGCCTACACTACAATTATTTTAGCACTTAACTTTGTATTGACATCTGTAAGAGACAGAGCTCTCTAGATTGATTAGCAATGATATAGCTTCCTGCCTTTTACTACTATTGCTGCAGTCATCCTTTACATGCAATTTGTTCAAAACAAAAACTACCACTGTTTTTTTCTCTTAATATTTTAAATTAGAAATCGAACTAATCACTGAAAAATTCTAATACTAATATTAATTGAGGGCATTATTATTACTGTACTAGTATTTCAAACTGTGCAGTATTTGTAACACAATCAAAGCTGACTAAAGAGAATAATTTAAGGATAATGGGATTTTGTTGGGGAATATGCTAAAGCTACATTATTTGTCCAGGTTGAAATCCTTGCTTGAACAAATCCTGTTTGTCCAGCCATTGCAGTCCTGGCATATATAGGGGGAAAATTACTGAAAAATTACTGACAGAATTTGATGTCAAGAATTTAAACCATTTACTAAAATGAAATTCAGAAAGAAACATCTGGCCTGGAAAATGAACAATTTTGGGAAGAAAAATGCAACAGTGAGAGAAGATAAACTGGGACATCCTTCAAACCCATGCCAATTATAATCCAGTCTCCCATATTTCTATTATATTCAAAATAACTGCAAAAATTTCTCACAAACAGCTCTCCAGCAATAACAATACATTAATTAATCTCCATTACTCTCAGTCACAAAGCTGTTCCTTTCAATTACACATCAGATCTGCTCAGCTCACTACACAGGGCTGCACACACACAGTGAAATGGAGTCTGTTCCACCTCAGAGCATGGACAACCCTGAAAAACAGCTTCAGCACCCCCAAGGAAACCATTATTAGATATCATCATCCTTGTCTTTAACATCCGATTCAAGCAAAACCAAAACACTTTTCAAAAATCTTAAATAATGCAGAAAGATTTTTCTTCTTACCCCTAAATATACCCCAGCCAGGCCAAAGGCTGACATTGATCTGTTTATTTCATCACATCAAATACATGGGAGGTAGAAATAAAGTTTGTCCCTCATAAGTTTCTATTACAAGGCAGGAAGCATTTTTGCAGTTTAGAATTTACAAAATCTGAAAGTGAATGCATACAAATAGGGTAATATTCACATAGAGATTTCCTCCTTGACCTTTTTTTTTACTTTAAATTCACTTTTTCTGTTGAGTAGTTGTATTCTGTCTCTTTTAAATAGCAAGTGTTGCACTCACAGACATTTAATACAGATTTGGTGGGGTTATTAACTAATTTGCCATTGTCTCAGTATTCTCTCATTTCCCTCAGCTTCACTAATGGATAACCATTTTATTATGGGACAATTCTCAATGAGTAAATCCAAATGAAAATATATAGACTACAGGAAAATAGAAACTCTGCTACCTAGAAAAACAAAATCTGAGGAATGATGGCAAAGTTCAGCTCAGGGCTTTGCATGACATCCTGCTACCTCCCCTGGATTCACCAGAATATATTGAAGGTCCTATAGTTTGTTATGTGTTTTTATTTTTATGGTCACTGTACAGAAGTACTCACCAGGAAAAGAGGGATGGTTTCAGCTGGTATTAACAATAAATTATGTTCATGCTTTGGCCTGTTGTGACAGAATTCTGTCAGAGCACTTACAAAGGGATTAATAAGGGTTCAAACTGCATGGTTCACTCTCGCACAAAATATCAAGAGGTCAGTTAAATTTTTCTGAACTTCAACATATGAAAGTTTACTTTTCCTAGGTTTTAGAAAACCAAGAAGCTTTGACCTGGGAGCAGAATGTGCCTTTCAGCACAACATTTGCATACAGGGATTTGACCACTTTTATGGTGAACTAGAACTTACATTAACTTTACAGAAAAAAAATTGACTAAAACAAAAATCAAATCGGCCCAAACTGAGGTTTGAGAACTTGGCCATAACTACAATTGTTCCCACTGTACTCAAAAAAGTTACTTTCAAACATGGGGTCACTACCAGGTCAAAGACTATCAGGATTTTTAATCTAGAAATCTGTAATATACTAAGTCAAATTTTACATTGAAGGTACCTAATCACTGGGACTGTATTATCACAATTAATCCTTAATCAGATAAATTAACTCACTGGTATGTTCAAAAAAAATTTCAATCTTTTCCTGAAGTAGAAAAATGAATATAACCTCTCCTAGGAAATGTCCTAAATGTCTCCCTCAAAAAGTCATTAGCTGGAATCTGTGGTATATGGTAACTTAATGTCAGAAAAAGAGGTAACAGACGTTAACAGTCCCTTAATGAGATGAAATGCAATTTAAACTGTAATCTCATTACCTAAAAATAAATAGACCTCTTCTGCTTTACCTTTTGGACTTAGCTTATGCCTATTTGTTTTATCTCCATTTAGGTTTCAACTTTAATCATATCTCAGAAGCTTTTACACAGAAGAACTGCAGTAGCAACCGAGTTTGTCTACAATATTTGCTTGCTTGTAGTTGTTTACTCTGAAATTTCTCATTTGCTGCCAAATAGAAGGCAATGTCCAAAGCCATAGAGCAGAGATAAGAGTTTAAATCTCAATATCAAGAGAATCACATTCTCAACAGAAAAGTTGGAACCATATTAAATTAAATATTACTTTACTTCCAATGCATTAATTTATTTTTCTTATACCAAAAGTATCCAGATATGTGTATAAATAAATGTGGCATGAACCCTTTTTTATCATTTTATAATATCATTCTAATATTGTTATCTTCCAGCTTGTAAGAATGCAGAACTTTTATTAGTAGCTGTGTGAAAAAATATTTTATGTTTGGATATCTGCCCATATTATATAAAAAACTAAGAGGGAATGAGAGAGTAAAAGAAGTATATTCTTCTTCATGCATGTAATTTATTAAATACTGATAATTAATATTTTCAGCAAGAATGAGTTTAAAAGGAATTCCCAAAAAGAAAAGCAAAGAAACCCCTTACCACTCCACAAGATATTTATGCACAAAAAATTGTACAAACAGTCTTTCAAGGAAATCATATGAAACTCAAAGCCAAATTAATTTCCATTTCCTCAAAATTTCAAGTACAGCATATTTTCCCTCTAACCCATTAATATGCCCCAGCCAGGCAAAAGACTCCCATTTACCAATTTTCTTTGATTATATTCTGTGTAACACACATACCCTATGTATTAAGCAGAAATTAAAATGCTTCTTCCTCACAAGTTTATGAACCAAAATTCATTTGACACTTACTGTACTCTCAAATTTGCAAGATGAGAGTGGGTGCCTTTGGAAAAGGTCATCTTTTCTCTGTCATCCTCCACCCCTCTCCAAATTCTTTTTTACATCAGAAAGAGAACATTTTCTATGTTAAATAACTCCTAGCATCCCAGAATAAATTGTAGCACCTTGAGTTGTTCTCCTACACCACTCCACCAGGGTTTCTCTGGCACTATTTTGCACAAGAGCATGGCTGGGCACAGGCTGACTCATGTTCATAAAAACAAACAAGGAGTGACAACTGAAATAATGAGGACAGCTGGAATCCCAGTTTGTGGAGAGCAATGCCACAAAGGGAAGGTTACAGCCTGAGCTACACAGAACTGGGGAGGTTTCTAGGTAAGGACAGGTAAGAGAACTCATCCTCTTGGGTGGCACCCTGGGGCAAGACACAAGGAGAAAACTTTGCAATACATAATTCAGGTAAACAGCATTTTACTTGGCACATCATGATTTTCTCTAAGATGTGTGATTCTACTGTTTTCAGGTATCAAATTTAGTTACTTGCAGCTTGAATATATTACTTATATTCCTGAGAATTTTTTAAACTCTCACATCCATCTTTTCATTAATAAACCCATAAAGCCCTTTTTGTACATTCCTCAATGAAGTGTCTTTTCTCTTGATATATTTGAAAATGAAAACAGATAAAAATTCTGCAAAATTTAAGTCATAGAGAAGAAAAGGATTTCAACTTTGGCAATTTCCTAGCTGAAAACTCCAGAAGTACGCATGGAGATCTATAGGCCATGGTAGTTCTCAGAAATGAAACACATTTTACTGAATAAATCCTTTTGCTTCCTTTCAGTTCTGCCATGATTTTTTTTCAGGTGAGCTGCATTTTTGACAGAACTTGTCGAAAATATAACGGTGTAACCTATCCGTTAATTAAGGAATTATTTCAAAGCTGGGGAATGATCAGATTGTAGACAGCATGAAAAACAGAAAAGGTTTTGAAGCATGTGACAGAAACCTAAGTAACGTTTGACCAACTCTGAGTCATGCCCATCTCTTTTATTCTCACAGAATTATAAGATTAAAATTGAAGAATCTTCACTTGATACTCCACTAAAAAAAGTTTTGCAGATAGAACATTTTTAGGACCTTTTCTTCTACAGGATATAAAGATATTTATCTCATGGCCATATCTCACCCTTTTCACGTTTTAAAGGCTGATCAACTGAGGTATCAGTAATATTCCAAGAAGAAATGATCAGGACTCCTGTTATAGGCTTACAAGTAACAATTGTATTGCTATATTATCCATAATAGGGTCAATAACTAAAATCAAATATGAATATATATTCATATTTGTATGAATATAAGTAAGTGAATAGTAAGGGAACAGTAGCATTATCAGCTGCAAAGGATAACACTCTCAAAGTTCAAAAGGTTTGGGAACACTCTACCTTTTATATTACCTGTTATTTCTGAGACACTTCCACTTCCCTCTTCAAAGTAATCAAATAGATATACAGGGCTAAAAAAGTATTTAAAAAAATTTGATATAATAATTTTGAAATCTCAGGAGCCATGAAGAGCAATATACCTTTTCAACCAAGCTTTTAATTATTTTTTCCCCAGCTGGAGAAAGGAGCTAACATAGTTTATTCTGCAGTATCCCCACACAACTCACAATCATTTCACATATATTGACACTCCCAACAATGAAAGCCCTCCACGTACCCTCTGCCATATTCCCTGGAAAAACCTTTCCCCCCATGCCAGCCCTCCCAGGGGCAGCAAAATTCAATTTTGCCCACACAGCTGACAAGCCTTAAGCTGCCTCTGATATGAATAATAAGCAATGATCCCTTTGGACTCAGCATTGCACAGAGACATAACAATGGGTTGGGCCCTGGCACAAAAGCTTACAAGCTAATTAATGAAAAAACAGGTTCAGTGCTATCTGCAAAACAGTGCAAAGATGTAAATGGGAGTCCCATGGTGGGTGGTCCAGTTCTGCAGGACGTGCTGCAAAACTTTTAGTCCAAAAAGGCAGGACTTGGGCACATTTCTAAGTTACCTTAAAATTATTCTCCTAAAGCCATCCATAAAGAAGTAGGGAGAGGGAAATGTTAAAGGAAGAGTTTGCAATTAAAGCTGTCTCTGTGCTATAGTCTGGGGTTTAATCCAGTTATCTCAGTCTGTTGTTTTTTCCCTAATCTTGGCATTTAAGCACTTCGTGATTCTTTCACTTTACTACAAAACCAGAATGATCACATTAAAGTATTCCTCCTTTGTGACTTTTAACAACTTAACAATAGGAGAATATAATTCAACACAGTGTTATATCCTCCTACAAACAGGCAGAGGTGATAACTCCAAACTGTGTGAACTGCACTTTTTATCTCTCTGATGTTACTATTATTAACTGTTTCCCTGGGGATAATTTTAGCACAAACATACAGCAATTCCACCTTATTGTCAAAAAAACAACGTTACATTTCTTCAAACCATGAAGAATCCAGCTTCCACAATGCTTCTTCAACCCCAGCAACTTTTTTTTTAAAAACTTTTTTTAATGAACTATTTGGCAAATCTGCTGCTGCATGAAAACAAACTATTAAATTCAATGAAATATAAATAGCTCGAGGTGCTACTAAGAAAAAGAATGCACAATAAGACTTTAAAGAATGGCTTTCCAGTCTGGGTGAAAATACCAGTTCCACTGTTATTCCCACTGGAAGGAGTTTTAAGTGCAGTGGCACAAAGCCTGTAGGATTCATTTGCAGAAGCCTCTGCAAGTGTTTTCCCCAGGGTTTACACCTTCCTGCCTGTGTGCTTTAGAGTGTGGGAAATTCCCAGGGCCATACCCACTGTCTCATTCTTTTCATCACAGGTTCTCTATGGCTGCAGGCTCCAGAGTATCCTTGGTGTAAGTACCAGGAGACTTGAGGAAAAGCTCCTTGAATAAACCCAGGTAAAACTCTGTCTAGACAAGAGAAGTGAGGCTGTTCAAGCCACAGAATTTGGGGGTTCAAGAGGAGGGGGAGAATAACCCCACTGTGCATGGAGTGTTCTGCCTGCAGGCTTCTCCCTTGCACAAGAAAGCTCTGACAGGTGATTCTTTGTTAATTCTTATTAAATCTTACTTTAGGCATCCTGTTGCACCTGGGACAGTGTCTCTTCACACAAACTTTAAAATAGGACTAAAATTTCAGGCAAACTGGCCTGCTGGAGAGCACATTAAAAACATCAGACAATGAAAATAACTTGCAATTGAAATGGGGTTTTATTAGAATAGTTTTAAAGTGTGGTATTCACAATGCAAACTGTATGGAGTGACCATGGCTACTCACAGAGAAGGCTGTATGCAAAGAATATATCTAAATGCTTAAAATTAATTATGCCAAGCTATTATTTCTATCCATTAGGGAAATGTTGGGTTTAATTTTTGATCTACTTTAATTAGAAAGACAAATATAAAATATAAATAAATTAAAGAAGAGGATGTTACTAGGGAGAAAAAAAAACCTCAGCAAACTAGAAAATTTATTGCACATTGTCCAGTCTTTTTTTTTTTTTTAATTCCCTAAACATTTGACAAATCAAAACTTGTAAAGAATCAGATAGGAATAAATCTAGATAATTTGGGGTTTCTAAATGTTAATAGAAAATTACAGAAAAATAAGTACTAAATAACTTTGCAGTTGAAAGAAGAAATGAGGAAAAAAATCACTGTATCCAACATAACACAGAATTCTTTGTTAGTTATTTGGTGCAGTTGGTCTAGCAGATACACAGCAACAAGATGCTCCTAAGTGTTTCTGAAATGAGACAGAATGGATCTCTGAATTTAGTGTCTGTGTCACAGACATCTGCCTTAAAAATGGAAGGCACTGTACTCTGACTTCTATTTCTGAAATTTCTATTTATCCTCTAGGAGCATATTTTTAGGTTATTCAGAAACTCACAGATGAGATTATTCTTTGACTCTTCCATTTGTCCTATATATAAGTTGAGAGAAATTTCAGCAAAATGCATCATTTACTACAAATTTATCTAGAAAAGTATTCAGCAATATTTGAAGAAAGTGTCCTTTTAAACCTCTGAAAATTCCTGCTGCTTCTATAGCTCTGGAGTCTTTTGAATTTGCTTTTTCTTGTCAGAACACTTTTGATTACCAGGACTGAATTGTTTAAAATTACTGTTGTGGTGAAGAACAGTTCCATGTTTCCAAATATTTTATATCCTGTTTGTTTTCCAAAACTTTCAGGTTCTGTTCTATTAATTTTTCTCTGCCTGGATGCACAGCTAACTGCAACATAAATCATCTAAAGACATGGATTTATCACATCTGGAAGATTCTCTTCAGCACTGTCTGCAAGGTTAAACCTTTACTTTTTAATCCACCTGTACTTCTCATTTCCCCATTTTATCTGGCACATTTAAACAAGATGCAAAATATACTTTCTACTTACTCTGGAAATAACTGTGACAGGATAGAACAGCTGTGGAAAACGGAGAAGACGACCTTCAAAAGGTTCACACAAAGGGATACCAGGACTCTGGGACACTGCTCCCACATGGAAGGCCAAGCAGGAGTGGATTACTGAAAATGTTTTCTCAAATCTGAGGCACAGAGCTGTGGCTGGCTGGACACTGGGCACTTTCACAGGAGGGAAACATCTCACAGCCCTGAGTCTGACACTGGCACGTTTTTAACCTTGAGGTAAATCATAAGACCTCTGTGGATGTCACTTTTCCATAGCCAGAACTAAAATGGCAGCACTAACCTGTCTTCCCTTAGTTAATTAGTCTTAACTAATTTATCTGAAAGCTGCAACATCAAAGGAAACACTATTTATAGAAACAGTTGCTTGCATAGCCCTAATAATGGACAAACAGGGTAGAAAAAGAGAGGAAAAAGAACCTTGATTGCCAATGCATCAGCTTTTTCCTATTGCTATCCTATCTCATCAGTCCTTCCTGCTTCAAACACTCCAATTTTCAGCTTTTCCACCAGTGGAAAAAAAAAAATGAATCTACTTCATAAGGTTGGAAGTACATTTGCAAATGAAGTGGCACAGACTGTGCAATGATCAAGGGGGAAGCTCCCGATAACTACCAAGTGCCAAGGTGAAAGAGCATCTGAGCACAGGCAGTGCATCAGGATTTTATCCCTAATAATATTGCAGCCAGATGAAAAATATGAGCTTAGATCCAAAATCCTGCAAAGCTTTCTCAGCCTGGGACTTCAGCACTAGCAGCATTCCAGCAGAAGCAGCTCTGGGTTGTATCTGACTGCCTCCTTTCAAAGAGTACCTCACACCAGAGACACGCAAGTAGAAAAAGTTGAAATGTGTGTTAAATATCAGGAAGTATAAAGACTGACATTTATCTGAAAGTATTTTTAATAATGGTTCCACTTTTTCACAAAAAAAAACTATTCTCAATAACACCTGCCTCCTTCTGTTATCTGGAGGAGGCATTTCTATGACTCTAGTGTGAAATAGGAAAAAAGGAAATAGAAAATTGGAGCAAGCCTACATGTGCTGCTAAACAAAATGGTTTCTGAATTAAAACGAATCTGACATGCATTTTTAAAGCTTGCTGTGCCTAGATAGGTTTAAAATATAAGCAGGTTTGCCAGCAAATAAGCAAGTAAACAGCAGAGGAGGGCATGATAAGGGAAGGACCAAGTCAACACTCTCCCCAGAAAATGAGAGCCTACAATTAAGAAATAAGATAACACCAGGAGGTTTATCTCCATTTCAGTCGCAGATGTGCCCATATGATTTATATGTGAAAAACAATATCAAAACAAACCAAATCAAAACAATCTTCACATTTATGGGGCTGTGAGTTTGTACTTCTCTTCAGTTACACAGTGATAATTAAGAGCAGACATTTGAAACACCCACTTCAAAAACCAAACATTCTTAATATAGGGTAAGATAACACAGAACTTAGTAAAGATGTCAGCTCAGTCTAAAATCATAATTACTGTGTACAACTTGCTCCTGAGAGGTTTTCCCAGTAGAAATAATTGCATTACTTCAAGTTCCTTTTATTAAAAAAAAATTATAGATAGGCATAACATGTAATTTTGCAAACAAAAAATACTGTTTTCCTTTTATTTCCAGGTTTTATATTTCCCTGGCAAAATGCTGCAGACTGCAGGGAAAACAGTAACATTCAGCTTGGAGTAAACTTTAACACTTAGAATCAGATTATATTTAAATTAAACAGCTGCACAATTAATGATAGAATAAGCAAACTTCCTAATTACCCGAGTATAACTTTAATTTTTATGATCTTGTTATCTGTTACCCACCAGCTGGACTACTGCATTCCTTTCTGGCCCTCATCCTACCCAAAAGAATATTTTGGTTGTTCTGAAGAAAAAAACAGTTACAGAAGGGTGATATATTGAGATTGTGAACACAGGGAGTAGCTTTGCTTTTGCATTTTAAATTATTGCCTAGCCTCCTCAGTGTATATATCACCACCCCATAGCTCTCATCGAACCTCAAATTTTTGATGAAATAATGTATTTTTAGAAAAGATATCAGGGTGATTAAAGATTTCAAATGATGGAGGAGTCCATTATTTCCTAAGTTGGTTGAAAACACTGACCATCCCCCACTGCTGCAAATGTGTGGTGCCTTTCTATGGCCTGGATTTGTTTCCATTGACTGGATAATCCCACACCTTTGCAGACAGGAAATGTGAGCTGCCCCTACCCTGCGTCTGAGCAGTGTGGTCACAATGGTCTGCAGGTCCTTGAGTACTACAACAATAAAAGAAAATCACAGGAAGCTGGTAGAAATGGCATTTATAATATTTATAGCAGCCCTATGCTGAAATCACTAGTTCCTTCAGTCAGTCTCCTCAACTCTCCATATCCCCCACTTGGATTATGTGTGGTTTCATTTAAAATGAAGGGAACAAAACCCCCAGCATTTCAATCTACTAGTTCTGTTAAAAAGAGGTTTTCTTTTATTGGCACAATCTGGTCTTGGGGTTGAAAGTATTTAGTTATAGAGATGTGTTACATCTATGAAATCGTGCAACACATTAATACTCAATCGAGATAGAAAAAATAATTTTCTTGTTTATCTGTTTCCCACAGAGGCTCTTATCAAATGCTGCAAAAGCAACCTCAGTCTTTATAGATACTTCACAAAATGTACAGACTATCAGTTACAAATCAGCCTTGATCAGCTAGGGGGTGGCGGGAAAATAAAAAAAGCACCCTTTACTTTAAAGTCTCCATATCCAGTTTTTCCCTCACATTTGAAGTTAAGGAGAAAAGGTTATTTCCTTTTACTTTTAAATGAATCAGCATTTACTCACAATCTGGTAACTGACCACAGTCACATTTCTCTCCAGTAAGTTTTAAGCCCTTGAGACTGCAAAAGAGACATTTTTACCCCTTCTTTTTAAAGTGACAAGTCTGAAAGTGGAGTAGAAATGCAGCAAAAGTACTCAGTGCATGTTGTAGTTTCCAAGCAATTAAAACAAAACAAAACAGAACCAAAAAAAATCAAAACAAAAAAAAAAAAAAAAATCAAAACAAAACAAAAAACCAAACAAACAAAACAAAACAAAAAAAAAACCTTCCCCACTCATATATGTGCTTTTACATGTTAATAAGCCAAGGTAAAATCATAGAGTGATGCTTAAATTCATGGTTCTGAGTGCATCCATCAGAAATTTAGTGTGAACCAAACTGCAGTTGGAGTGCCCTCGTTTTCTCCTGTGTGATAGGATGTGATATTGTCAATCACCATGAAACCACTTGTAAAACAGAATTTCAAAGGGAACCTCACAAAAGCACCTCGGTCTAAAACACCTCTAAGCTTAGAAAGAAAAATTTCATCTTAGAGGTTCAATCTGCTACAAGTGGGCTGAGCACGAGGAATAATCCATATAAACCTTGGATGTGGGAGGAGTTGACTTCTGGGTTTGAACTCTGGGCCCATCTTCATGAATGTCACAATTCAGCTGTAAAAACAATTCCATTCACAGTGTGGAGATTTCTGAGCTATTCTGTAACTCATTAAGTGTGTGTTAAAAGTCAAATCAATTATTTCCTCATAGACACCAAACAAGTTCTAGCTACATAATAAATAGAAGAAACACTATTTATTAAGTAACAAGTGTAATTATTTCCTGAGCAATCACATTCTCTTCCCCTTAGAAATAATCATTTCCTTTATTCTCTGAGCCTTTGGCTTCTTCCCCACTTATTTTCATCTTCAATACAAATTTCCTTGTGGATTGCTGCCTTGTTTGGATGTAGAAAGTGACTAAGTAAGAAAGGAGGAGTTTCTCCCAAACAGCTTTTCTAAGAAAGAGTATTTACACCCACATTTCAGAGCTGGGGAAAACTGAACAGCTCTTCATGTTTCATTTCCTTCTCAGGACATGGCAGAGTCCCCCTCACTGGAAATTTTCAAGATACAATTGGTCAGGGTGCTAAATAATCTCATCTAAACTCATTGCTCACAAAATGCTTCCCACCAAGCTCACTTCCAAACTGGGCTACTCCATGATTTTGTACTTTGAATAAAGAGAATTTTTCTCCCTCAGAGCAGCAAATCCCACAGATTCAAAACTGCTTGCCAGCTCTGTAAGAAAATGGAAACAGTTGGAACAATTGAAATAGTGACAGGAAAGGACATGTTATCTCTGGGTGACCTCTGTGCAGCAAGGCCACTGAACCTATGTGGAGCCTTACTATTGTTCAGCAGGAGTTATTTGATAAAATGATGATGACAACTTTCTTTATCACAATCTTCCCCTCCTATTCCATCTTCATTTTAAATTTGAGAATTCAGCACTATATTTTATTAAGCATAACTTGATTACGTGAAGACACTGTGATGATATTACTATTGACTAGGATATTAGAATAACCTTGAAAAACACAATTCTTTTAGAACATTAAATGATCCTATTAATATTTTCGACCTCTGGTCCCTGCTATCACTACCCTCTACGGACTCTGTAGTACAAAAGTAGAAATTAAAGGAGAGTGATAATGTGCACTCTCTATTTTCTGTATATTTTTATATACGTACATATCATGTTCACCTACAACTACCTGCACAAAGCTCTGCTTTTCAGCCCTGAAGGTCAACCTCCACGTGAAGGCTGACCATTTAAAGGTCAGCAAATTCCAGACATTAAGCATCAGGTGATAATCAATGTTGGTCACATCTGAAGAGCCAGCTGAACAGAAGAAAAGAGAGTTTTCCTCATAGGTGGCCAACAAAATTTCATGCTGCCCTGCCTCACCCATTCTGCACTCAACAGCCTCTGTGTGAGGTGAATTTCTCACCAGGGAGAGAGGAGCACCATCACTTGAGAGAGTGCTCCAGCCTTGATATGTTGAACTCTCATTTCTGCCTGTCAGCAGTGGATTCCCTCCAGCAGGTCCAGCTGAGAGGTGTCCAAGCACACCCCACCCCACACAGGCACAGTCCAGCCCTAACCCTTTCCCCCAGAGTCACTGCACACACCTGGAGAACAAACTGCAGTGGGGAAGGCTGGTTTGATTGGTGGGAAAGAAATAAAAGTAATAAATTTTGCAACAGAGATGTGAAAATAACGGATTTCCCAGCCAGAGAGCTGAACAAAAATGTTATCAGCTTAATCAGGTTAGCAGGTCTGATGTTTTTAAAATAGTTTTCTTTAGCCTTAAGAAACTAACTAACTGAAATCAATTAGAACTTGGTCCTAGAACCTGGGAAATCTCAGGAAAATCTCCACTGGATATGGCCAGTACTTTGGACTCAAACAGGGAACGGACTCCAAATTTTCCTTCCCCCACTGAACTGAGCGTTCCTGCTTCTAGGTTTAAGGGGTTTTGCAGATTTGAATCCTCTCAACATTATTTTGCATTTTCAATGTCACAACACCCCTTACCAGGTCATTTCTGAGTGTTTGTGTTCTTGCTTAGATCAGAGCTGTTCAAGAAACTGCTGCAAAAAGTTTATCCTCCCAAGTCAGTAGCTCTGACCATATTAGTCTTTAAATCCCTGTACACATTTTTTTCCACAGCTGTATCCAAGTTATTCACCTTCATTTGCAAAACTCTTTACAGGCTCGGATTAAAACATGCATTTCAGTAATTTTTTTTTCTCTCCTTAAGCCCTCACACAAATCCCAGCATACTGTATATCCAAATTTGATGAGCTGTAATGAGAACAAAATAGTAAATTATCACGTTCCTAACCATCATATTAAAATGATGCAGTGGTTAAGGAATTATGTACTGAATAGAGCAGAGCACTGTGTAAACCTGTAGTAACTCCAGAGAACTCACTGAGATTTACATGAATGTTCCTGGGGACAAAATCTGACCCACAGACCTGTGGGAAGTATATTAGGCCTGTGAGGTTTTGTAAGTAGGGCATGGAGAGAATTACATCACATTTTAATAGAAAGCCTGTTCTTAGAAGTGAAGGGGTTTGCACTTGTTGGAAGGTGCTTGTCAAATGAGAAATAGGAGAGCAGGAGGAACTGAAGAATAGCAGCCTTATGTCATGGGTAGTGGTATGAAAGGCAGCCTTGAATAGAGTGCACTATAAAGAAAGAATATTGTTATGTTTTCTGACAAAGATCTGGTTTGCTAAGTGATTCTTGAACTCCACAGGGGGACTTGTCTCTTCACCTTGATTTAAAAGAACGTACAAACAATACCACTTAAAATATGCTCAGGCTGTCTTCTGATTTCACTGAAAGCATCTCAGAACAAGGCAAAACAGATGGCATTGAAGCCCTTTCCTTTAGCTAATACTGGCTGTACTTATAAGTCTGGAAAGAGCGAGAGGTTTAAGAGGAAAAACAGACCTTATGTTTTCTTTTTTGGTTTTTTTTTTGTTTTTGTTTTTTCTTTTTGTTGTTAATTGTCAGGGTTTATAAATAAAGAGAAAGTTATTAATCTAATTATTTTCTTTGAAGTATTGATTCACTGCAGAATGATCCAAGCTAACTGATACTGTGAGTTGCCTTTTCATCAACAGGAGAAAAGAGCTCAGTACATTGGATCAGTTCTCCATAATAAAAAATGGACTAGAGTTTATTTATCATTTTGAATAAAGTAATTTTCTGCAGATCTGCAGTTTCTTATGTTAGAAACAGAATTCTCTGCTGCAGTTTTAGGTATTCTATTTGTTATACATAACTCATCATCACTCTTTTCTAAAAAGACAATGTTCATTTTACCATTCCTCGCATTTTTAATCCTATTCCCAAGGAGAAAAACAAAAACCATCCTTCACCACAAAAGACCAGCCCTCTGTAATCATGGAGAAAAGCTTATAGTGACAAGATGCCTGGATTATTACAGAAAATTTATAAATGGTAATAGCAATTAAAACAAACTGTCACAAATGGTTTTTATTATCTCTCCTTCCAGAGGATAAGGAGGCAGAAAAGAGCACCAAGAAGTCTGAGATTGAAGAGAGCCTTTGTTACCATAGATACTGGGCAGGTGTGTCATTTTCAACTATAAGCACACATATGATAAGAGTCTTCTGACTGCAAATGCACCTGAATAAAATGAGGAGGAGTTGTAACAAAAAAAGAAAAGCAGGTAGAGAGACAGAGCTGTTTCACACCTCCAGCTTATCTCGTAGCTGGTGTGTTATCAAGTCCCTGAAATTTCCATCTAAACAAAGAGGAAGCAGATTTTTAGAATTTGCTGGGTTGTGAGCTTTCAAATCTGTTCACCCTGCATTCCACCACTTTCACATAGATTTTAATACCAAATAGTCATGAGATGAGTGGTATTTCTAGATATTCAAGTCTGTCTTTCAGACCTTTCTGTCTTCACTGTCTTCATACACAGAAGTTGAAAATAATAATTTTCTTTCTTGGAGATCTGTGAGAAAAGCATGGGAGAAAAAATAGCTGATGGCAACAATTGTTGTTTAGAAAAGAGACAAAATGTTTAAAAATTCTGTTTCTCAAAACTTCTAAATGCATATTAGAGATGCACTTGCTAACACCCAGCAGCAGTAGCAACCTACACAAAATGATAGAAAATTCTTTCAAATTGCCAGCCCCAACATTGTATTCTTGAAATGTAAAGAAAAATGTTCATGTAAAAGTTAAAGGTAGAAGTCAATCTTCTCTGAATACACATATAATTATCATTGGAAGACTATTAAAGCTGGCTTCCTTAAAGGACTTCTACTATTCACCTACAACACAGTTGATACTTTGTGCACATCAAAGGAAAAAAATTGAAAAAAGCAACAAACACTAAGCCAATGTTTTTAAAATTGCTATTTTTCTATCACCTTAACTGAGATATAGGAATTTCCTTTCCTTTGCAGTCAAACTGATTGGGGATAATAGCTTCGAATATGAGTTGTTAAACAAAAAGTCAATCCGCCCACTTAATCTACATATTGGCTTATTTGTGAGATAATTCCCTATGAATCTTACTTATTTCTTCCCAACAAGCAGGAGACTGTCTTTTACAACAGTTTGCTAGAGGTAAAAAATAGAAGTAAAAATACAATAAAACTCTGACTTAAGCCTTTCTAATCTAAAAAAAAAAGTTTTATTTCAGTTGTGGATAGTGACTCTATCTGAATGATCCCTGTACCTGCTCATCTCACTTCTGTTATAGCAACTTCATGTGCATTGTATCAACATCACCAGATTTTTATTTCCTGAAAGATGAACAAGCACAGTTCCATTGAGAAAGCAGAAAACCCTGTGTGAGCTAAAGCTTGGCAGGTATTTCATCAAAGAAGGTGTAGGCCTCTGGGAATATAAAGCATTAGTCATTACAGGGAAATTAATGATGATCTTTATCTTAAATATCTTCTTCATGTCGTTGAATAATAACAACTTGCTGTATCTATGTTTCTATCTCAATCCACAGCTCTAGAAATTACTTCCAGTATTCCAACAATAAAATCACATTTCTGAGGAACTATTAGAACACTGGCTGCTGCTTTTCTCCAGCTAGCGATTCCCTGGTCTTGCAGAAGAGCTTTTGCTTCTCCTGGAATTGAAGAACCACCTCATGACCCAGAAGGAAACTGAGTTTTTCACCCTGAGGTTCCCAGGAGGTCACTGTGGACAAGGTGCCATGGCCACATGCTCACAGCTCACATGTGATTTTCAGAAAGCAGGATGTCTTCATGCCTAGGTTTTGAAAATGCCTTCTCTCAACGCAACAAAGTGAGTCCTGACCACAGGATGTCACTGAAGCTCATACTTCACAGGAGCATGGGATTTTGCATTGCCATCCTAGTCAAAATGCAATACTCAATTCTTCACATTAGCTTTAATTAGATCTAGTCATGTTCCTTAACTTGATGATAGTATAGACTTCTATGACTAATTATTCTCAGTAATCACAATGTTAATAAAAATCTTTGTATAGCAGAAATCATCCATTAATTGAACGTGAATCTCATGAGGCCATTTACCCATTTATCCATTTATATGTTTTCACTAAACGCTAATGGCACATACACGTTTTCTAAAGAAGCAGAAGCATAAAATATTTTCTGATATTATCTTGAGGCTATATGCCAGATAAAGCAAACTTCATTCTTCACCTGCAGCCACCAAGTCTCACACCAAAGAGCTATTCAAACTCTGAGATGTATCATCAGCCTATCCACAGACAGCAGTACTGCCCAGAACCAAGTGCCAAGAAAATCCTGCCTACCTGCTTCCATGATTATTTACATTTGGAATCCTTATTAATACACATGCCATGTCCCTCTACCAGCCAGGAAACTACTTGATGTCACTTCAAGAATTTGACAGGTTTTCATCAAAAAAATAATAATGATTGTCCAATTCTTAGCATTTCATCTCTGTTTTCTCAGCTGGTAAAAAAGATGTAGGAGTGACAAATCCTCCCTTGGCCCAATTTGACATTTTCTTTCTTCTTCAAGAATGCAATAGGTTGTCTGATAGTGAATTCTCTTTCAGCTTTCTTACCTACCTTGATAAAACAAAGTCAATTACCATCCAGCTCCAAGCTTCGGCTTCTGAGGGTATTCACAAGGAAATTTATCAAAGGCTGCCTAAAAGATCAGCTGGGTTGAACGTCTTCCATTAACACAATGTGGATTGCAGCAAGGATTAGGAACAGAGCTTGCCCTAACAACATTGTTCAGTTTTTTGGTTGATGGAGGGCATTTGTTCACATTTTTTCCCCCTGGACCACAGCAGCATGCAATAGATTTCATCACTAGAATTTTCTGATACACCACAGGGAGGGATGTCTTCTAAAATTCCTTCAGAGACCCCATGTCTTGCATGGAGGGACACATACACAGGGCAGATATGAAGCACTACACAACCTCTCCCCATTTCAGCTGCAGAAACTTTTTTCATCCGGATTGGCTCTGTGTTAAGCCAAGATCATCAGGTGAACATCATCAGTGAACTGCTAAAACTAAACTGAGGAACAGGACTGCTGAGACCCTCTGAGAGCAGGTGATATTTTGAGGCATTGCCACTGCAGTGCAGGCTTTTTTGGAAGTTCCCAGCTGGGAATGTCTGAGCCATTCTTCAGTCTGGTGATTCTCAGACTCCACCTCATTGCAGAATCTGTGAACTGCCTGGCAATTTGACTAGAAAATTGTTCCATGTTTAATGTGATGGCCTGGTTTCATCAATGCCTCCTGCTGTAGTCTGCTGCCATGTATTTCCCTCATCCCACCTTCTCCCACAGGCCATCAAGTTCCTCAAACTCCCATCTGCAGAACACACCAGCAGCAGACACCATAAGGTTCAGGGATACTTCCTTTTCTTTGGTGCCCTCTTTTCCTACAACTCCTTCTGACAGAGAAACCACAGGCAAATTTAAACAGTGAAGTACACAGCAGTGCATCTCCTCAGTCACTAAGATTTTCAAGAACAGTTCTGAATTCTACTCTCTGCATCAGCTTCTCCTAAAGTTTAAATAATTCTCTCCTCCAAGTGATCTATGTGCCCATCCCAAGGCAAAAACCTCCATGAAAAGGATTTTATGATCACAATTCTACTTCTGACACAAAAGACAGGTACAGCTCAATCATGTACCAGATGAAATTTTTTAATGAGCTGCTTTGGAGCCTGGGATAATTTATGCCACAGTCTATGTCATTCCAAGTACAAACACTCATTTGACCTGTTGTCTGATAACAAAACCCTAACATAATTTTAAAAACAAATGGAGGGGGAGGGGGTTACATTACATGATTGCCCTACAGGGGGACAGGACAGAAGTATCACTCATGATGAATCATGGGTCTGTGGCAGTGGCTTAATGAAAATATATGCTGCTACTTCTAATCCAGGATTGTGCTTTTTGTCATGTTTCAGGCAAATAAATGGAAAAGAACCTCAGTTAGCTGGGCTGCAGTAACATGCAAAGAGGACAGTTGGTTCTGCCCATACTAATTTCTAGCATCCTTGTATTTTCCTATTACTTTAGGGTTTTATTTAATGAAGTTATAGTTCATTTATAAAAGCTGCTAAGGTACTGATACAAAATCCTCTCAGACTTAGGTCAAATGAAAACTAAGCATTAACTAGTGCAGAGGCAGGAAAGGACTGCTGTGTCTTTTTTGTTGTTTTGTGGTTTTTTTTTTCCTGGGAATTTAAAATCTGCATTTAACAGTGGTAATGGTTGAGAGATAATCCCTGGAACCACTTAAGACAGAGAACTTTGTTACTGCTTGTCCTTATCTGGATAATCAAATAATAAAGTCCAACTGGCTACCAAAGCAGAGCTTTCAACTTAACTCTGAAATACTTTAAATGTAATTTGTTCAGTAAACTGCAGTACATTAAATTTCTATATTAAGTAAATTATAAGGAAGAGTGCACTTTGCAAAATTAAAAAGTGCTCCGTTAACTTATCTATTACTCCTCTGGGAAAGTTTCCAAAGTGTGTCTAGTACAATTAGATACTTTCTTTATGGACAGTCTATAGCTAGGAAAGAATTCTTGCAGTTCAGCAAATGTGTTCCCAGTATTGTCGTAGACTTTTCCAAGGTGAAACTCCCTGATCACAAACACCATTTTTCTAGGTTGTATGGGCAGATTGAGGAGTTGTAGATAAAAATAACTACCTAAATCAGTATCTGGCAGTTAGAATCAAAGAAATATTGAGCACATGCTTTTAAGTGACTTTTAAAAGAAGTACTCTTTGGAAATGCATTTAATATAAGCGTAAGTGGGATCCAAGAACTGGTGGATTTACTTCAGTAAAGTCCAACCACACAGCAATTACAAACTGCCCTCATCACACGCTATAGGATAAAAATGAGATATTACATTCAAGATCATTTTATAAGAAAAGATACCAAAGCTTCACAAGGATATGAAAAATGATTGATCCAAATCTGTGGTTTTTCTGTAAAGCCTTTAATTCTAAACTGGATTTGCTGTTTGGATACTGAAGTCTGAGTGTGTAGGAGTCTTAGACCCCTATCACTGTGATGAACCAGCTCATCAATGCTTTTTAGTTATAGTCTCTTCTTAATTACTGTAATGGCAAAAATCTTATTTGCATGATATGCCTCCCTTTGGACAAAGTCCACGAGGACAAAAAAAAAAAAAAGGGAGGGGGGCCCCCTTACTGTACAATAAATGGCTGCAAAACCCCCAGAAAGTTAACTTTCCTGAAAGGACTGTTGTATTTTGTTAGGGTGTGTCAGCCAGAAAAAGAAATAAGCTGAAACTGCATCTGTGGAAGCTTACAGAAGTATCAAAGATTAAGGTCACAGAATAGCCAGGCTTTCAAATCAACCACATTGAGAGCTCTGCAAAATCTGGAAGACCCCAGATGTTAGATACAACAGGCACCATCGGAAACCTCCTCTCCCAAAGAGAAAACTGCACCAGCTGAGAAATCACAAATACCTACAGTGGAATGTCTGAACTTCAGGTCAGTGATGTGCATGCTAGAATTTTAGTATCACCCTTCCCACAGAAAATATTCCCACAACTTCTTCTGATTTTAAATGCCATGATCCCAGAAAAGGTTTCCCATGAACAGCAGTCATGCTAAAAGCAGAAAATAACTCCCAGCATGTGTGTGGTCTTTCAGCACCACAACTCGTTGTCTCTTTTCCCTCACCTACTTTTCAAAGCCTGGCTTGTGCATGCCCAGGCCTCCAGCAGCTGACACACAGCTGGCCATGGCTTCCTGGACATGTTAAAATAATGACCATTGGCCAAATGAGAGAATTGTTCGTGGCTGTCAGGGAGGACCTTGTCAGTGCTCTGCTGTTGCTGTAAGTGGCTGCTGACTCCAGTGTGATTAGAGAGGTGGCTTCTCCACACCTTTTGCATCTGTATGAATGATGAATTGTTTAAACAAGATCATTCCAGAGAGTCATCTTACTGAAATATCTCTCAGGGATTAAGACAGGTTTATTACCAGTTGAATACTCAGCAATTATAAATATACTACCCGTTTTATTCCAAACTGCCTTTTCATGAGCTGGCTCTGCCAGGACACAGGCGCAAGGTGAACCAGACACTGCACATAGAAAAGCCTGTAGAAGAATAAACAATCATTGATATCTCTCTGGCTGGAGACAGCTGGTGCTGACTCAGGTACAGTGGAGCCTGGCAGACACTGTCATTCACATCCTCGAGCCCTTTGAGGAGTTAGTTTGAAAAATAAGCTCTAGAGATGTGTGTATGTGTGTCATCATGCCAGCTGTCAGGGCTCTGACAGTCCCACCTCAGCATGTGAGTACTGGATCAAGGCAACGAGGCCAAAAAAAAGGAAGTGTTATCTTGTCTTTCTGAGCAGTTTAACAGTGTGGTGTCAGAAAAGGCACCATGTAGAATGAGTTCTGATTCCTTAGCTCAGGCACTTCTCTGCCAGTTCTCGATTTCCCCAAGACAATGCCAGAACTGTCACGCACACTCAAGCTGAGGAACATCAGGGGAGAATCCCAGCCATCCAAGAAGCAATGATAAAGACCAAAGATTATCATCCAGCCCACCTGGAAGCTGCAAACATAATGAGCTGTTTGGAAAAGACCACGACAGCTTCAAACTCAAGTGACTCTTGTTTCTGCCAAACCTGAAGCCAGTTCTGTACCTCGCTGAGCTCACTACACACAGAGCAGGTCTTGCTGAGTGGTGGAAGTCTAACACCAGCTCACTTCCACATCTTGCAAACCTGGCTTTGTCTGAGCTTGGAGCTCTTCCCAGCAACGTTCTTTCTGAGAGCCTCTTCAGCTACACTGAGGATGTTACATCTAAAAACAGATGCCAGCTCCTGCCAGCAAATGCAAAATGGCTCGTCGCCTTGCAGTGTAATCTGCCCACGCTCTGCATTTTGTATCAGTGGCTACTTGCAATTTTTTAACCAGGATTTACGGGATCCTTGTGCACATTATGAACCTAATTTTTACAGAAAATTTCTGGTAGTTATCATCATGTAAGCTAAAGTGCTTATCACATATTCCGCATTTTAATTTTTAAGCAGATCTACAAGTACCGAAAACCAAGCAGGAATTTGCTTCCCTCCCCAGGATTCTTTTCCCTTCCATTCCTCAAGTCTATGAAACATTTGTCACAGGTAGCATATATAAAATGCATTGAGAGACATTTGCCTTCCCACTCTTCCTTACGGAACAATCTTTAAACCTTTTGGGATGCATGCTGCAAATAGGATTTTAATTCTCAGTATTTGTACATTTAATGCATAGCAGATGACTTAACTCCTACTCTTATTTGCTTGGAGTCTTTTATTGTGGATAACTTTGGAGGATTGCTGTGGAAAGTGTGTGCTGGGGGGGAAATTCTACTATTTCATATATTGTACTAAAGTCACAGGACTGTATTTAAGCTTAAGAGGGGAAGAAAATACCTTCTATTTAGAGGAAATAGTAAATGACAACCAGGTCATCATCATCTCTAAATGTAAGCGTTTGACTTAGGGGATCTGGACCACTTTCTGGCAAAACTCACCTCTTCCAGTATTTATAGTACCAATATTTATATCCATAGGCTTTATACAAAATTATGTCCTTAGAAAGGTGTCTGAAATGTAGTATAGTTAGATATCTACAATAATCTCAAGTCATGAATGTCCATTAATGCAAGCTTTCCAAAACAATATAGTTTCCTTAGAAGAACATTTCACAATATTCTCTCCTTTCCACCCTCAGGAGGTACAGCCTGCTGACACACCTTCCCATCCTTTCCTCATATTTTCTTTCATTCCCACAGCTCAGCACCAGGATGCAGCCTGACTTATCCTACTCAGCCTGAAACACAAAGTCAAGGAGGGAGCATCAAAAGAAATTTTTTTCCTCAAACTGGGAGTTTCATTCCCAACCTTCCAGCTTTCAACCAGCGCCTACATTGCTTTTGGTGCCCAAAAGGTGAATTAAAACTGCTTTTGTGGACAGAAAAGTCCTGAGTGATGAAACTGGCAAGCAAATATCTGATTCTCCCCACATTCTCTGTCATGTCCAGAAGTCAAGGAGCTGACTTTTTTGAATGCTGCATGTTATTGCAACTGGCACAGATTTATCTGGTCTCTATTGAGCTGTTCCACAGGAGTACATCCTGGATCCTATACAGACCTGACAGAATAGAAGAAGAAATGTCTTCTCACTCATCATCAGATTGTTAGTAAACAAGGCACATTAAGCAGTGTTTCTGTTCAACAAAGACCCTGCTGGGTAATTTTGGATCATTTACCCCCAGTTAACCATTAATTGCTACATAAAATTTTAATCTCCATTTAAACAGAATAAAGCTCTGTGTCTGTTTCTGTGTCAGCCTCAAGACAGCAGTAACTTTGCAGCTGTGGAATACTGACTGCTTTGTACTTCCTAAACAGAAAGGCAACATTATGCACAACCCAAATGTTAAATGAGTAATTAAAAAAAAAAAAAAAAAAAAAAAAAAAAAAAAAAAAAAAAAAAAGAGAGAATAAAAATTGCCATTGGGAAGAAGAAAGATCAAGAAGGGGTGGAAAGAGGAAGAGCAAGAAGGCCAAAAAATTAATGAAAAGTAAGTTTGAAAAGCACAGAGTTTTGTTTTTGATAAAAGGGTAAGTATTGCCTTTAAAGGAACTGAGAGTTCTTTAACACTTTGAGGGAGTTAACCCCACAAATGATTTTTTTTAAAGACTTGCAAATATAATGAATTAACCAAAACATAACAAGTTTTGCTCCCGTGTCACTTTCCTCTGTGACTTGTGCACAGAGTGACCACCATGGGTTCCCTCCATAGGTGGTTTCTGCTGGGCTCTGCCACTTGGCAGAACAAGCTGTAGTTTGGTGACTGATGTTAAAAGGGATATATTGATTCAGAACACCACACCTTTAACAAAACCCCAAATAAAAATATCACATAAACAACTTCCCTTGACATAATCACAAAAGATAGAAGGAAAAATTACCATTTCTCATGTGCACCTCCACACACACACAGAAGAAGCTCCAAGTTTCTTGCCTGGAAGGGACTCAGCTCTGCCTCCTGAAGGGAACAGCAGATGTCCCATGGGCAAAGTCAAATGAAAAGCAAATAGCTCCTTGGAGGCTGAGTGCTAAAGAAAGGGAGAAATAAAGAAGATCTACAGCTTCCCTCAGCCAGAGAGTGAAATCCTGGCTCCACTGATGTCAGTGGGAGCTTGCTCCTGACTTCAGTCAGGTCGGAATATTAACCAGCATGTTTAAACATAAAGAAAGGGAGCTGCTTTTAACAAATTTTACCACCTGCTTTTATCCTGAATGTTAGGGAACTTACTCCCAACTTCAATTTTGTGCCTATATAAAACCTCTTTTTTCAGTTTTCCCTCTTCTTGGACTTTGCAAGCTCTATGTGTAATCCTAGGCAGTATTTAATCCTCATTTGTATCCTGAATTAAATGAGTCACTATTGAAATGTTGAGCTTTGTGCTGGCCCTCTAACTAGAAAAGAATTTCCTGCTGACTTTGGGATATTTTGACACGATCCTGCTCCTCAGTTCTTGGCATCACGAGGCTTTTCAGCAAAAGCATGCACCTGGTTTAGAAAGAGCTTGACAGATTAAGGACTTCTACATCCAGATCCATCACTGAAAATAAATAGAGAAAAACCAACAACAATGCATTTTACTAATATGCTTCTCTTCAGTGTTATGAAATTGCTAAAAGGCATTGAGAGGAAAAAGTTACAAAAATTGGTGATTCCTACATTGTTAGTTACACAAAAATAATTCCCTTTACCACAAAAATGGTCTTACAAATGATTATTTTTATTATTTTTAATGCTATTTGTATAAAAGCAAAAGAGTAAATCTTCAGGCTAAGACATATTTAAGGCATATTTAAACAGACTCAGGAAGGCAGATATCCACATTTTAATTAATAGGCCTTCAAAGGCAAATCCTGGTTAACTATCTATCTGGACACAAATCTGTTCCCTGCTCCTCAGAAAAAAAAAAAAAGACAAGATGTCTCATGGATTAAATATAAATGTAAATGAGGGAGATAATTTGGTTCTTTTTCTGAATAAAACTATGAAAAACAAGTTACTGTTCTTTGTTAACTGATTTCTGTGTTGAGGTTAAAATAATGAACAACAGTCATGGGAACTATAAGACTTTCTTACCCATATATATAATAAACATCTGAGGATAAGGATTTTATGTGGTTTTTTCCTATCACATGAGGCAATAGTGGAAATAAATGAATTTTTATGAGCCATATGAAGATTTTCCAGACAAAATGATGCCAAGGGAGTCTGCCAGAAAAATTTGGGCTTTCTCTGATTGATTTCCATTATTACTAAAATCCTGGGCAACACAGCAAATACAGTCTTGGAATTTCAGCTATGACTTCTATGGTAAATATCCCACTCCCCTACCATCAAAAGACTGAGAATCCCAGTAAAGTAAATCTTGAAAATGTGTTTTAATTCAGGCAGGAACTGTCAGTGAAGCACTTTTCTTAGATTTTTATTTGCTTTTGATTTTAAAACACCTTTGGCTGGAGTAAATTCAATGTTGGTAAGATTAAATCCACAGCACATCCCTGAAGATTCCGTCAAAATTCTGAGGCTGTAGGGAAAACTTCCATAAAAGTAGCTGTCTTAAGGCACAAAAAATGCTTTTCAACATACTTTGAAAAAGGAAAGTAAGTGTTGCTCCTTTGTGTATATAATGGTAGGAAAAAAAGTGCATCAAGTCAATTGCTGCTGTGTATGAAGAGAGTTCAGGTAACACTAAAATCCTTGCTCATCACTTCCCTGTACATTTTGAAGGGCAAGTAATGAAATGTCTGGGTAGAAGATTTGTAAGACAGCACCTGTGTATTCAGCTAACCTGACAATTCAAGTAAATTTGGGACACTGACTTCAGACACCAGTACAGTCATTCCTCATATATGATTTGGGTTTATTAGTGTTCCTATATGGAAATTAATTAAAGCCATACTATGTGATGGTCCTCAGAAAAACCCCTTAAATACCGAAGGTGTTCCTCACCAGACAGACAGCAAAGTCACAAAATAAAATTGCAAGTTAATCATAAATTAATCCATAATTCTGGATTATTGATAATTCTGAGTTTTCCCACAGATTGCCCTGAAAAAGTGCAACCAACAAGACCAAAGTGAAAGGGTTGTCAGCTAACATGCAGCCCCAAAAAGCCATCAGGAAACAAACTGCAGAGCCTGGCTGAGAAGCTTGACTCAGGTATTGTTTAATGTGAACTCTGGGGCTCAGGTCCCCATCCCATCTCGGGAAGTGTCATCACTGAACTCCTCACAACTTTCCATCAGGAATTCACTGGATGGGATTCAGCTCTGTGCCACCTGGCATTTCTGCTCCCATACCAGTACAGGGAAGAACCAACAGTCCATGTCCTTCCTCTCCATGAGCCCAAAGGGAATATTCCCAAAGGAATACAGAATGCTTGTCAGTTTTGCCAAATCCTGAATTGTAGGTAGCTTTTAGCAGCCCTTGGCAGTGCCTAATTTCTATTTAATCTTACAGTTTATTCTCCATGCATAGAAATGCAATGTTGGTGGCTAATTAAACTGAAGTGAACTGTGCAATCCTTACAAAGGATCCATAACTCTGCCATGCCCTAAAGATCCTCTACATTTAATAACTCTTCCTGTATTGCATTTCTAGTTTATTATAAAGCACCCATTCAGATCTGGGACAATGCCAAGCAGCAGCCACCTATAATTTGCAATAACTTGAACTGAAATAATAAAAATGCTATTTCCTGTTCTTGCTGACTTGCCACCTCCCCTAACGCCAAGATTTTTACATGAGAAAGAAGTTACCTGTTACATCTTTTCCTTTCTGACTCAGTATGAGTACAAATTCCTCCCCTAAATCCCATGAGATGCTAAGGTGCTTTCTCAGAAAAGCTGCTGCACCGCAGTGATTACTCTGAGTTCATGGAGAGATTGTGACAGGACCAAAAGGAATAGCAAGGCAAGAAAAAGTAAAAAACAGACTTTGGATAGGATGGGAAAAAGATAAAATTCAAATGTTTGTTTTTCAAAACAAAATTAAAGATACATGAAATTGATGGTTGACAATCATTCATGGACCTTGAATGATTGACTACAAATTAGATTTAAACTTACCATTATTTCAGAACAGTTTGGAATCTGAGCTGAATATTTTCCAAGGCTAATAGTAGGAATTTGATAACATTATGCAAAGTAGTATATCCAGCATAATACTAAGCCACCATAGAATAAAACAGAAACAGCAATCACTGCTATAATATGTAGGAGTTGAAGGCGTGAAGCAAACACAAGCCATTGATAAAAGTCAACATTTGCCAGGCATTACCATACAGTTCCTGCAGATACCTCCCATTCCAAGGGGAGAAAAAAACCCAATGAATCGTTACATACTACTATGAAATAACTGATGGCATGTTTATGACCTTTTCAGATCAAAGGCAAATTATAGCTTATAATGAGAATATTTACACAATAATGTGAATTCAGTATGCTGCATATCAAATTTAACCACAAATCAGGAATTGGAACGGTAAAATGCCACACAGTACTTCATTATGATTCAGGATAGCCAGGTGATAATTCTAGTGCTTTGCTGATTATAATTTCTTTAGCACACAATGTAATGAAAGAAAAAATGGGAACAGTGGAAACATTTTGGCATGATTAAATGGCCACTGTGTTCAAACAAAAGTTCTGATCTAAATCTATTCTGAATTAAATAGCTGCCAGAAAGAGTATTAATCTAACGCCTGGGCAGTGGAATGGGACTTGTGATTTGGCTTCTTTTTCCAGCCCCACGGGACACTGCACCAAGCCACTGTTTTTTAGAGTTTTCATATCCATTTTACAAATGGATATCACCATGCATTTTACAGCCAATGTACTGACGTATTAACTCACTCAGGAAACAGACAGGACTGCATCTACCTTTTTCCAAGAAAAGGTCCAACACGGAGGATCCAAATGTGATTGAATGTGGACAGCATGATGTATGAATTAAAATCAAACCCAAGTAAAATAGGTATTTGGCACACAAAGACATTTTTTTATGTATTTTAACTGCCGGTATGATTTAGTTAAATTTTATTAAGCTTTCTGTTCCACATCTTTACAACTATGATATAAACAAAAATTTATACTGTCAAAACACTGAGTCTAAATTGTGTTGTTTTATTTCTACTATAATAAATACAGCAGATATGGCTCTACTAGAAATGCATGGCAATATTTTGCAAATGCAGAGGACCAGACCTGGGGGATCAGTCAACATGTCCAAGGGCAGGGCTGGAGAAAAGGGCAGGCAGGAACCTCATGAAACTCAGTAAGGAGAAATGTAAAGTGCTGCAACCCCTTGCCATGACAGAGGGCTGGGAAGAGAACAAGTTTCATGCCTGGCTGGGGAGAGAACAAGTTTCACATGAGCCAACCATGAGCCGTAGCAGCAAAGAAGGGCAGCAGCATCCTCGGATACTTGAACAGGAGTATGGTCAGGGGATGCAGCAAAGCAATTATTCCTCCCTACTCAGCCCTTGTCTAGGTTTGCCCCTCAGATACAAGAGAGGCATTGATCCTCTGGAGCAATGGGGGTCAGCAGAGGGCCACCAGGATGGCTGCAGAGTGAAGCATTTGCTCTGGGGCTGCAGGGGCAGGGCTTGCTCAGTCTGGACAAGAGACACCAGACCCCAGAGCCTACAAAGGGTTCCACAGGAGACTCCACACCAGGCTCTCCACAGTGCTGCACCCCAGCAGGATGAGCAACTACTGACACAGATTGAAATTAGAGCAGATCTGATGGCATAGAGGGAGAAACTTGTTTCCCAGGAGGACAGCACAGAGAGGTTGTGCTATTGCTGTCCTTGGAGGTTTTCAAGATCTGACTGGATAAGCTCTGAGCAACTTGGTCTGATTTCACAGCTGGCTCTGCTTTGAGAAGGAGGCTGGACTAGAGATCTCCTGAGGTCCTTTCCAACCTCAATTATTCTGTGATTCCACGATTCTGTAATTAACTGAGCATGAAACCTAAGCTGGAAAGAAATTAAATTGCTTTCTTCTTACCCCAACCCTCTGTCAAACTATTTTTCGTTTAATTATTTCTGAGTACTGACATGGAGAGCTAGCTTTCAGTATTCTCCAGTAAATAAAGCTATGTAGCTTGACTGACTGCACAAAATTTGACATATTAGAACTTGGTGCAGTGAAAAAAGCATGTGGATTTTTAGCCTGATGTGTATATTTTTATATTGAAATTGCCTGTGACTCAGAACAACTTAAGAAAGAAAGAAACTATTGCACAGCTGGATTCACAATCAAGGACCAGTTTAGTGATTTTAAATTTCCTGCATATTTACTAAAGCATTGCTTCGTGCACTTTTCTCTTGCATGTCCCAGTCTTAAAGGCAATAGAAACTTCAAAAGATACAGTGAAGTTTAATAATTATAATCCTATCCTAATTAGCATTATGCATTTTTAGACAGACCTTTAATTATTTGCATATAAGCAAGTCTGTGGAGTCTCATGAATAGAAAACAACAAATAGTGGGCAAGGGCTTGTATTTGGAGGCAGAGCCCTCCTTTATGTATTCTGTCAGATGTAGAGGCCAGATGACGTGTTTCTTTGGAGGCTTCAGAAAACAAAATGGAGATGATTCTGTGAAGAACAGAGGCCATGATCTCTTCACATCCTACTCATATTCCCTTGCCTTTCCTGCCTGCTTCTCTGGGACTATCTATTTTGACTTCACACTGAGAAGTTTAAATATACAAAAGCCATGGACCTTTTACCCACCCCAGATGTAAGCTGGTGGCTTCCTTAGTGGCTGAATATGAACACTGTGCTCACAGTACTCTGTGCTCTCGTCCCATGAGGGAGTTTGGATCATGTTTAAATTAGTTTTTTAGTTGCTCAAGATCAAATGAGAGAATAAGCATGATCAGTCAAACACAGAGAAGAAAGTTAAGAGAGTCATGGCTAAATTGTAGCTGGTTTTCTCTCCTCAGTTTGCATCCTCCTGAAGGCAGCCAGGGTGGCTTATTGTCTCTCCAATCCTGGATATTGACAGAATGAGGTAGAAGTTAATGGCTGAATGCAGCAACAGGCCTCCTAGCTAAAAAAGCAAAATAAGCACTTTGCACACAGCTCTAGTTTTTATTAAATGCAGTTTAAAGCCTGGCATTAAGGGTGTTGTTTTTTGTTTTTCTAAAAATCCCAGATCGTTTGAGGACAGGCTGCCAAGTTCATCCATCAACTCAGCCACTGAAATATTGGCATTCTAAAAAATTTATACAGCATGAGTTCTCCACAACCTGCAACTGTGGAGACTTTTGTTTTTGAATTATAGTCTTTCACCTCATTTCAATCCTTTTTCTTAAAAGGCAAGGCCTTTGTTTTAGAAAAACATGTTTGCCTTCTGAGACCTACCTGGCCTTGAGAAGAACAGGTATTTCCTGCAGGATGCAGGTCCTGGGGGCTGGAGGATGGGAATTTTAAGCATGTATTTAGTTGTGTCCATGTTAAGAGTTACAGTTTCCTTCTGGGAAATCTCATTTTCCATTACCAGGAATCAGAATGTTCTACAATGAACTCTGACTTCTCAAAAACTGAATTTTAGGCAATGAAACGTCTCTTTCTACAATAAACACACACCTTCAACTGTTGTTTTTATAGAATCAGAATAATTCAGGTCAGAAGCAACCTTAGGAGGTTATCTCAGCCAAGCTCCTGCTCAAAGCAAGTTTTATATTCAACAAGAAAATATAAGGCTATGTGTAATGATTATGCTGGAACTTAATTAGCCTCAAAAAGATAACATCCTAACCTCTGTCCAGCTCTCTTTCATGTAGAGGGATGACATACAGTCAGAAGTGTACAAGAATAAAGCCTGCATTGTGAAACAAAAATAGATCTGACACAAATGTCATAAGGCATAAAACAGTACGGGGAAGTTGTAAAGGTAAAGCTGAAGTTTGCACATGAAACAATACAAACCAAATCTCCCTTCACGACAAGTTTCCCTTTCCAAAATAATTCAACTTTTTTAAGAATAGCAAAAGGGAGCAGAAAGTGATTGTCATTGGTTTATTAAGGAAAAATCCATAAAAATGCATTTCAAATGTATTAAAGTCATTTGTGTATCTACACAAAACTCCAATTTTTTTATTTTTTACTGAAAAGAGAATAAACACACAGAAATTCCTGAATTTCAGGGTTTTTGGTGCAGTGGTCCTTAATGTCACTGGTGTGAAATGCACACCAATACAATTTCACCACACTGCCATTGCAGCATTGCAGGGGGCTCACAGCTGCCCCTGGCCTGCAATCTCAGTAGCTGCAAATTCCAACCAGAGCTGCAACTTTGGAAAACAACACATTAAATACAAAAAACTGCCTGTGTGGTTCCCAGAACAGTGTGTCCAGGCTTCTCATATGTCCCGTGTAGGGACAGGACTCCTGGAGGAGCAAAGAGCTCATGAGAAACCTGTGCAGTATTTAGTTTTTACCAACAATGGCTTTAGTGAGGGAAACAACTGGCCCTCCTTCAGCCACGTCTACCATCTATAGCATCTATCAGTGCTATAAATGCAATTGCAACTTGCGTTTATAGCAGTGCAAGCAGAAAACATTCCCTGTGCCTGGGAACAAGGCTGGACTCATGATTTTCATCCCAACAGCCCTGCCCCTCGTGCCATTCCAGCCACACTACTCTGTTGCTCTTAGAACAGTTTCCAGCCATGAAAACCTAGGTGGATTCCTTGACCTTTTGGATGTTCAAGTTGAGTAATATTTGACTGACATGGAGCCTGCAGAAGATAAGGACCATATCTCATCATTATCACTAAGATGCCAAACAGTGCAGTGACTCCTCTTCAAATTCAGTTAATTTTCCTCAGTAAAACATAGGACAAAAGTGCTCACTGACCCCAAAATTGCAAACCCCAATGCTAGGTGTCTGGTAAAAGGCAATAAAATGCAACCCGTTGCCAATATTTTATTTGATATTGATAAGAATGTAAAGCTATTCCTGCAACAGACAAACCACCAGTTTCACTAAAGTTTAACTGAATTGTTCCTAACGTGGTGGCAAACCCATTACTTCTGCATGACGGTGTAACTTTGCAAAGTAAGCCATATGTGGAAGTTTAATTGTTGTTTGTTTATTAAGCTAGTTGCAAAACTGTTAATTATGTACTACTACAATGCTAAAAATTGTCCAATAATTAGCTAAATATGTTGGTTGTTTTCTCTGATGAAACAACCTCACACATTCAAAGCAAATATTCACGTATCCTGCTCTAAGGTCAAATTTTAGCACTGTTCAGCCTCTCTGAGACTAGGGACTGAGTCAATGGCAGCATGGATATACATAATCACCACAGGTAATTTAACCATTCCAAAAGAACTTTTGATTGCAAAAGATCTCTAAGTGCTGGAATACGGACTCATAGAACAGAAAAATAATGTAGTTACTTTGGAGAGTGTTAAAGGTGTGATCAGACTTGGCTGACATAGATTGAGCCAACAGCAAGCCTTTTATTTAGATACAGAGTTTCTCTAGAGCTGATGCCTCTAAAACAATACAAGGCTAAAAATATTTTTACGGTTACCACTTGGAAAGGTAAAAGTCATTAAGTGTTGGTCAAAAGAAAGAGAAAGTGGAATAAAATCAAACAAGCTGAAAATCCCTATTAAAAAATAAACATAAACAGCTTTTCTTTTCCTCTATACTATTTTTAAGGGGAGCTCTCTTTAACCAGCCGAGAGATTAATCAGATTAATCCTTTTTTTTTTTTTTCCCTTTTTTACAATATCACACAAACAAAACCAAAACACACAAATAAAACTTTGAATACACCAAGCACCCTGAACTGCACATACAACTGTTACTGGCTCAGGCAACACTTAGTGACAAAGCTTATGGCTTCCCATCTGTCACCCGGGAAAGGCGGCAGTAACACGGCACAGCCTTGGAGCCCAGTTTGGTGACCTGCTGCATGGGGGGAGGATTCCCTCCCTCCTCATCTGCCTGCTGCAGAGCTCAGCATGGAGAAAGGCTGCCCAGGACAGCTGGGGGGGGCAAAAGAGGGGACAGCTCATCCCAGCTGGGGAAACTGCCCACGTCACTCTGGAAGCGTTCCTTGATAAAATCGGGAAATCGGAAACAGGCACAGAGGACTCAGAGAAAGAGGAGACCATGGAGGTTCAGAAGGACCATCCTCTGGTTTGCTGGGAGGCCCTAGAAGTAGGTTATGTTCAGTCCAATTTCTCCAGCCCATGTGAAATGAAGTTCCTCTCAACACAGGCAAAATACACCATCTTGTGCAAATAAAGAATTTTCTATGCCAAAACCAAAATTTATATTGATGTGAATCCTAGCTCTTCTCAAGAGACAGACCTTTCAAGGTGAAAAAGCAAGAAAAGCTCAACAATTTAATAAAAAAAACCCTAGATTAGGTCTTTCCTATTTCTATCTGTGATATTGTAGGGAAAATATGTGCAGTCTCTGTACAATGAGTGCATTGAACTGATTGGCAATCAGAGAAATTGCTATTTTCTGGAGAAAGTGGACTGAGGGCACCCAAAAATCTCAGAAAAATACCCAAAGCCTTCACCTTGTGCTCAGAGGAGATTTTCTGATTTTAAAAGATGACACAACTAGAGGAAGCCCAGATACACGACTGCAGTAGCAAAGAATCATTTTCATAAACAGACAAAAGTTGTAATTAGTTTAAACCCTCCTTGTCTGTTTGTATAATATTTTTGAGCAGATGGCTTTGGCAAAGAGCTGGGATTTGCACGCCCACTTGCATTTTGCAGTGATAAAATAAAGATGAAAGACATATATTGGGTCATCCAGTCCATTGCCCTATCAGTGAAGGATTGATCCCTGCAACATGTAAACCAGCAGTCAACTATTTGCCATCTGATGCACACAGTTATCCCAACAGAAGGGATCTATAGGGAAGATCACCAGGCATAGAGAGAGGGGGGTGAGATGCATAAGAAATCAGGAACGTTTACATTGGTAAAGGAAAAAATATTTACTGCAGAATTAGCTTCATGGAGAGTCAATAGTCACGAGAGAGCAAGGCTTCAGCTACAAAAGCAAAATGTTTTCTAAGACGGGTATTTAAAACATAGCAAATCGTTGGTCTTATTACCCCTGTAGAAGAGGCATCTCTGCTGCTTCCAGTGCTTGTGAAGAAATGGCAAAGGAATTGAAGTCATCCCTGCAAAGTTAGACATTTTGCCACCACAGATAACTGTATGGCTTTCAGGCAGCCTTCCCAATCCTGAAACACAGGAAGTTGGGAATGCTTTCACCTGGATTCTGACATACACATAATGATGACTTCTCCAGCTATTTCTAGAATATGTTTCATTTTACTTCCTATTTACCATTTATTCAGTGTTCTAGTCCCCCCTATTTTCATGACTAAGTTTTCCTTTCTTTTATGCTGTTTCTTTCAAAAAGTTCTTCTGACAATTGTCTATGATCAAAACCAGGTTGAAGCAATGATTTAGACTGTCCATTCTAAGAGAATTTAGACTGTGCCTTTTTCTTTTTGCATTTAAATACAGAGCCATTCTGCAGGTCTTTTACCAATTCTACTCCTACATAATCCATATTTAGCAGTTTCATTTACTATAAAAAGCACGCAGTACTTCCTGTAAAGAACAGCTCTGCAAAACAAAGGCAAAATACACATAACTCTACATTGTGTGTCAATCCACACAAATGAAGATCTGAATTATATTCTATTTATATATACATTAAAAAGCTCCAATCCTTTCCATTTGATTTTCTCCCTCAGATATGTACTTAGCATCTAAATATTCTAATTATTACTTGAATGATGGTAAATGAAAAGCCCCAGTAGCCTATTGACGAGTGCTTATCACATCTCCAATTCTCATCCGAGCACTTCTAAAGCCCCTTTTGAGCTTGTATTTCAGCATTTCCCTAAAAATAATGGGAGCTATAATTAGAGCCATGCAGTAACCAGACTTAACAAACAACAATCAAAAGACAGCCACCAGCAGCTAAAATACAGAAGAGGAGGAACATCAAGGCCATATATCAGTGAGAACCCTCTATAAATCAGAGCAGCACAAACAGTTCTCAGACCTCTGGTAAATGTCTACATCAGAATTGCACAGGTTAGATCGGCAGATTAGATAAATAAATCCATTTCTTTCTGTCTGAGAGGGAAAAGATACAATGCCAGGTACACAGATTACAATAGAAGCTTTTGTGTTATTACTCAAAAGGCAAATAAGTAGAGATTTTTTTCTTGAACAAAAAAAAAAAAAAAAAAAAAAAAAAAAAAAAAAAAAAAAAAGGAAAGTGGTTCTTTATATACCTTCCATGCACTTTCTCACCCTGGAAGGCTACTGCCATTGAATGACACCGAGTTCAGACTTCCCCACACCCCAAAAAAGAAAAGAATAAAAAGAAACAAAAAATTAAGAAAGCCAAGAAAAAAGATAGTTTTCCTTCAGGAGAGGAGGCATTTTAAAACTATGGATGTGTAATAGACTTAACTACTTCATACACAGACATGGAAACAAATCTAATAACTGCACTTCTGGCTAGATAACAGAGCTAAGTACAGTCCAGAAGGCTCACTTTTGCCTTACTTTCAGCTTCTTACTTATTTTTAGATTTAACTAGATGGAGACTCTGAATTAAGGGAAACAGAAATCAGATATGATGAAAAATTCCTTGTGCACAAAGAAATAGCACAGAAAAGACTGGGCTTCATAGTTTTTCCTTGGAAACAAAATACCATTTTGTACATCCTATTGTAGGACTTCAGTGTCTTCTGACATTACAAAATATACCTACAAAATCCACTTTGGAGGGAGGACACACACAGGATCTTGCTGAAGGCTGTTCAAACACCAGCTGCAAACTTGAGGGCAGACCTCAGACTCTGTATCCTTCAACTCTGTGCTCTTTCACCACAAATCACTCCCTCCATTGCTGACAGCAGGGAAACCTCAATGTACCAACGCAAATTTTGATTTTGAAGCAATCAAGCTATTTCCTAGACCAAAATGTCTGCTGAAAAACCCTGCCTGGCTCAGTAACCAAACTTGTACAGGATTGTAAAGCTGATTCTGTAAAGCAGCACAAAGTCCCAGTGACTGCCCAAAGGAAAGGGATGACAGTAACAGGATCTTCTTGCTCTGCCTCCTCCAGTTCATGAAATATCTTTTGATATTAATGAAAAAATAAAAACTAACGATTCAAAATATAATAATGGAATGTCTCCAATAAGGATAAAATTACAAAAGTTATGTCACACATTAGTTTACAGAGCCTCCTGTTTCTTTGTGGGTATCCCAAAGAAAGTGGTATTCACCATCATTCCATCAATTTACTGCTGCAAAATGGAATAGATCTAAAGCTGAGTGCACTGCAAGGGAGTCTAGAGATCACACCCTTCCCTTTCAAAAACTACCCAGAAGTCTGTTTATTAAGGTACATTTTAATGCTCCAGAGACTATAATTCCAAGCCCTGTGCTGCTGAGTTTCCATCACAAGAGCAGCTTGTTTGATACCATGAAAACTACTCCTTTTATTGGCATTCCTTAACAATGGAAATACAGCATTTCATAGTTTTAGAATAAATAAAAAGATTGTTACTTAAAACCTGCTTATTGTCCCAACTTACGAGAATTTTTTTGTCAGAGCAGTGCTAAAAAAACCTTATTCCAGTTGGCTAAAGAAACAAAAAAAAAAAAAAAAAAAAAAAAAACAAAAAAAAAAAAAACCCAACAAAACCAAAAAAACACCAAAAACAAAAAACACACACATAAACAAAAAAAAAAAAAAAAAAAAGCCAGGCACAAAATTATCTCAGTGCAACAGACTGATCTCATTGTAAGATCATGAGAAATGCAGTTGAAAACACAGCACAGGTAGAAAGCCCTCCACAAAGATACTGAATTTAAGCAGAGTCACTTCTCTTGGGGTACCCAGAGAGAGTCCACTGAAGGCTGGTGCAGGGCACTGCCAGTGCAGTGAGACTTGCCTGCCCTGCACCCAAGCAGGCAGATAAAACAAGGGCACTGCCTTCCCGGGGTGCAAATCTTCCACTCTTCAGAGCCATAAACAAGGCTTCTTGCTCGTGAGTATTGAAAAAAAAAAAAAAAAAAAAAGAAATTATTCTAGGCAGACAATAGTGAAAATTCTGATTAAAGAACAAATATTCGGTGGGAATTGTAATGCAAGCCTGCCTTGGTGCGTTCAAGGGAAATGCGATGTCTGTTACCCTAAAAGACCATCGCTTCCGTTTCCTACAAAGACTAAAGGTTCCTTTAGACTCTTTGTGAACAGAAATGCTGTAAGGCTTAGACAATAGCCCTTAAACACCTTTCAAATGCTTCATTTAAACATGAATGCAATAATACAGACGCTGAGAAAAGAACTAGCTGATTAGCCAGTCTGATTTAGCACATGTTTTTAATAAAGATGAAAAACCACCTTTTTCTGCTTTCCAACAAGTAAATGCCTTATCTATCAACTTAAATTTTTCCAGTGTGTTATTCTTAAAACTGAAAAAATATTAAAATAGGACACAATCAGCACACATTTGCTGCAAAAGAAAATAAACATTTTTACAGTTTCATTGCTATTTGCATGCCAAATGTAAACTCGAAGCAAAGTGACCTTGGTTATAAAAAATAAGAAAGCAATGTCAGAATTCATAGGACCTACCATTAGTATTTCATTCTGACAGGTAGGAAATAGGCATGTCAGCAGTGAATGTTACGGACTGAGCTGTGGCCCTGATCGCAGTCAAAGCGGTAAATTTCTGCCTACAAAAGTAATTTCCATCAAAACAAAAAAGTGCTTAAATAATACAACTATCTCGAGATGAAAATAACTTTCTATGGCTGAGCTCAAAGGCAAACAAACGAAAATGCAACAAATAGCTTTTGTATTGTGTAAATGCCAGAAAAGTAACATGAGGTGCCATTAAATTGTACAATGGTTAAATATTCAGTGAGCTTTCTAGTTCCTAGAAACTTTTTCCAGAGGAAAACTCTGCTGAAAAAAAAGGTTACACAAAGGCCTCATACATGGACTTATTATTACGTTCAGAAAATCTGAATTATAACACTGAAATTAAGCAAGCAACATCTGTACCTATTGAACTACTCATGTTGTGAAGTGATCAAATAATCACTCAAATATTCAATAATTGATAGAAGCATGAACCAAAATTCCCATTACTAATATAATCAGTAATGAAACTTACTACCTTTATTTTTTAAAAAATAGTTAAAAAGACTAAATTAAATACCAGTTAAACCAAGCTTTTACAATCAAGGCAAGTCTATGAGTAATGCAACAAACTTCTAATAAGTTTACATTTAATTTGATACATGAAGCTCAAAGGGCATTCCTTTCCAATGAAATTTTCAAATTGCATTACCAATTCTAATATTTTATCTCCCTGGATAATCTCATGGAATTTCACATTGTATACTACCACCTACACTACCAAGAAAAGAAAAAAATCTTGTTTGTAATCAGAAAGATCTTTACACACTTTACAGGAGTGGTAAAAAATTAGTAAGTTACAAACCTAATAACGGAGGTGTTTATTAAGAGAAGATGAATTCAAAATTTATTGTCTTCTTGAAGACCAGGTCTATATCTGGTGTCACAGTTTGCCATCAGATTCATACACCATCAGATTCCTAAATGCTGCACCATTCAACATTTAGGCATTCCTCATGCTAATCCAAACATTCCCCAGCTAAAAATTCAATAAAATTCATACAGAGAGAAGACAGAAGTGCCCTAGAAGGTAATATTCCACTCTTTTCCTGCAATGGAGGAAACTATGGACTATATCACTCTCACAGTCTAACAGGGCAATCTTCCAAGCAGGCAAAAATAAATTATTTCCTACTTAACGTGGTAGGTTGATACATCACTTGGTGATGCCTGTGGTTCTGATGTGTGAAAGGATCCAGTGAAAGGATTCTCCAGACACCACTGGATAACAATAACTATAAACCAAACACTCAAAACCCAGTGCTGCTCAAGGCCAAGCTGGTTCTCCCTCCTGTTCTTGTCAACATGGATATGGGCAGCTGCAGAGATGCTCCACACCTCACCCTAGTCATGCTCCTGATGAAATCCTGTGCCCAGGAATCTGCTTTCTTTCTGTGACTCTGAAAAATGAGCACTGTCTTTGGAAGTGACTGTTCCTTTCCCCTGACTCTGTTGATGGAGAAAAGATACACTCAGACAAGACACCTACTTTTAAAGCAATGCAAGACAAAACTCATCCCAGCTGTACTAATAATGGACAGATTAGTCAGAAAATAACTTTGAATTATAGTTAGCTCTTTTGATGGTTTGGGAGGTTTTTGGTGGGTTTTTTTTGTTTTTTTTTGTTTTTTGGGTTTTTTTGCCAGACTGTTGCTTTTATTATACCAAAAAGTATCAGGAAGGATGCAAAAACATACTGGAGGAAGAAGAAAATCAGGTATGATTTCCACCACATTATGCTACTCCCATTAGTGAACTTACTGTCTGTTCTCAGCAGGTTCTGCATAGAGCTCATTCATGCCCTCTTTCATTTAAGTGGAAATTGGACATTGAAAGTAAAAGGGGATGGAACTGGGGAAATTGGGAATAATTGATACAAGTTTTTCAAGCACTGCTAAAGAGAATGTCAGTTCCCCTTGGCTCTTGACCAAGATTTAGTTGTATTCATCAGTAAGAAACACGTCCATCCTTCTACTACATAAACGATGCTCTAAAATATTATCCACTGTACAAATAGACAGCCTTATACTTCAAGAAATAAAATTTGAGCATTGTTTTAATGTGAAAAAATTTAACCACAGCAACACTGCTTCAACTTGGTCTCCTTTTCATCATGTCTTTAACAAAAGCTAGAAAAAGGACTATTCCCTGAAGGATTAAAAAAATAGGTCAAAGATAAATCCAGAGCAAAACCATTTAAATAAAGATTTGATAAAATAAAAGACTTTGTGGGCATCTAGTAGAAATAATGTACAGAAAAGCACCTAAGATAGGAGCCAATCATTCAGAGGCATTTTCCCATACTTTGCTTTTATTTTAGGAATGTACTGTGTAAGGGATTTATCATGACACAGTGGGAAGAAAAACACCCAAGTCTCTCTGACCTCACTTACCTGCTGTTGTTGGCACCTTTGAAACCTTCCCTTCCCCTCCCCAGTGGACTCTAATACCTCTGATCTCATTTCCTTCTTATAATTGCTGAGCACACACACAGTTTAATATACGAACTTGTACCTTTCATATTGTCAGAAGAACTATCAGAATACTTACACTAAATCCTTGTACATTTTGCCTTATTTTACCAAAGGATTACGTATCTCTCCCATTCACATATAAAACATGTCTTTTAATGATGTACTTTTAGAGAAGTCTAATTAAAATTCAATGCATAAAAGCGTGCAAGGGTTGATAACCCACAGAACTCAGCAGACCCTAGTTAACATTCTAATGCATCCTCCATTTGGAGAGAGACAGTAAGACTTTTCCACCTCAGTGGCAGACACTAATGATACTTGCAAATATGACTAATGTCTTCATTGGTGAAAAATTAATGCACCACAATAATTTTTCTACCTGGGGTTAATGAACATGTCAGATGCTGAAAATGAGTTGTTTGAAAGTAAATTACTATAATCTATATTTAGAAGACACTGCTCTTAGGAAAAAAAAAAATTGGTGTGCTTGATGTCCCCTGTTTATTTTTGTCATGAATTTTGCTGTCCACCCAGTGAGACTACACTATGCTGATTTTTCTGTTGGTACAAGGGAATGTTTTCTTTTTCCTAGAATGCCCCTTTCTTAGGGGGAGAAGTCCAGTTTGACTCTACTTGCCACAAACATCCTTTCAGCTATACAAGCAGCAGAAGCAAGCTGGCATCCATGAAAACCAGCTTATCTTCACCAAGGTTAGACCCAAAGCAGCATCCCACTAAGCATTTTGGAAAATCCAGATACTCACTTTACAGCTTATCCTTCATCTGAAGAGGAAGAAATGGTTTCCCAATTCAGATTCCTCTGAATTCCTTCCTTTCTCTCCCCCAGCTCCCCTTTTTCCTTTACCAAAGCTCAGTGAATGCCCTAGGAAGATGAGTGAATAGAAAATAGCTTCAAGAAATAGCCACAGCAGAGAGAAAGGAGTTGTTCTGTCAGTGAAGGGGGAGTTCAAATCACTATAGATAAGTCACTACAAAATGTTTAGAGCCATGCTCCTTCCTTGAGCACTTGGGGTCTCAGCTGTCCAGTGGGAACTGCTACAATCTGGTTACTGGGAATTAGTAGCAATTTTGAAATATGGGGCTCCTTCCTCATGTTGGAATCATCCTTTGCTTTCAACTGTGATCACTTCTTCAGAAAATATGCAAATGCATTCATCTTCTAAATGCCATTTCTAACAGAGCACAGAACTCCAACTCCACATTTAGCACTGCAAGTGTAACTCCACAACATTTCTTTCAAAATGTGCAAGCAGAGAAAAAAGGGTACAGAAGAGTATGCCTGGCCTTTATTCAGGTTTCAGCAGTAGCTCATGGTGAGTTTCGGGAGTTAGAAAGCTTCTGAATCAAAATTTAAAGCCTTTAAGTAATGACAGATTCAATACACTCCTTCACAACACATCCCAAAGGCTAAGTATTCCTTGCTACTGTCAAAACACATGCACTTTATTTACTTCTGATAACTTGCTGACTTTAATTCTGGCCATAAGACATTTCCAGCTAGTTTTAAAAGCTTTCCAGTATTAGATGCCTTTACCTACATGAGCAGTTACACACCATGACTGGGCAACTTCTTAATTATGTGCTCAAAAAGTAGAGAAACAGAACTTCAGTAAATGACAATGATTCAGTGCTCGAGGCTGCATAAATATTCCATGTGTCTGAATTTCCTGGTCACATATGGGTGTCTGGCAAATCTGAGCCCGCACCACGGAACCACAGTCAGTTCTCAGAATTAATCCCATTCCAGGGAACACCTGGAACAGAGTGATTAATCCAGTCCATCTCCAGCAGAGCAAAGACTTTTTCTGAGAATTATCAGTTCACTATAGCACAGGAAATCTGCTCAAATTTAGGTCTCACAGGGTACTGAAATAATCACTTCTCAGATGACAGCATGTTTACTATTGCTCCAGATTCCTATGGGTAAAACATTAAGACTTTTGCTGTTAACCTTTTTTTTTTCCCAATTTTATTTCAACTTTCTGAGCAATGATTGCTTTCCCTCATTTCTTGTTTTCTACAGTACTTTGAGTTAGGATAGCAAACACACAATAGAACTTTACTATTCTTAAATAAGCTGTCTACCCACAAAAATTTTGTCACTCCATTTTGACAGATCAAGTAATAATTTTATCTACCATGGGAGAGTATAAACTGTACCAGTACAGGAATCATAGTGGGCGTATAAGCTGTAACCATCATAAATGACACTTTTTATTCCCTTTGAAAATCCTCCTGATTTATTACATTTACTTAGAGACTGTCACAGCTTATTTTTACTAGACACATTTTTTTTAACATTCCATCAAGTGAGCTCCTATGTGATGCAGAGCAAACTGATAGAAAATGGTGACACTCTCACCCAAGCTGTCATTATTCAAAATGATTTCTTCTGCTCAGGTTGTTTTCATTTAGTAAAATAATTTGATTTTTCTATGTCTGCCCACATTCTATTCACATGAGGAAAAGGAAGCTCAAAACAATGTCTTCTGCATTTAATATGCAAGGAGAATACTTAATAGAATCATTTTCAGGATAATTAAAAGTCTGCTGATACATCTTAAGAAAGTGTGAAACAAAGTACAAAGCGAATAGAGCCAAATGGCAATTGCTTATTTCTGTAGAATAAGTGCTAAGTCAAAGAGGTCATAATTGCTGTTTTGCATATGGAAAACAGTTAACAGGGTTTTATAGATATATTTTCTGCAGTAAAGCTAAAGCTGATTGTTTTCATACAGAAGTTAGTTGAACATCACAAATGAATAGGTTACAGGGTAGTGCCACTAGCTCTGCCTGTGATATCAAGGAAAAGAAGTCCACAAATTCAAATACAACTAAGGAATGGCTTCAGCTGAAGTCAATTCCTGAAAACATTTATAAAATGGCACATTCAGCTTTGATAAAACTCCTCTGAAACAAACCTGACATTTTCCAGCAAACCAAAAGAAATCTACCCAATTCATTTACACGACACCTATCAAAATGATAATGTTGTACAGTTAATAAATGGTTGCACTGTGTTCCCTAAGCCCTGTCCCCACACTCTGTAAGTTTTTTTATGTTTCAAATCTAAAGGAATTTTTCTTAAGTATCCACCTTGTGAGGCAGATACATAAGTCCTATTATGAATTATGGGAATTCTGTGTGCTCACTGAGGACAGACTATGGCCACCAGCTGTGCCAGTTATCCTGATTATATTCATTTCTCATGAAGTGGATAGCCCCTTATCTGGCTTTTTTATGACTACAAATTAGTTCTTAATTACAGTCAGTCATTGTAATTTCAGAGCAACTGCTAGCTCAAGCATTGACCCATTTTAGTGAATTATAAGCAAAGTAGATAGCATAGATTCCTTTATTCCCCAAACACTAAAAAAGGGAGAAAATTCTTAAAATTTGGCATTCCTGTTCCACTCCTGCCTACTGTTTAGACATTATCACAACTGTTCCCTACATCTGCTGATGTTCACCTCCAAATAACAGTTGCCATGAGACTGTACAATTTAAGTAAGAAAAAAACAAAAAAACCTAAAACCCTAAGAAGTAATGTAATGATCCTGCCACCCAAATTAATGCAAGTCAAGGATCTCACTGTAGGCAAAATGCATTCTGTTAGCTCCCTGAGACAGTAACCAATTGCTGCAGTGACTTTACTTGTGACTGCTTTTAGGTCGAGGGAGAAGAGAATTATGCCACAGCCTCTAATTATCTGTATTTAGAGAGTGTAAGCATTGTAGTGATCTCTATTCAGAGACAGAAAAACTTATGCCTGACTTGAATTGTTAATGCTATTGTTGTGATTTCAGTAGCATGGAGGAAGTTACAAATCCAGGTGGCATTTACAGTGGGAGTCTTAGGCACTGCATTGTTCTGATGTTACATTTTATGCCTGTGCAGCTCTTTGGCACCACCAGAGATTCGCTCATCCGGTGGTGACTCCCATTTGAGAGCCAGTTAAACCCAGTGGAACACAATGGAAAGAGGGAAATCAGCATTTTGTTTTCTTGGATCCAATTGTTAATAGAGCAAAAACTTTCACAGCACATTGTAAAGTGGTGATTTTCCTTGATTCCAGTGTTCCTGGTGTGCTAGACTGCGCATGGATGTTCAAGCCTTTGCATTTATGCTTTCAACTTCCGTGTGTTTTGCACTCCACATCTTTCCACAAGGGTCTGTTTTCCCATATTACAGCCCTAAAGCTCAGCAGGTACCTATGTCAGGTGCCAGGTGTGTGTTCAGAGCTCCTGGGGGAGGTGTCACTGCCGTGCTGTGCTGATTCCCCCCTCAGGTCTTTAAAACTGTGCCCTGGCTCACATCTCAGGAAAGGGTGCAGCCTGCTCCCCTGGCCCCACCAACTCCAGCAAACTGACACAAAGGTCAAGGGCTAGAGACAGAGGCAAGGGCACAGCCTGCTCCCCTGCTCACCTGCCCCAGGGAGCAGCAGCAGAGCTGCCTCTGCAGTGCTTTGAAGTGCCAAGGCAGAGGAAGCTCCTCACATCCTCACCAAAGAGTGTGCTTGTCACAGAGAGCCCTGAGCAAGTATTAGAATTCAGCTGCCAGAACTAGAAAGACCAAGACACAGCCACAGTCCCAATGTCTGTCATGTTGGGAAGTGAGAAAAATGTAACACATCCACTTGGAGCATTGACAGATACTGAATCGGAGCTGATGCTTTTCCTGCCTAAGAGGTAACACAGAGATCAAAAAAAAATTCATGTACTTGTCTTACACATCTTGCACTAACTTGAGACTAATGCCATGTCCCACACTGAGCAAATGATACATTAATTTATTTAGCAAATACATAGGGATCCATTTTGTTTACTTTAAAGCAAAAACACTGCAAGGGCTTCCACAGTGAAGAAAGACAGAAAGAACAAGCTTAAATGTGATATGCCAGGAACCTTTTCACCATCAGTTTTCAAGTCGTTCTTCCTTACTCTTCTGCTTCTGGGCTAATTAATTATACACTAAACATACTGCTAGTGTGATACAAATAATTAATTAAACATGGTCACAGGCTAGAACATTAATTGTGACAATACATTACACTTACTGCTGCCTGTCTCTTTTAGCTAATATGAACTTAGCAACATGCAGGGATTCCAGCCTGGCAAATATGTCTGCATATTTACTGTAATGAAAACCTGCACAGAACAGTATTTATTGTTTCTATGGGGCAATGTCTGGACAATAGTAAGGAAATCTGCCCTTCTTTACACCATGACAGGTGGTCAACACTTCCTTGTGTTCACTCAGATCTCTCAGGAAAAAAAAATCACTAAATTTGTCTGGGTTTTTTTTTCACTGGGGGTTTTCTGAAGAAGCAGAGTCTGAGCTGGGGAAAAGGGCAGGAAAAAGAAGGGCTGGGCAAAGAACAAACTTCAGCAAACACAATATTAAGCCGATTTTAGGAGTTCCAGGGCTGGCAAGCACATAGGTATTATTCTCAGCAAGACCAAGAAGATTCCTTAAAGAGATTAGTAACATTTACCTTGAGCACAGGAAATGTTCTGAGAATTCATCACTTGATGCCTACAGAGCTGAAAACACAGCATGTTGCAGCAGCATTAAGTATTATTAGTGTGCTTACCTGCAGCTCCTATATCCTACCAGATGGCACCCAGAGTTTACTTTGCTTTCTCTTTTAAAATTACCAGAAAAAAAAATCATCACCTTATTCATAAGAAGGCGTTATAGCACTTTTTGGTGCATAAAACAGGAAAATGACCATTTTTAAGACAATAGTGCTGCTGGATGCTTTTATCCTTGCACTGGAGGGAGGGTCAGACATGGTGTGTACACAGCACACTGAAAGAGAATAATTCATAGCACACACTTAAATGAACAAGACCTTTGAGGCAGATTAAACTTCATACGCATAAGAGAAAGAATCAAGAGCTAAAACACCTTGCCAAAGGTTGTGGGCTTTTCGAGCTTTTTAGAAAGAAAATTGTGCCACAGATACATAACCATTTAATAGATAAAACATTTAAATGATTTGTGCTATAACTTTTAGGCGCAGTGTGTGCGGATAAAATGCTTTTAAAAAACTATGGTTAATTTTTCAGTTGTTCTATCATTTCTCTTTGGCTGGAAAAAGAAGAGTTTTATGACACCTTTTTTTGGCAAGTGGATTTAGCACCTTCGAGTACTGAAGTTCATTCATTAGCATAAGCTTTTATTATAAGCCATAAACTCTTCTTTATCTCAACTGCCAGGGGTGAGGACATCAAGGCACCATCTCCCATCAGTGGTAGATGGAAAAACCTCCCATTTGATTTCAATATACAAAGCACATGTTTGAACCTTTAATGCAAGCATCCTCATATTTTTAAGACAAACCAGCATGTAAAAGTCATGTCAAATATACTGAAAAAAAAAAAGAACCCTAAAATATCGAAACACAGAAACAGTAGAGAAATGTAAGTGAAATACTTTGTTTCTATCACTTATTCCACCTCATTTATGAGGAGGGATCTTTTTTTAAACCATTCCTTCTACAACTCTGATTATTTTTATTACAAGTATCTGTGATGCAGTCATGCCACCAACCCTGAACCATGGGCCAGGATATTAGGCTAAACCATTACAATGATTAAATAAAGTTTTCATGGCAAGATTTTTTAATATAATAGCTATAATAAATAAATATAGGAGCTAAAACACTTTTTTTATCTAGGCATTCCAATTTACCCTTTTTTTCCCTTTCAGAAATAAAAACTGTAATGACACTGTTCATTAAACTGATCTCTTCCATCTTTTATGGTATTTTGTAGACTTTATCCATATTAGTCTGGTGTAATTTGACTTTTATTAACACCTACCATCGTCAGAATACTGCAAGCATTTTTTTTTATGAAAATAAGATAGAAACAAAAGAGACCAGTATAAATACTTCATAAAAGTTTTGCATTTCAAGAGAAAACAATCAAAGACGTAATTTTAGTTTATATTATGTTGCTTCCTAAAGACAACGAACTAACTAGAAAAACATTCCTTTTACTTTAATGTTCATTCAAAGAGAGGAAAAAAGACTCATCAGAATAAGCCTATAAAGATCATAAATCTTGCCTGGGGGACAAAAGTACAGTGTTATTGTTTAATATTCTTGTTTGTTGTCAGGTGTTTGGAAAACAGAGAGCAATGCTTTGCTTTACCTCACAGAAATATTTCACAGCTTTGCATACAAAGTCAATCAGAATCTCCAATTACAAGGATTACAATCAATGGGATGAAGATGACAGGGACACAATATCAAGTTCAGTTTGTCAGTAAGAAGTATCACTGTGTTTTACACCATAGCACTCATATCTGTGAGATTTTAAGCATTAATGTCAAAACTCCCCCCCATCAAAAAAAAAAGGAAGTCACATCTTCTTCCTTCACACCTCTGTGAAACTCTCGCTAAAAGTAATCAGAAATGAGTACTGTGCTTTTCCCAAAAAAAAACCCTTTGTTCTCTGATAAAAATAAATATTACAGGATAATGCTTTCCATTTTTCAAAGAAGGAATAATTTAGGAAGCTTTCTAGGATTTTCTTTGAACTACATTTATATTCCTCTGTGCTGATAGCAAGCACAAGGAAATGTGCTTTCCTATATTTCAGCACTTAAGCCCCACTCATAAAAATTAGGTGCTTAGGAACCAATTAAATAGCTTTGCCTTAGTGAGCAGAGTGTTACAAGAGAGGGAGAATAGTCACCTGTGGTCCCAGTCTGGACTCATATTTCCCATTAATAGTTGTTTCTTATTAACAGTTGTCAGGAACAGAAAAAGAAAATATTTTGGAAATTTAATCACACCATCCCTTTCAGGATAACTCATAGGTAATTACATATTAAAAAGTACAAATTATTTTGTTTTGTATGCAAAGTTTGAACAAAAAAAAGAAACCACTGAGGATTAGTAACTTAGAAGTAACTTAGATATTTTCTGGTTTCCTGATTTGCTGGTTTGATGTCATGTGAAAAGGCTGTTCTTGGTAGATTTTATACTGAATATTCATCAGTGGCAGAGAAGAAGGAGGAAAGGGTATGAATAAATTTATTCAGGGTGTCCACGTGTAGTCCTCTTTGGGGACAATTTCACCCAATTTTTTGTCAGAGGCTAATTACCTCCCATAAAATAAAATGAGTATTTCAGATTTTTCCTTCAGAGTTTTTTGGCCCTCAACATCCACAGAGATGATGTCATATTCAGGGGGGTAAAACCCCAGAGCAGTTAAAACCCCACAGCAGTCCCACCTGCCTACCACGTCTTTATTACTACAACCTGTTGATGACAAAGCATTCTGCTCAAGCACAGAACAAAAGATCGTAAAATGCATTTTCATAGCAGAGCCAAAATTGCTGTGGTAATAAAAATTTATTTTCTTTTTCTCTTTGAAGGCTACTGCATAGGCAATCCATTATTAGTGGCTCAGAGCCAGCAACTGGCTGTGAATTGAGCTGGTGAATTAATCAGCCTATGTAGAAAAAAACCCAGAATTCTGGGGATGTGAGTGTGCAAAAGAGGCTCCAAACAAGGACAATTTTTCTGTTTCTCTAATGCAAATGGTTTAATGATGGATGACCCCATTCCTCTAATGTCCATTTGGGTGCTTCATATAACTACTTGAATATTTGCTTCAACTTAATTCCTTTCACCATCAGTTTGGGAACTGATGAAAATACTGCTTCCTCATAAAATCCCAGAATAGCAATGCATCTTCCAGAGAGTTGAAATATGAGATATACATTGCTAAATCTGCTGCTTTCATAGCTGGGCTGCTCCTTCACAATGGGGAGAGTGACTCTGCATATTCTTTTTTTCCTTTGTGTATCTGGCATATAGTGCTGCTTGTTACCACAGGATTAATCTATCTTCAAGTCAACTGTAAAGTTACACAAATATTTGAGCTCTGACCTTCGGTGTATTCCCAGGTTTCTCCAACTCTTTTACCTGATGATGATCCAAAAACATCTCTTAGTGCTTAATGATGGATGCATCCCTTTGGCATCACTTGGCAGAGGATTAGAGGGAAAGAGATATCTCCATATGTAGTGAGATCTTCCCATAAATCTAACAAAATTTAACCTCCTTATTTTGAAGCATAGATAAAAGCAGGAGGATCCCAAGAACTCCAGATCAAGGATCATCTTGAACAGAACCTACTTCTTTCAGTTTCAAAGAATTTTGTCTTCTCCAGATCTCTGTCTCCAGCAAGATACTTTGGGAAAAATACTGATAGGTAAGTATAGCCCAGAAATAAAGGTAATAATCTCATTGATCCCTTGTCTCCAATTTCTTTAACTCTGAAAATTTGTGAACAGTTTGTAGCCAAGAGAGGAATGGTATAGATCATTTATATTAATCATAACACAGCTTTTAAACAAATCTTCCCAGACTCAAAATAGTTACACTTTTATTTTGGAACTTCCACGGTTCACTGAAGGAAAAAGCAAGGCATGAGTGTAATGCCTTTTCTCATTTTTTAATTTAAAGGGCAAAAAATATAAGCCCTACAAGAAAAAAGCAATAGCCTATGAATTCTTCAGCAGCCCCTTGTGACAACTGAGTTTCCCATGAGCCAACAACAAAATCCAGAGCAGTCTGCAGTGATACCTAAAACCTAAATACCTCCATAGACTAATATTAAAAATCCCCTCTGCTCTCCTATTAGTGTAAATTGTTGAGGTCCAGTCATTCCTTGTAGTTTAAATCTCCTCATGTAGTTTCCTTTGTTTCTATACATGAAGGGACAGCATGAAAGGCTCCCTGAGAAATCAGGGAAATGTCCGCAGCACACTGGTAGATCCATATGTCACATATGTGCCCCCTGCACTAGTGGCAGTAGCTTTTATCTGGCATTTCTGTAGTGCAGTGTCACTCCTGCTTTCAAGTTTAGGGCCATGAAGAGATTGTCCTTGGTTGTAGCTCCCAACAGTGAGGACAGCAAGTCTACAAACCAAAAATTTCCCTTCTACACACCTTTATCAAGGTTCACTGCTCTTTCTCTGTTCATGCAGAGGGTTTTGTCAGCTTTCTCTGCAGTCTCTAAAGGCATCATGCAACACTTACATCACAGAGGGTGGTATATGAGAGTGATATAAAGTCGTGGTGTTTGCCATTTGGACAGTCAAAATTCCTGACATTCCATCTTGGCCAAAATTTTGCTACCAGTCCACTGGGAAATAAGGAGAAAAACAAACAAACAAACAAACAACTAGAATTCATGTATCTGTCTGGATAGTGCAACTGTGCAGAAACCTCCTGAAACTAATTTTATGAAACTAAAATCCATCCACTGCACTCATTTTAAGGAATATTTGATTGCAGAAAAGAACTCTGGGAGGTACCTCACCAAGATCAAAAGCTAACTTGATTGGAAATTCAGTAAACTCAATAACTTCAATGCTTGACATTGCTCAGGAAAGAATTTTGTCCAGCAACTGAAGAAAAAGATATTTCTATGACTAACACAGCACAGATGATCTTTTTTCATTTGTTTCCAGAGGCTGATGTTTTCTCTGGGTATTCTTTAGAAAGCTCTTTAGAAAAGTGGTGGAGGACAGAATCACAAATACACACAAATATAAACAGGCTCAGCTCCAGCCAGGTTTGCAGAGCATGGGGGAACAGTGCCATGAGAGTGGGTATCCTCTTAAGTCTTCCATGCCCCAGGAGCAAAAACTGTCTGAAACAACTTCTGTATTCCTACAGAGAAAAAGGATAATCCTGCCTCTTGGAAGACATCCTTCTGAACAGAAAGCCATCATGACTACCATCAGTGCTACCACCTCTTTGTTATAATTACTGTCAAAGTAAACAGAATACTCATGCAAGAATCAAGGATAATGATATAAAAGCAAGAACACTTGTCAGAGCCCAGAAGCATATTGGATTTTGGTGCTGTATAGAACAAAACAGCAAAGCTTAGTTGTGTGCCCAAACCAACAGCATTTTTCAGGTAATTGTGCTTATTGAAAACTCCTCATGATTTGTATTAACACATTATCCATGTTTTCTGCTTGGTAAATATGCCTTTCTGTCTCCATCCCTGTAGGAATAAAGATTAATTCCCAAATTATTACAATATAAATGAGTATATAATATATAATGAGTGTATATGAATATATATAATCACTATGTATTTTATATATATATATGTATATTAGTATATAATGAATATATAATGAGTACACAATTTCTGCCATAATTTTTTTTTTTTGCAAAATGCAAAAGTTTCTTCTCTTTGTAAAATGCTGAAATAAAAGTATATCTGCAATAAAAACTAGATTCTGGGGCCATGGCCAGAGTCATCATCTTCTGGCTTATTTTTAGCCAAACACTCATAATCCAGTTTTTCTTAGCAGCAGTTGATTTTGTGCAAGTGACATGAAACTGAGTAGAAGTGTGTTGTTGACATTTCAGTCTACATAAACTGGCGGAGAAAAGACCCAGTGTGGAGGTGACATATGATATTTACAGTATAGAAAGATCTTGTTACAACCTTTCCCTGTTCCATGAGGGACCTCTCCCTGAGGCAAGCCTGTAGTTTTCTGCAGTCAAAAATGGCACACCTTGCTATGAACAGCCTCTTGCTTCAGGACTCTCCTGTCTGCTCCTGCTACCTCTATCTTGTAGCAATTCTTTAAAGGTTATTCATAGTTATTACACCTCAAACGCCCCTGATTTCTTCCCCCTTGCTCCTACAGCTCCCAGTGAAACTTCAAATGGTATTAACACCTCCCAGCAGCACTATTGTGTTCCTGCTCCTCGCTGCCTACTGTACTTCAAGGTAATTTTTTCCCAAAGTCTTTTCAGAACATCCTTGTTCTCCACTATTCCCAAGATGTACATGGATCACAAAGGTGGCCAAATGCAGCACATAATATATACAGCAACATCATGCTTACAATACCAAGTGAACTCTCAGATGAGAGATATTTCTCATCTGGACCATTGCCATTATCAGTGTATTTTCATTAATTTATCACTTTTATTTCTTTCTCTGGTATCTCTTCATGAATATTTTCTTCCCATGCTAAAATTATCTTTTTAAATTTATGCTGAGTAGTAAGACAATTGTGTTTACTGTAAATAATTCAGCAATGTAAAATATTTGAAAAAACTCTGGGGTAAACTGGTTATTTACATAACTAAAGTTTCTAACGGATATTAAGTTGACAACTTTACTTGCTTCATCATCATAAAACTTCACAGTTTTTGTCATTGACCAGGACTCCATTGTGCCAAGTGCTGTTCACTAAGTGCTGTGTAAGCAGAGAACAAAACCCCAGCTCCTGCCCTGGACAGCTCACCATCTGCAAGACAAGGGGAACATGGACAGATGGAGAGGGATGGAAGGTGACAAGATGCTTGTGATCACTGCTGTAGGCAGGAGTCAGAGCAGAAGAACACTTTTGTCTGGTTTTAAACAGGCATCACAGAAAAGAAGGGTTTTAGGGAGATACAGCACTCCTAAGCCACTGGAATAGATCAGCAATTTGCCATTTATTTTTACTTTTTAATTTGAACTCTCCTTTTCTTCTCTCCAGACTCTCAGGTTCTCTCCAAATAAGAACTTGTGGTGAAAATCAAAAACAGTACAGCCACTACCTTCACTTGGAGAAGCTCCACTTGCTGCTAAATTCACATAATGTCATTTAAACACCCTCTTGGAGATTTATAAATATGTTAGCATATTTTATAATGTATACAAGAGTATGCACTTGCTTGAGTGCAAGATTTATACCTATTTTACAGTTGTTAACAAAGACATGGCTTGAAATTCAGACCTAAACAACTCTGTCAGAGGAAAAAAATTGGTGAAATGACCAAATAAAATTGATGATGATGATGGAAGCAGTAGGGTTTAATCTACTGTAATATATGCCAATGCATCAGGCTTATTTCACCTCAGTCTCTGCAGAGAACTCCTGCTGGAGATTCTGAGCATAGCAGTAACAGGGACACTACACACAGACAAAATGGAGTTTATAATTTTTACAAAAGAAAATAAGAGTGATTACAGCTCCAACAAATCAATGTGGATAGGAGGGAGAGAAATACACTCCCCCCATCTCTTCAGACTATCTACATTCTGGTAAATTTAATAACTTGTCTTTTATACTGAAAAGCAAAACATACATCCTTTAAAAATTTACACTGCCCGATACAGCAGATTTTAAACAAAGCCTAACACCTGTCTAAGTGGATGCAATTTTAGGATGAAAACAAAGCAGAATAAGTATTTCAATTAGCACTTACATTTCCACTCTGAGAAGCATTAAAAAAAAAAAATTATCACAGGTCCAAGCCAGGGGTGTACATTTCACAGATGCAAACAAAAACTGTGGCTGCAGGGAGGAATCTGTGTGTACAAATCTTCATTTTTAGTCACAATGGATTTGCTGAATGATTAATATATTTGCAAACCAAGTAAAACCACAAACCAAAATATATACATTCACATTTCTCCTATTAGACCAGGCTCCTCATCTTGTCTCTTTCTGAAGTGATATCAGCACAAATTATCCTCCTGACTTAAATAGCATCACTGATGCCATAATGAAGGGTAGAATTAAACTTTAAGTAGGTAAAGGATTTAACTTTACTATTTGGCACAATTTTCCCCAAATTCTTGTGCCTTATTCCTATCTAAAACTTCTTTATGCAGCCACATGTCACAGATGACTTGGACAAGGCAAAGACAAAGACTCTCCACAGGTCAATTAATGTATACATTTCAAAGCAATGCACAATGGTGTCCAAGCCCAGCTGTGGCCTCAGGTATTGCAGCTAAACACCTTTTACCCCACTAAGCTGTAAGACATAATTCCTAAGTTTTCTTTTTCCCTACCAGAAATGTGCATCTGCTACAGCCACTTTCACTTTATTCCTCCTCATCACTACCCTGGTTTATTTAACTGTGGTAATATCTCAAACCTGTAAAAATACCTTGCTGATTCCACAAGCTGCAGCACTGTATAAATTGCTTTCCAGTGCCTTTGCATAGCCCAGGCTTAACATAAAAAGGAAATGCTTCCATCCATGTGTCAGCAATATGATAAATAGCAGTGATGGAAGGCAGTGAGGAGGCCTGTGTGTAAAACTTGTGTAAAACCTCCCCCCCTCCACTCTGGTACATCAAAGAGGGTTTGGTCCTCTGAAGATGAGGAAGAGGTCTGCTCTCTGCACACACTGCATGGAATACTCAGCCAGAAACATGGTGTGTCCAAGAGGCTGCTGGGGAGGAGAAGGAAGACAGAGTTTGGACGAGGGGGAGTGTGACAGGAGGCTGAAGATGCAGAAGTTAAATAGGCAATAGGTTAAGCTGGCATGACACACACAGCCAGAGAAAAGGTACAGCCTCTTCCTCAACAGCACTGAGCTGCAGGAATTAAATAGAAAATAAAATAACTGAATGATTGAGGGGGGGAAAGAGCCCCAACAAAATATGCAAAACATCAACAGAGGAGAACACAAGAGAAAAGAAAGCGAAGCTGAGATATGAAGCGGTTCTAGAAACAAAACAATAATCTCCTGACAGCACAAATGCAAAATGGGGACAAACTGTGAATAAAAATGGTTAAAGGCAGGCCTCAGTTTACTGCTGGCATAGTTAATATGCTGCACCAGGTTGGAGGGAGATAACAGCTGCTGCTGCTGCTCTGCTGAAACACCCACCTAGAACAGCACTCGGTCACTGCGCCGCGCGCGCTCGCCCACAGCCACAGCCGCTGCTCAGCCAGGGGGTTACAGATTCCAGAGACATCAAAACAGGGCAGAAAATCACAATGAATTCCAGCAGAAGACAATCAGCCACCAGTGCCATATTGTAATAGCAGCCAAAGGCAAGGAAAGCATAAAAGAGTAAGTATTCTTCATAAGGAGAAGTCTTTAATGTTTTGCGGATACAAGAAAAAGAGATGTGCTGCACCTGCAGCAAACAACGTGAATAAAAAGGAATTGTATTAGTAGGAGCTAAATAAATATTTGCTAAATAATACGTATTATGCACTTTTATTTTTGAGTTTTCAGCCATTCCTTTCAAACACCTCTAATGGCTCAGTAACTGAATTAACTAACTGGAGGGGGAAAAAAAAGCCCCAGTCTCTGGAAAGCAGCTTAGATGTGGAAGGACAAATATTCTGAATTAAGATATCTTGGTCACCAATTTCAGGGTTTAATTTACTCAGTTTGCCTCCAAGAATTGAATAAACTGGGGTGGACAATTTGAAGACTATTTAATCTCATCCTTAATCTATATACTAATAACAAATGTAGTGATTCTCAAGAAGCTGTTAACTGAACAAACAACAGAAAGAGAATCAGCTGTCTGCCATATGTTTCTTGTTTATTTAAACAAAAATATCCATTCTGTGTTCAATCCAGTGTCCACCCAAGTCAATGGAAAGACTCTTACTAGTTTGAACAAGTCCTGGAATAAAGTTTATGTGGTTTTCCATTTGGAATCTTATTGTACATTAGCACTACAAAAGTCCCAAATTTCATCAGTTGACAAACTAAACAGAACTTTTAAAGATGTGCTTAGTTGGTGTGTGTTGACATGTTAAAACTTTGGGCTCCAGGAATTCAACACGGCAGCTGGTTTCTTAAACTCTATTCACAAGTTTAAGTAAGTGCTCATGGGTGCACTTAGCTCCCTGCTTTGTTGATGAAAAAATTCCATTTGAGCATAAAATACTCATTGCTTTGGGTACACAAAGGTAAACCTTTTCTCATTTCAAGATGTCTTCCTATTTACATTCATTCCAGATGAAAGACTTTGAGAAATAAGAAATTAGTTTCTGGTGGGCTAAATAGATTCCCTAAAATTTGAGATAAAACCTGGTGTCAGCAAAAAAAGGTATTATTTAAGTACATTAAATACTTGGATTTCAATTTATTCAAATATCTTAATTATTTGAATTTAAATACAGTATTTAAATATTTAAATATAGTGTTTAAATAGATATTAATTAAAGATAGGGGAAGCATTACTTTGGAATGAAATGTAGAGCAGCCCTCAAGAAGTTATATTAGCCTTAGTTCTGGAACAATACCTTTGCTTCTGGTCCTCCTCAAAAAAAGATGGAGGATCATTCTAATTATATATCTGCTTCAGATGATCTGTTTCCTATTTTGCTCTCAAGTGGCTCAAATCGTGCACAGAGACTTCACAAACCAAGCTTTCCCTCATGCAAATATTAAGTAACACCATGCAAAGTTCCCACTGTCACCACATCCTGCAAACCTAAACATTTACCCCACAAAACCATGTTTTTCCCTTTTACAAAATGTTGGTCTTTGACAACACTAACAAGTTCCCTTTTTTTTCATTAAATATTGACATCTTGCACCTTTTCCTTCATTCAAAGCAGATATTAAAAAACAAGCAAACAAAAAAACAAAAACCACCAAACCACAACACCACAAAAACAAGAGGAAAGAGCTCTTTGATACTTGTACCTGACCTCCAAAGAGTCATTACACAGCTACTGGGCCCAGAACATTTTAAGAAACCAGATGTTTTTCCTACATGGAAGCCACAACTGGGACATGATAGCTCAGAAAGTCAGTCCACAGAGATCTGGTGCAGTAGCCAAACCCAGCAGCCTCTTCTGTCTGTGCCTAGAGGAGGAATTCTGACCCAGTCAACCGTGTTGGTGATGGATACAGTGACAGACAGAAATAAAGTGTCTTACATAATTTGCCTGCCTGCAATCCAGGCTTTGCAGCAATCCTTGACCAAATTCTGGCAAACGAGCATACAGGAATCCAGCACAGTTTGAGCTGCAGCCTCCACAAGTATGACAAAGTTACAGCTTGAAATGTTCAGACACATAAAGTGCTTGGAAATTTTCAAATATTCATTTGTAAGAATTATTGTACCTCAAAGCCTAAGTCTTCAGACCAGCACTCCCCAAAAGGGCTGTGCTAGAGAGCAGAAATGGAAGGCTTCTACCAACAGGTGGGCAGATGTAAATTTATCTTCTAGTGTCCTCCAGCTTGGGTCTGTGTAATTCAATGAAATCTAGTTTCATCACTTCTAAAATTTAACTATTTTTACATTAGGGCAACACTGAAGGCAACCATTTTCAAGTGAATTAAAAATTTTCCCTTTTAAATGAATCCCCTTCATTCAGTCTGACATGATAACACAATAATCAGCTGACAGTGCAGTACCAGTACGGCAGGAAATGTAAAAAAAAATATATTGACTTAGCCTACATGAGGAAATCCCTCAGCAATGTAAGAGAAAACAGAGTTTGGACAGAAGTCCCACATCACTGGGTTACCAGTGCACCCTTTGGCTCACAAGTTGCAACAGAGCTCTTTGGCCACTGCAACACATCCTCACACCCACAACTCTTCCTCTTCCCCGTCTTCCTCATCCTCTCCCACATGACTGGCACTATCAACATTTCTGCAGTGTGTGATCCAGATCTGTGTGGCCTCGCTCCTCCAGTTCCCTCTTCTTTTTTGTATTGAGAGGAATGAAAACTCCCATAATTTGTTTCAGTGTCAAGCAGATTTTACTTTAAGTCAATGACAGAACTTCCATGAGCTTCAAAGGACATGGCAGTAGATCCTCTTTGTGTCAGGGTATATTCCAATGCTAGATTAAACTCAGCATCTCTTTCACAAGTTTGTTTTCTCATCCCAGCAAACAATGAATTCTCTGCTATTACATAACTCTTGTCTTTTCTGTCAAGACACTTCCATAGAACACTAGAGGTATTTCCTTTCATCAAAAGGAATTGCAAAATAATATGTGGATGAAATTTCTTACCATGAAGATGTTAGTCTAAATGTCTTGATTGCATTATGTGAAATTCATAAAATGAAATTTCTACACTATAAAAGCATTTTTAGTAGATTACAAAACACTTAAGCAGCGGATATGACTAATTCAATAGAAGTCAACAGGAAACTGATGTGATTACACCTTTTCCATCTTTACTTCCGCTTCATTTATCATTTTCTCTCAAAACACATGCCTGTATCTTCATGAAATTTCATTTATATAAGCAACATTATTCATGTTTCATGAGTTCGACCAAGTTCAGAAAGTAAAATTACCAGTAATCTACCTTATTGGGCTACTGCATTAAAGTTCCGACCCTGCTGGCCCCAGCTAATAGAACAAACTCTGCTGTGAGGCAGGTTTTACTTAAGCTGAAACAAAGAATCTGTATTTTCCTTGAAATGCTGCAGCCACATGTCAAAGTAAATTATTTAAACAAGTAATTCTTCTAGCAAATGTATCCATGAAGTGCCAGATTGTCTACAAGAGCAGGAAGATAGCCCTGCTCCAAGGCCAGCCACAAGTGTCCCTCCTACACTCTCCTACAAGGCAGAGCAATTCACCACTGCAACCAAAGCCTGAAGTTATGAATACATAAAGAATCATGTGGTAAAAAAAAAAAAAAGAGCAATCTCCATAAACTGAATCCTGAAGTTCCTTATTTAATTTAAACTCAATCAAATTTCCCTTTCAATAATATTTAAATCTTGTTCACCATAGATCTCAAAGTACTTTACAAAGCAGCATAAGCCTTATTATCTCACTGAAGTTAAAAGGAGATTGTCCTGAGGAAGGAAAGAATAAGGATTTCAGGATTTGTCTCAATAAAAGGTGTAAAGAACCTGCTAGAGTTGAACAGACATATTACATCACAGAAGAGCTAAAACTGAAATGTTTCTCTTTTTTTCCATTAAGTTTTCATTATCAAATCAGTAAAAATAACATCACTAGATCCTCTAATACATTGTAAACTAATATCAGAGCATTTACTTATTTAATTCGTGGTTACAAGTTTGGGAACTCTTTCATATACCAAGGAAAATTTTCAGATAGAAGTTTTATTTATCATTTACAGCAGAGATTAAGGGCAGTTTACAAGACAGCAAAAGAACAGTTTTATCACCTGTCCATGTAGAATAGGGATTTCTGGAGAGTACAGAGTACAATTACAATGGTCTTTTCTAGTTCAGCTTAGCAGCTACAGACATAAAGCACTGCTAGATGCAACCACTGTCCAGGAGTCCCTGTTGTGATGTCTGGATCACAACAGACAGCTGGAAGACACCTGGAAAAGCTGGGCACACATTTTCCCCTGGACTTTAAAAGGCAATCAAAGGTGTGAGGCCACCAAGAGGTTTTGGCCCTGTGACAAAGCTCATCACAGCTAAGGAGCAGGGACATGAACCTCAAGTCCAAGAAAAAGTTCCCTAAAATACTCTTGGAAAAGGCCACATGCTTCAGCAATTCCCAGCAGAGAGACAACCCTTGGGGAGGCCACTGAAACCAGGGGAGCTTAGGAACAAGAGCAGATCTTAAACCCCAGCAATATGGAAAGGACACTCTTTCCCCTTGGAATACTCTGGGCAAGAGGCCAGAGGAGATACACCCTCCATTAAAAATTAAATTAAAGAATCATGGACAGAGCACTTATCTCCAGAGCATCTCCAGGTTGTGCTTAGGGTGCCCAGGAATGGCTTTGGCAGCTCTGGCAGGCACAGGAATGAAGATACAGAAAGAGCTTCAGTGGCAAAATCTCAGGTATCTACCAGACTTCAGACATCTGATGTCTTGAAAGATTTAAAAGATCACGTAAATTAGGTGAAACAGACACCATTTGCTTGCCAGTTCCTGGAAGTACTTTTCTTTTTAAATCATATCCTTTCTATCTGTAATAGAAGGCAATTATATATTTGGACTTGAGATCATGTAATATTTTGAAAATTTACAATATAAATATTTCTCACAGAGTTGTAATTTTCTTCAGGTGATCATAAGAGCTACAGCACATTCATCTGACTAACAATGCAGGAAGATATATACATATTTCAGGATTAATGATAGGGTGCTTAAAGCAGCTTGCAATAATACTCTGAGAAGAATAAGAGGTTGTCATTAAAAAAAAAGGCAGAGGAAAATTTTGGGATTGCAAACTAGAATTATTCTGCATAGGTAGTTCTACTTGTTACTTCTTTAATATGATAGAACTTCTCTGATGTGAAGGAACAGAAAGGCATATTATCAGATATTGTTTTGTTTATTGTCACTTAAGTGGCTCCTGACTGCTGGAGGTATTTTCATTAACTGAGCATAAAGCCATATATTTAACAAGGGCGCTTTTTTTTGCCCCTTTTTCACAGCATACTTTTTGTTAATACAGCTAGAGGTAACTGTAAAATAAAATTTTCTATTTCTACAATGACAAGGTCACCAGTTCCAAAACTCAACACTGTTTTAAAAAAAAATAGATGGCATTAGAGCTTGAGAAATTTATTTAACATTCCCTAGCCTGCAGTCTAAGCCCCTTGTTACAGGCAAAAATGCCAGTGGTAACACACTCTAAAAGCCTCATCTTCTACAATTGAAAGGAATACAACATTTGTGTATCACTCACAGTGTGAGGTATTTATTTATAATGTCGCAAACTGTCAGCTCCTGTTTTATTTCCATTATATAGAGGATGTCAGGAACTGTCAAGAGGAAGAGCCTCACCAAGGGATAAGCCATGGAAAGGGATCGGGTGGATGCTGCAGTGAACATGAACTGTTGACCATGGGGGAGCTCTTGTGGGGCAGCCACAAGGTTGGGCACAACCTCCTCCACTCAGGGTGCACTGGGGCTTGCTTAGATGAGAAAAAGGCAGAATTAAAACCTGTACATATCAAATATACCAGGGAAACTGTCATTTAAGGAAGGAAGAAAAGCATTTATACTAAAGAAAACCCCAAGCAAGAACAAGAAAACAGCCATGATTAAATTTAGCCTGAGAATTAGTTGACTATTTCTAACTATCTGAGAAGTGAAGTTGTAGAAACCTGTCTTACTATATGAGTGCTGGGTTAATAACCTAACCCATCCTAATCCGTGAGGCTCAGTCTCTGAAAAAAATATTGTCTGCACATCTCCATGGAAGAGTGTTAGAGATAAAAACTCACTGAGAACAACCAAGGACACGAGAAGCAGATTAGGAGCATTAGCACAGTTCTCCACCCACTGTTTGCTTTCTCGTCTGCACTGTGCTTCCTCTTTCCTCCACAGCATCACAGAGAACTTTATATAAATGACTCTTGGAATCTGTTGTTCCCTCTTTCTTCACACTCATTTTATCTCTTTCCTTACTCTCACTATGCATTCTAAACCCTGCCCTTGGCTTTGTCCAATCCACCTCTTTTCCCACAAGGACTATTCTCTTTGAATGCTGCATTCCCTTTCATAATTTAACAGTCCTTTCCTCTCCCACACATCCTGGCACCCACAATTTTTATTCCCATCTGCTGCTTTATGCCTAGGATTGAAATATTTACCAGAAACATAGTAACTAGTGAACTAAATGAAGAAATGGAGCCCATTTTCCAGAGACAATATGTAGAGAGAGAGCAAACCAAATCATCTTGTTCACCAGATAGATACACTGATACCTCTAATCCATACTGGGAAGACAAAGAAGCAGCTTTTGGGAGGCATGAACAAAAGTATCTGAAGTAAAGCCTAAGACACAGCAGCTTCAAGAGGACTATTTCTTTATGACCTAGAGATACACATTCGTTGCAAGAAAGAAAACCCTGAAAATTTTATCACTGCATATGGAAATTCCTATCAGTGTGTTCTTCTCAAAATCAAACCCATGTCTTCTCACATTCAACTAATGTTGTATATAAAACCTGAAGAGTCCTTACTCACCAGGCTTTGTGGGAAAGAAAGAACACCATCTTTCCTTCCTGCTTTATCCCATCACAGCACTTTTGTGCTCCCGAGATGAGATTACAGGTGACAGCAGGACAGAGCAGCAAAAGAACAATAGGCTGTGTTCAGGTGGCTGTTCTACACCAAATTCTTCCACCAACATCTCCTCCTCACTGCTTTCATGAGTGGCACCTGAGTGGAAGCAGATCTGGTCTTGGAAGTTCCTCTCATCCCATGTTTCTCCTAGGGACTTCCTCCATGTCACTGCACCCAGGTCTAAACACACAAATTTACTGACTGTATGATCAGAGAAATCCTAACAAGCCTGATACAGCTATTGCACCGTGCCCCCAGCCTGCCTCCTGGGGTGGGGAAATTGTACTTCACACAAGCAACAAGGGAGAGCAAAATGGAAGTGGCACAACAAAACAATAGAAGAGAATTCCTTCCTCACTTGTGAGCACACCTGAGTTTCAGACCATCAAACGCTGCCAGGTTGAACCTATGAGCGCCCACAGACATTTCCTGGACATTTGGCTGAAAGCCACAGTAACTGTTAATTTTCTACATCTTCCTAAGGAATATTTTCCCACTGCTTTTGTGTTTCCCTTTTCCCCCAGACCTGCTTGTTCTGATCAGTGCCTGCCTATTGGAGAAAAAACACCCACTAATAGAACTGTGTAAAAATTAGGAATAATTATAACCATTATGTGCCTTTCCCAGAAATAGAAACCTTAAAGTTTTAGATTGCAAGAGGTCTCTTGCATCCAGATTTGCATTATTGGTCTATTCAATGAGGATAATAAACTTGTCATTAGCTTAACACAGGAACCACTGTAGATACCAATTAATCATGCCCTCGGTTTACTTTTACTTTTTATTTTTACTTTCCACAAAATGGAGTAGAGAAGCCACTCTGCTTTTTTACATGCTAATCACTTTCAAAACACCTGTATCCCCTTTGTCAACTGTGCATCTTTTATTAGTATTGGCGAATTGTATTTAAAGAGAATTCTCACAAGTCCCAGATATGAAAGAACAATCAACATGTCAACTCACATATTAGTAAGAGACTATCACACATCAGATCTTTTCAATGTTTGTGATTCTATTGGGATAATATGGATTGAAATAGTATATCACAAACACAGAAAGGAAAGTCTCCAGTGACAACAGTACATCAATGATGTCAAAACACTGTCAAATAAAGCTATTATTCTTCCAGCTGATACTTTCACTTGCATAGTTTGCCTTTGTTATGTTGTAATTTCCCCTGTATTTTCATTGTTCAAAATTCAAGCAATTATTAATTTTATACACGGGCGTCAGATCAGACATTAAACACAGGGATATTTTAAGCATTTGGGAGTTATGCTGTTCATTACAGAACTGTCTTCCCTCTTAGGCAAGCCTTTCATGCCTTACAGACTACCACAAATGTAACCTTGCTGTTTTTAAACACCACTGAACATATAGATGAAAACTGAAAAAAAAGCAACTAATGAATGCACTCTATAGCTGAAGACATTCAATTGGAACATAGTTTATTTCATAGTTCACTATAAAAGTGGGCAAGACTATTTTAATCAGAAAAAAAAATTGTAACATTATGTCCTAAAGGCCTCTCTGAGCACAAAAAGACAAGACTTTCCTGGAAAGATTTAGCAAAGCCACCCAAAAATAGCAAGATATAAATGCTTTTAAGTGCTCTCATCAGCTTGTGAAGGCTTTGAAGTTATAGTGTGCCTTAAAAGTATGGTACTGTATACAAAAATATTTTTTAAAAAAGTATCTCTCTTGTAAAAAGAGTAGATAAGCAGCAATCAAGTGACACTTTCCCAAATTTACTATTCATTATCTGTGCAACTTTGAGTGAACAGAACCCCCAGCTGTAAATACAATATCTGTGGAAAAAAGTGTATTTCCCAACTTTGTAAAGTACTATGAAATCCTGGATGAAAAGCAATTTCTTAATACAAAAATTATCAACCCTACAACAAAAACAGTACAATTGATATCAAAATGCTAAGCACACTTAGTAGGAACTTATGACAAATACAGGAACCATGTTTAGTGTTACATCCTTCCTCCTGCCTCTCTTCTGGGCTATTTTGTGGAAATGTTTATGTTTTTTCAATTCTTGGAGAAAACAAAACCGAAAATATAAAAATGCCTTGCACTTCTTACTTACGGAAAGAAATAACTCGGTGTCCTGCCCCACAGTACTCATATATGCAAGTCTAGGAGTAGAGCAATTAAACACTGATAGATATCTCTTTAAGCTCCAGTCACAGCTGACATCCCCGAAGACCTAAATCCCTTCAAACACATGGATTTTTCAGGCTGAAAGACAGGATATTATAAATAGCTGCAAAGAGACAATTCAATAATTACATTACAGTTTCACCCAGTCTAAAAATATTCATAGAGATTTTTAGTAAGTTTTCAATGTAGAAATATGACTGTGAACCCATGATTATATTTCTGCTTTGAGTATGAAAGAGCCACAAAACTTTCCTCTGCTTCTAACACGTAGACACATTTAATAAAACACAAAATATAACACAGGCTCGCTGACAAAACAGCTTGTTGCATATATCTCTGTAATGGCAAAATAGAAATACTGATTATTTCTCCTTTAATCTCTGTACTTCTTTTTGAAGATGGCATTGGGCTGATTTTTGCTTTTTTTTTTTTTTCCTAAATGAAGAAAATAATACCTTTACCACATTCTGTCAATGATTCTGTCATTTTGCAACCTGCCCACAGAAAACCTGTCTCCATAGTCCTTCTTCCATCTATTTAGCATCGCTTCATCAGAAGAAGCAATTGCACTTGTAGCTGTACCAACACCCCAATCTGGGGCTAAAGCCTGAGATTACAGGTAAATATGATCTGTCTGGGGAGGTGATGTTGCCCTCAGGGCTGCCTCTGGCACCAAAAGATAATAAATCAGAGGGTTGGACTCTCCTTAAATACTGAGAGGACAGTTCACTTCACAGGATTTCGTAACCAGAACTATCATGCTCAGATCTTACGACTGTGACTAAAGAAAGCCATTATTTATTGATAAGATTGTTATTATAATAGATTCCTAATAATAGCTGGCACTGGACATACACGTGGTGCTTGTGCTGAGAATATTTTTAAATAAGTCTAAAGGTAATGTGGAGATTTGAGGTAATGCTGTCACAACAGAAGTAATATTGTTACATTTGAATAAGAGATGCCTACCTCAGCCTTTGCCCTGGGACAGCAGTGAGGGAGTCAGGGCTTTCCACAGGAATTCTGTATTTCACATGACTAAATTAACCCACTTAAGGATTTGAAACAATTCTGTGATTCCAGGCAGGGGGGAAGGCACAAAGATCACAACATCCCTAGGGCTGCTCTCGTGGCAGTGGTGGTGTAAAAGAGATTCTGAAGAAAGAGTTGGCATCTCTTATTCAGCCAAGTGGGCTACCTGGGTGGGACACTGGCAAGTTTTTGAGCCCCAACACACTTCCATGCTTAATATGTTTTTTTTATTCCCTCCTCTACTAATTTTATTGGTACATTGGTTTAAAAAAAAAAAAAAAAAAAAAAAAAAAACACCAAAAACTACACCCAGAACTACACAAACCACTACTGCTCACAATCCCTAATCTGCTTAGAAGATGGATTCTCCATGTCAAATGACACTTTATCAGGATCCTAACACAGCTGAATAAGGCACACCTGAAATCCTTCCCTCAGTGTTTCCTCTGACTTTCATGCACTGAAAACAAATTGATCAGTTTGGAGTGAAGTTACAAAAAATGGCCAAAAAGTTTTTTCCTCCAGGAAGCAGTTTCAATAAACTTGAAATGTAAAAAATATTATCATATTTTGAAAACAAACTTCCTAAGTCTGTAGTCTGGTCAGATAAAACTTTCTTTTAGAGTGGAGATTTCTAAAAAAATTTCAGTTTTATGGCTATTTAGTTTGCATTTAAATCAGATTAATCAGAAAGGCATACTACTGTATATTTGTTTGGTTCAATCATTGCAAGCTGACTTTATTTGGGAAGTGTTATTTACATCTTGCTGAGTCTAACACATTTATATTTAATGAAAATAATTTTCACCAAGTATTTTTCCTCATATGATCACTCTCAATAGTAATTTCCTGTTGTTATTCTCCTCTCCTTAATCTAAATTCTGTTCAACTTGCTTAAGTAAGTAGTAATTTGTCTTTCTGTGCATGATGGTCATGGTCTCTCATCACACTTACAATAGTTTTTCCACTATAATGGCAACTTCTTTTGTGAGAAGAAGAGCTCCTCTTGATGATGATGACTAAATTATGTGTGTATCAGAAAATGTGGCTCAGATTAAAAACGGAGCTGAGTGGACATTTTATGGCTCTTGGCCATCAGAGCTTGGAGGGGAGACAGAAAATACAGAAAAAAGACCTAGGGAAAGACTTGTGAAAGATTCTTCTGAGCTACAGCCACCCACCCAAATTACCAATGTAAATCATTTATGCTGCACTGGGAATTGTACAGTGGGGAGAAAAGGGCAAGGCAGATCTAACACTGGGCTTGGTGTTTATATTCCATCAGTTTAGGGAGAAATAGAAGGTGGCTACAACCCACAGAACCAGGCTACAAAGATGAAATATGCTGTAGAGTCGCACCCAAAGTGTTTGGCATGTTCCACTCTCATTTGCACAGTGCTGCTGCAGTCCAGGAGTTCTGGTCAATCCGAAACTAATTATTTCTTGGTAGGCAAGTGTATTTCTGCAGGGTGAAGCTCCATTCAGCACTTGTCTCCAAAGCATTTAGAATCTTATTATAATCCATGTGACCTGTTTCTATTTTAAGTGGAGTAATTCACCAAACTGACACTGATAATTCCAACTAAAGTTTTACAGTCAATCACAGGAAGTACTGTGTGGGGAGATTTCTTTATTTTTTTCTCATTGGTTTTTTTGTCTGTCTCCGTCTCTTATAAAAATAGGAGTTAATCTTGAACCAATGCAGTTTTGGGAATACACTGTATACACCCTTAAGACACAGACAAGGCTGGCAGCAACTGCTAAATTGTCACAGTTGACTTCCTAGATACTAGAATATGGTGTTTTGAGAAGGATGACACTTGGATAGTAGGATTTTTAAAATATTTGGTTTATAAACACAGGTAAAAGATAAAGTCAATCTGGTATGATTGGAACTCATGTAGTAACCTGCACCAAAACCAAAAGGATCAACTTGTGATCTCAGGATATTCTACCATGTGTATCTGTCTGATAGTTTTAAAAATATATTTTTTTTTATAAAGAATGAAAAGACTGATTTTATAAAGAATCAAAAGACTAATTGATTTCTCATGTGATTTAGCACCTTTTCCATGTGACACTTAAGGGCGAGCCAACACCTGTATGCTTCCCAGACTGAGTGTGTGAGATGACTTTTCAAACATCACTTTGCCATGGAATGGCTCATCTTCCCATCTGTAAGGTGGCAATAATATTTTTTATGACATTTCTTATACATAAGCACCTTCAAGATCTACTCACAAGAAGTCCTCACATTAGAACACATCAGTTAATACTTAGGCAACAACAGCAGCACATAGCTTTAGGCAATAAACAAGGTTCTTAAAAATGTGTCATTAAATGAGAAATAAACACTCCATTCTGTTCAGCACTTGTTCAGACCCATCAGCAATAAGATGTCTAGTTTTGGTCCTCACCAGGTCACGACAGACACTGAAAACCTGCCAGTGATCCAACAGGAGGCCACCATAATGATTAAGATGTTGGAGAACTTAAAATACAAAGAAACATTGAGGGTCTTGGATTAGTTCAGCTTAGAGGGCTGAGAGCAGTGAGTACAAACACTGGCAGTCAAAAATTGCAGCTAACCCTGGCAAGAGCCATGCCCTGACAGATCTTAATTCTGCTGAAAAGTATTCCCATAAAAGCCTACATAGTTTGTCTTGCTCTGGAGCATTAAAAATGTAACAAATGCAAGAAAGACCTTATGACATTTGAATAGCCAATTCCATTGATCCAGTCCAGGGACAAAGATCAAACCCTTGCCTGTCCACTCCAGACTTTGTGAGAAATGTTTGCCAATAGGACTTGCCAATGTACTTCTAAAGCAGAGGAGATGAATCACAGATATTGTTATTCTGTGGGAAAACACAGCAGTTCCCCAGACAAATCACCCCTTTGCATTAAGGAGCTGATGTGACACTTCCTTGCTTGTTCATGCAAAGCACTGCTGTGCTGGTGTCTGTCATTAAATGGATGCTTTAACCAGCAATGGCCAGGAGCTTTCTCCATTGCTCTGTCACACAGCAAAGACTGAACCTCTTCTCACAGGAAACCATCCAGGGAACATGCCTTGAGCTGGTTTGTTGGGATGGATATTCTGCCACTGTCTAAGGGAATCTTATGTTGTCTAGTGCCAATATAAAAAATAATAATAAAAAAAAAATTAAAAAGAGTAAAAAATAGAAGTGATCCTCAAAGCTGGTAGACTAAGTAGAATTCTGATATCTGGGCAGGTCTTAACAAAATCAGGAAATTATCTGATTAATGAACAGGCAGAGGTAAACTGACCTAAGTACAGTCACCTCTGAGCTGGAACACCATCACTACTTCTTCCATGAATATGAAGAATTTTTACCTACACACACAGAATGAGGATAGACATCATTATCCATGTTTGCTCTTCATAGATTGGATGGGAATATCTGGAGACTATAATACAGCACATGAATTTTTTTGTCTGTGCAAAATTTAATGTGTTCTTGAATTTAAAGTATCCCCTATAAAAGAGATGAGAACTAAAGGAAAATGAGCACCAACAATTCTTACCAGAAAACCAACAATAATGCTTTCCACATATGGGTCATGTGGAAACAACAATAAAAAAATGATAACTAAAAACTTATATCATGCACATCATTGGTAATGTTGTCAGAAAATCAATTCAGACAAATTTAAGCCTCATATTGAATTCATTACTTTTCAAAAATATTTCAGATAATCCAAAATGCTTCTCCATGCCAGGAATTTACTCACAGCTGCATAACATGTTGGTGGGGACAATTTCTTTAAGTGCAGGAAAGGATACAAAGGAATGCAATTGTAAATGTAATGGGCACAGGAAAAGAAAACCTATATATGTGAAGTTGCATTAGACAGCCAGATAGATATATTTCTGCTCAATTATCTTGACTATGCACAATGCTACCAGCTTTGAAACTATTTGAAACTTTATTACGTGTTTTACTGTCATATTCACTGCTGTATCCATGATGAAGTAAAAACACTAAACCTTTCCAAGAGGGGATCCTGGAGGCCATCCAGTAATTAATTTTACTACGAAAACTGAGAGAAGAAATTGCATGTAGATAACAAAGGTTGTGAAGCACATAACAAAACAGTGGCCACAAACATTTTTGATGTTGATTCAACAGAAGTTGGTGATCTTACCAGTTATGAGACAAACAAAGAGAAGCAATAATCACATTTAACCAGTGTGAGGCACCTCAACATCCAGAGGACTGTAGAGGCCATTTACTCATATATATTCTAATTTTGAGAGCAAAGAAAATCTGTGCAGGTTTTAGAGACGATCAGTACAGGCTGTATTGCCACTTGTGAAAAGAAAAGAAATTAAATAAAAGCAAGTTTGACATGCATTTTAGAAGGACTATCTTTCAGTATTGTCTCAGGTGAGGTGAGACTTAGCTGCAAACTGAAATAAGATCTTAATATTTGGTTTAAACTATGCTATATGGAAATGGAGAAAATATTTCTCTGCACTTAAGGCAGGACCTTGAAGAGCACTGGAATGTTTGTCTTCTACCTGAACTATTGGAAAAAATGTATGGATAATCTTTCCTAGGAATGCAATCATAGGGGTTCAGATTTGCTCTACCCTTCTTGACAAGTCAAATAAAAACAGTAAGTTTCCCTTTGCATAGATTTCTAGGCAAAACAGAAAAGTAACAACTGAGTGTCAACTGAGACATGCAGTTGTGTGCTTACAAAATGCAGGTGGTTAAGGAATATTTCTGTGTTTACTCCTACATGGACATTTATACCACAGGTTATTCACATTTACCTGTTACCTGAGACTCAGGCATGATGTAAAGGATGCATCCTGCACTTGCAATTTTATATTCAAGAGGAGTTGCTGTGGTCTAGGCATCCTAGACAGCAAGCAAGTTTGCATTCACAAGCTATATTTATCTATAAGCATGACACAAAACTGATTAAAAACAAAACAACTGATGGGAAAAAAAAAACCCAGAATGAAATCAGTTGATATTCATATCAACTCCCATAAATGAAACAAGATGATTGTAAAAGCAAGCGTTTAACATTCCTAAGCCTTGCTGTAAAAAACAAAAACACAATGCTACAATTAATCAAATATACTAAATACATTAAAATTTTATACTAAAATTAAAATTTTAATTTATATTTTAATATATTAAAATATTTTAATATATTACAAAGATAATTTAATCATCATTCTGTTCCAGCAGCCTTAAATGAAGATTTTGGTTAAAACAATAACATATGAACTACATGTACAGCAGCTCTTTTCTCAAGGAAAGGTTCACAGTAGTTGTGTATCATTTGAGTTTGCCACCAATGGACCTTTCCTTGCCTTATGCCATTTCATAGGCAATTATTTTGATTGGTCTTTCTTACATGCACCTTCTTCTGCCCAGTGTCAGGGGCGGTAAGGAAAAGACTCAGGCCTCATTCTTCAAACACATCTGAGATGCTTCCTTTTTTTTTTTTTTTTTAACTTTCAATGCAAGGAGTTGATGTCTACTGAATTTCAGCATTTTCTATAGATTGATTCCATTTAATTAGATAATATTTTTCCGAGAATTCTCTTTAAAAAAGCATTTTGAAATTTGACTGTACACTTCATGTTCTTTCCAGCTTACACAGCTACACAGCAGTGCATAAATTATATTTGTATTGAAGACTGATAGTTTGGTCTATAAATTGTGCATTATTGGAGAATAGATGCTGTGTAAGTAGGTGACAAAAGCCTGCTGTCACCAGACATCAATCAGCTCTGGATATCACCAGGCTCCAGAGTTACTGTTAAGAGATGGGAAATGTCCCATATGAGGAACAGTGATGCCCAAACGCAGAGAAGGGGACAGCAGCCTAATAAGAACTCTGTGATTAGTAGGAATTAATAATTAATCCCACCTTTTTAATCTTTGCTTTTAAACAGTTAAGCTGCCACTTAGAAGAGGCATATTGTCAGCAAAACCTAATTCTTATTAATCCGTGTGCTGCCTGTGTGACATTCCTGTGGTTTTTCCCACACACACTGAACTCGGAGGCAATGCCAAAGAGACAATATCTTGCTTAACACAAAATCTGTGTTAAGCCTTTCACCAAGTACTATAACTCCTTAAGTATCCATGAAAACCTACAGCAAGCACTTTCAGACATGGGATGATGCCTTTCATTTTGACTTTAAAGCTGAAAATTTGGTCAGCTTGAAACATTCTCTATCAAAAGTTGAGGCAGAGCACCCATTAGCATTGTTCCACTGAACTTCATTGTTTGGCTATGAAACCTCTCACCAATGACACTTAATTTATACTGCATTTACAAAGACAACAATTACCTCTAATGCCATTTGTCCTTTGTTCTGATGGCCTTTTTTGATCTCTTATCTCATTGAAAAATCCTATGATTTTAATGAATACGTAGTTAACAGCAAAATGTTGTAAAAACATCTTCTGTGACTATGTCAAAACTCCCCTGTACACCACATCCAGCATCTACACACTGATAACAAAAAACATGTCAAGTGCAACAGCACTAAGCACTAGCCAGCTCTTATTTTAATAGTATTCATAAATGGTGGCTAATTTAAGTGCATTGTATTGGACTGATAATGGAGTCTCAGTTATTGCTCATCTCTAGAAGCATCTATTGATATGTAAAGCAAAGACATTAGCCATGTAATTAGCCTGCAGCATAACTATCATCCTTCACTCAATCATTTCAGTTCCAACTGCCCAAACAATAGTAACATTTCACAATGTTTTCACTTGAAATAGCTGGTGCCTTAATCATAGTGTGAATTTCTTATGAAAAGCTCCCACAGATAGTGTACATCATGCTGGGAAAATGAGTTTAAGTACAAGAAACCGATTAAAACTCTAACAATCTCCTAAGGATAATTTGTTAAAGGGGTTTTGTTACTTTGCGTCTGCTCTAAAAATAATCTAGTTCTTTATTAAAAGGTTCAGCACCTTAATAACTATTTAAGATTGTATAAGAATAATCACTGTTTTTCCCTTTGTTGGCTACATACATTTATATTAAACAGAAATGCAATTTTACTGTTAGTTTTAATAATATTTCCACACATTTCTATTTCATTATTCATGATTCTGTTCTGAAAGCAAAAAAAAAAAATATAATCACTCTAAGCAATTATTGGAAAAATCCAAGTTTATTTTAAAATGGATTTTGAACTACAAGGACCTTTATGATGTTTTCTGCCATAGTAGAGCCCTAGATTCTAAGACTTGTGTATCCCATCTTCCTGTTTTCCTATGTTCTTGCGTTTATGAATGTTGTTTTCAAGACATATTAAGTTTCACATGTTTTGTAACATATTCCTTAGTTATTTTAATCTATGCTTACAGTGTCAGTCAAGGCTGACTTTGAAGGTCACTCTTAGTCTTAGACATGAGCCATCCATCCCTCCTTGTCTATGCATTTCTTGGTCTCTACAGATAAAAAACCACAGGAATTACAAATCTACTGCTTATTAGAAATGATCTGCCTCAGGCAGGACAAGCAAACCTGTTCCTGCTTCCCAATGTATTTGTAATCACAGGATCTTGCCCACACAGGGCAGGAAAGGATGGGCTTGTGGAAAGGTTTATCTCAGATCCTGGACTCTGCAAGTCTGAGCTCAGGACAAGCTGTTACCAGGAGACTGCAGAGATTTGCAAGTTGAGTTGAAGAACACCAGCTCAAGAAGATTGTAAGGTCAGTCTGACATATTCCAAGTCCCTTCTAGTGTCTGAAACCCAAAAATTAACTGTTTAAAGGGACTCCAAGAACAACCTCAGGTATAAAATATTGCAAACAGTGTTTAGTTTATCTATAAAGAGCATCCTTAGAAACAATCTGACACAGAAAGGTATCATCAGAGGGGAAGGGAAAAAAAAAAAAGAGAGGGGAGGATTGGCATCCAGAAAAGCCAAAACAGTCACTTGGAGCCTGGAAATGGTCAGAAAAGTTATTTTCTCCAGCCATATCACAGACATTCTCCTTTGCATTCCACTCATTTATCTAAGGAACAGCAAAATCAGCCTTTAAATTTATTCTCTTTCCACATTAAATCCTTTTTTAGCATTTCATAAAAACATTTAAATCTTTTCCTCAAACATCTTCAGTTGGGGAGAAAATAATTGGAAAACTACTACAATTTGCAGGAAAAGTCTATATAAATTTACCTCAGCATATTATGTAAAATGACTGAATACCTCAAAGCTTCAGCGTTTGTTAGCTGGCAAGTTTCCAGTGCAGTTCCAATAATTTCTACTCCAATAACAGTACAATAAATAATTTTACTGAGCTAGGATGGAACTGAAGTTGTGTGCACCTTCATGAAAATACGATTATCTTAAAATCAAATATGAGATTTCAAACTGAACATACGAATAAGGGCTGCAAATACAAAGTCAGTGCCTAGTGGGGACCCTAAGAGTAATGGAAGTGAAATGGCATGTATATTGTATTATCTTTACAGTAGTTTGGAGACCTGGTTTTATGATTAGAATGGCGAAACAGCACAGGAAAATGTGAATTAACTATTCCAAATGATAGCGCAGAAGGTACTCTCCACCCTAAGCTGCAGATAATGAGAGAAAAACAAGCAATTGCACTTCTTAACTTGCCAGAGTCCCGAGGTGAAGCAAGAGTAGAGTTCTCAGTTGCTCAGGGAAACTTTCAGCAAGCCCAAAATGGGAAGGGCCACTGAAGTACTGCGTGCTGGACCAGCTCCATTTGTTTAATTTAAGGGAGACAGCTGCTGCGATTTACATAAATTGTGCTTTATTGATCCACAGAGATTCTTGTGGCAGCTTGCCTTCCCCCAGAAAAAAAGAGAAAAGAATGCCTTGTCATCCTCCCCATGTCTTAGAGGCAGCGCTGCACCAGAAGAAACATTGAGCAGGTTTTTGCATTAACTCAGAGCTTAGATTGAAGTTTGAAGAGGTGCAATACCAACTTGCAGTATCAGAGATGAGGTTTGGGTTTCATGTGGGAAGAAAATATATCAGAAATAGAGATAGGAAGAAAAGCATGTTGTAAAGCATGTAAAACAGCAGGATAAAGGTCGGAAAATGAAAATATTTGTGCATGATCTCAGATTTCTTCCTCAGAATTAATAGATTTTTGGAGGATTGTGGTAAATATACATCTCTGAGGGCAAGGGGCAAAGCATAAAGGAAGGCCCAGAGGATCCAAGCTTTCATGTGAGCTGCCACTTCAATAAGTGCACTGCAGGAGACAGGTAGGAGAAATTAAATAATATTTGCACAGTGTTGTGAAAATTACAAATGTTGTAAAAGTGTTAAGAATTATTATCAGGTATGAGATATATGCAAAGAACTCTGTAAGACAAAAAAAAAAATAAAAACAAACCACCAAAAAACTAACACCAGCTAACCCAGCTATTCTAATTAAACACACCTACTACTCTCAGGTACTCAAACTTGTTTCCATGCCAATGTCAGCCTCTGGATTAGCCATGGGCAACTACTGGGAAACAGCAAGAGTAGAAAAGGAAGAAAATAAAATGTCTATTGAGCCACAGGGTGTTGGGAGAAGAAGAAGAGGCACTGGAAAACTGCAGCATGATCCTCAGGCAGAACACTCTGAGTGCTCTGCCCACCCACTGCCTGCACATTGCTGTGGGCTAAAACCCAGCTCAGTCCCAGTGGAGCCAATAGAAAATGACATTTGCGACATCCTAAGGTTAGCCTAACATTAATTAAACCATCACAGTACTGCACTATTATCCTCTTTACTTAGTTCTTTTGTGGATTTTACTTTTCCTTGAGAAACAGTCGTCTCCAATTAGAATTTCGTAATAAATCTGAATGTCAGAACTCCCCAAGTATGAATGTCATCTTTGTTTAGAGGCTGGAAGGAAGAACTGAAATCAGAGATGTCCTTGAGCACTAAAATTAGCTGAAATACTCATCCACCACAGGAACCTGAATGTGGCATTAGACCTCAAAGTGGCTACATCAGAATTGTTGCAAAAGAACATTCCAGGACTCGCTGCTTCCCTGAAAGCCACAGGCTGTGTGTGGTGATCCCTTGCAGTGCTGAGATTCCCAGGTGAGGGCAGAACCTGGCAACTGCAAATCCAACACAATCAAACCATCCAAGGCTACATATAGCCCTCAGATTTTCCTCTTCCCACCCATAATTTAGCAGTGAGGATTTCCTGCTCCTACAATCTCTGCTCTGATGCTTCAGGACCACAGGAAAGTTTGGACTTGAGGCATTTCATGCAAGTGGCTAAGAGTGAGTTGCTGCTCTTTCCAAGGTTTTTGGAACCTCTTTTCCCTGCTCTTTCCAAGGTTTTTGTGCAAACACCAAAACCTCTGTGCAGGGGATGCAAATCCACCTTCCCAGTCAAGGACCAGCGGCCCACATGGTAATTTCCCTACCAGAATTTGCTGCACTGAAAGATATTCAGGTAGATGACCAAGTAACACCTTCATGCAAAATCTGCAGTAAGGAAACATGAATGCCATCATTCTGATTCCCTCTGAGGTATTATTATATCAGATCTGTGATTATTCACCTCCATCTATTGTTAGACACTCTGCATTCTTCCTACATTTGCCTAAGAAAATTATGGTACTGGTTATTAAGCAACAGATTTTTTTCTTTCTTTTTTTTTTGCCAAAGGGTACACAACAATAAAATGCAATTTTTTTTTTCAAATATAATTGTTTCTGTTCAGAAGCAAGTGTTTATAAACATGTTGCCATGTGAACTGAATCAAGAAAACTGCCCTTTCTACTTTTATCTCAGCCTTCAGGGAAAGTGAAAACTGCATTAAAGATGGGGTTTAACCTTTCAGTAAAGTTGTTGCATACATTTTGAATATTTTCATATGGCTAAGTTTGTTCAATATTTCATAAGAATTACAGGGGTAGTGCCTTGTACTGAATGCCAGAGCTGCACACTTAGAAAATGACAGCAGAATTTAGCAATATTGCTGCATACCACAGGTAAACCTACATTCACTACTCCAACATTTCACTCTGCCATCCTTCACTCAAAGCAGTTTAAAAAAAAATTAAATGGAAAAAAAATTAAATGATTGAGATACAATAAGGCAAAATACATCAGTCATCTAACAAGAGGACCTGACACTCCTGCACAATGTACAGATCATTTGCCAAAGTCAGAGGTGACAGAAAATTCAGAAATATACAAACACAACTAAAAGCACCAGGTAGACCTGAAAAGGCAGAAAATAAATCACTTTGTCCTGCCAAGGTTAAGACTGAACCATGAATTTTCTTGCATTTGGAATTTTATAGAAGGGAATAGATCTGGAGATCTCGTGCACAGAAGCTGAGTTTATTCCACTTCAAAGTTTTTTACTTCATGACTCATCTAGAACAGCCAATGATGCAGCAGCAGCAGCATCAGTTTTAACCAACTCCAAGGTTTGGAATAGACAAGAAACATGGAATTATTTACTACAGTTTGGGCTCTGATAATTACCAGGATAAGCAAGATGAACAAAGTAGAAGCTACTCCAAACACAGAACTCTGGGTCAAGAAAAACTTGTCTTTCCCATAATAACAAGACATTATAATCTGCTCAATAAAAGTCTTCTGGACTAAGCAATCTTTTTGTTGTTGTTCTTACTGTCAATGTCAAGGTTTGTTGCTTTGGAGAAAGTCCTCCTTTTTAAAATAAAAAGCTTGGTTTTGACATGTAAAATTTGCTCTTCAACTGATAAGAAAAGTCAGAGAAACACAATATTTATAACCTGAGGATGTCTGCAATGAAAGCGCAAGCAAACTAAAATATGATAAACTGCACAAGACCAAGTTTCCTTGCCCCATTAAAGTACTAGGTGGAGGAAATCTGTTGGGCCTTCTGATACATTTTCTTCTAGATTAACATTTTCACTGATTAGAGATATTTATATATGCAAATAGAGCAGAATAATTAACAGTACAGTAGTAACATGAGTTTGTACAAAACTGCCCATTAAGATTCCACACACAGTCCTGATTACTGACATGGGAGAGATTCTTATGACTTGGAAAGTTCAACAAGAGAGTTCTTTAGTAGTGGAAATTGTATAAAATTGACAGTATTAAAATATTTCTTAAACTACTGCCAGCATCTATAATGACAAGAGGCTTTGGAATTTTAACTTTTCTATTGTTTGATTTGCAAGTCCCTCCTCCCCCAATATGTTTACTTATAAATCTTTTTATCTTTCTGTCAATCAAAACACGTGGTTTATGGTGGTAGTTTCACATTGTTACTGTATTTCACAACTCAGGTATTTGGATACCCAATTGTATGAAAGACTACTTTCAAACAGTTAAATCCCCAAAAGAAAACAGGATATGAGCCAAAAAATTTTAAGTGAGATGAACCGAAGCCTGGAATACATCTGTGTTTACACATGGTCTGTTAGTCTGCAAATATATGTGGGCAACTGTGCACACCTAATTCCACAAATCTGAGTTCATAAATTCATTTCCTTCACTCCCAGTTGACACTGTCAATGTATTCTTTAGTCTTTTTGCTGAAAGAGGATCAAGTGTGCCAACCACGAGAGTGACTTTCGAGGCTGCAAACACTTTCCAAGAGAAAGGCACTGAGAAAATTGCCTTACTTTGCATATGGTAGGAAAACAGAAGATACCAAAGGTTATTTACTATTGATATGCTCCACATTTAAAAGAACAATCTTAAGCCCAATGCCTGTCCCTTCAGCCATCTGGTCCCCCCCATTATTAATTGTTCTACCCGACCTTCACAAGAGAAGAAAAATATTGTTGTATCTTCTTTTATCTTGTCTTATAATAGGAATCATGTTTCATAGTGTTGAAATAAATTACTTGCACAGTGATCAAACATCTTAGCTTCGTTTCAGCATTTAATCACCCGTGAAAGCCTTTTATTGCTTTGTATACTCCAAAGTCATGAACATTATTTCCGATCTAGTCTATGGAAAGTATCTTTCATTTTATTTTTCAATTACATCTTAAATTCTATCATTCTTCCAGCAAGCACTTTGGTGTAATCCAAATGTATGAAAAACCTTTGTTTCTCTTGTATTTATTTCCTTTTAAAATGTTTTTACCTATTGCATGGGAAAAGAAAAAGCCAACCTAAAATGGCTAAAGTAATACTAATTTCATTGACACTGCTTTATTTCCATTCAATATATACATTAAAAAGCCTCAGAAAATAATAATAGATAAAATCAATACATCAGACAATGGAACAGACCATGGTTGTTCTAAAATCCATTATGTTTTCTAGGCTGCTTGTCAAAGCATCATTGCTATTTTAAAACAATAGTCCTGCATCAATTCTGCCTGAAACTCTCACCAAGTTTATGGATGTATCAGACAATTATTTACTGTCACAAATCTCAGTATAGACTGTGCAACATACATAGATTTCTGTTTCGTGAGCTAGCTCAAAGTCAAACTGCTCTTTCAAATGCATAAGGAAAATCCACATCTTTACTAATTAGAGAAAAAACCCTCACACTTCAAGATTTTAATAGCAAAACAGGCACACAAACCAACTGCTATTCTACAAAGCCATATTAAGAGAGGTATAATGGAGAGAAAACATTTATTCAATACCCAGTTGGTCTGTGTGTCATAATCAGGGAGTTTTATATCACATCCTACAAGTATTAGTCCCGCTGAAATAAATGCAACAATTACAGTGATACAGAAACTATCAAACCAAAACCTCATCAAACATATCTGACAAGGCCATGAACAATTTGAACCAGCTTTTTAGTTGGCTCTGGTTTGGGCAGGAAGCTGGTTCCCAGAGGAACCTCACCTTTTCTATAATTCTGTTCATCCATAAACTGCAGGGTTCTTATCAAGAATACTTTAGATTATATTAATTTAAATCATTCATGATAAATTTTTCAAAACTTCTAATTTTCAAATAAGTCAAGCTCTGGGACAGTGTTGCAGTAAAAGCATTGGTGACAAAGTAAAATAACCAGTTTTAAGATGAAGTTCAAAAACTTACTGCCCTATCAGCCTCCTGCAGCAATGCAGGACTGGCACAAATGAAACAGCAGTTCCCTCTTCAATGTTCCTATGTTCCATTGAAAGCCTTTTCAGTAAACAATCATTATATATTCTTTTATATAGAATATAAAAAAAAATGATATATGAAGAAGAAATATTCACCCTTTTATATCTTTATCCAGTTTAAATCAGAGTTATGGCTAATAGCTCAGTAATTTCTGATTGTGAAAATATAAATTAGTTCACATCTTATATAAATTCACTTTTCTTGAAATATGATGGCAATGAATTTGGATGCTGAATTCCAAAATGAAACAAATGTTATTTCTGTTACAGTAGCTTTTTCTACCCCTTGAGAATTTTTCCATTCTCATTGGTTTCATAGATTATGAGTTTTTAGACAGTAGTAAAGCTTTTTATACATAAATATGAGAAAACAGTAGAAAAAGAAAGAATAAATAAACAGCATCTGTTTGGAATTATTATTGGGCTGATAGATTTTAGTCTTAAGCAAACAAGGGAAAATGCATCCTCTAAAATGAGGAATATTTGAGAAGCCTAGTTATTTACTTGTCCCATCTAAGGCTGGGGATATTTTTCATTGAAAATTACTGAGAGCACACAGACAGATTATATTGATTTCAATTAGAAAATCATGTGAATAGATCTGTCACCTTTGATAACCTTTCACTGGAACTTTGATTGTTGCATTATGAGCTGAAACTGCACATATTATTAGGACAATACTCAAGTGAAAAAACACATTTATTCTAAAGACAGGTGAATTTATTTTTAGTGGTGTTAAGTATTACCAGCACTACTGCCAGTATCAGTTAGGTTACCAGTTTGAGATTTTTACAATATATTAAAAAAAAAAAACCCAAACCACCAACATTTCTAGGTAGAAAATAATTAAGAATTCCTTCACAGACATGAATTCTGTAGAATTCCACACCAAATTTTCTAAAGCTTTCATTCCATGTCAGAACACAAAGTCCAGGCTAATCTGCTCTGGACAGTCTAGAAAGACAAACCTATAAACCACATCTCTCAGACTCTCCACTGTCACCTTCAGCCAAATGGCCAGCACCACAAATCCCCTGGTCCAGCTTCAGCAAGATATGAAGCCACACTCCATTTAAAATGTCTTTTTCAGGCTGTGTCTGAGCTTTAGGTAAAGGTGCAGCAGCAGCAGACATGTAAAATACGTTGACAAAGGAGTCAACATATGTTGGGAGTTTTATCACTGTAATCCAGACATGTCACAATTCCCCAGATACAGAAGTCTGAGGGACCTTCAGTATTAAATTCACAAAGAACAGCATAAACTTTAAAAATCTGAAAAGAGGTTGACAGAGGTTTCACCTAATAACTCCAAATAGAAACATTTTACTAGGATGTTAAAGAAAAACTTTTCAAACTGTTCCAGGTCAATTTGTAGAGGGTTGAGTGACTGAAGAGGAAGATATTTCAAGCTACCTTGTACCAGAGAAAAACTTGACATTCCCAACCTTTTTTTCTGAAATGGACTTTTTTTGCAGAAACTGTACACAGCTGCAGTTTGGGGAAACTACTTTGGAAAGGAAAGTTGCTTCTCCTTTTTTCTCTTGTACATATGTTCACCAACAGGCAGAGATCACAAGGAGAACCTAAAGGCCACTCCAGCACGCACCTCTGGGAGCACAGGCACTGCAGAGCATCCTAAACATGCTGAGCCTCTCTCTGCTGAATCCCCATCACTGGAGATCACCACTGGAGAGGAGAAACACAATCTGGTGGAAGGTGTCCCTGCCCATGGCAGGGGGGTCAGAATTAGATGATCTTTAAAGGTCCCTTCCAATCTAAAACCACTCAGTGATTCAATAGCCATGTTCAGCCATTTGTGTTCAGTACCTTAGCTGATATCTTTATTTCCATATTATTCTGATTTTTAAGACCTCCCCATGACCTTCTATCATTTCTTTCTTTAGTTTCCTGCATGAAAGTCCTGGTCTGGTAAACATTCTCCCTCTCTCCACCCATCACAGTTCTTCAGTCCTGACTGAGGCAATAACCAGAAGAACCAGAGTATCTCATTTGCTCCTGTGATTGCTCCTGTGATGTTCATGTAATTGCAATACAAACTGTCCTTGTTTGCATTATATCTAGATTTGCAAAGTGAGAAGGCTACAGATGAGCATCTCACTTGAAAATGAACTGAACTACTGCTATATTTAATCTCTATGTATATTCTCTGCCCATCCTCACAGGTTCTATATCTGCACACAATGTCTTCTTTTGTCTCTTGCTTGACCACAGACTTTCCTCCCTGAGGCCTGCCCTCCTTTTTTTTCAGAATGTGTCAGTCCTGCCTGTACACAGCCTGCTCTGGCTGGGTCAGGCTCAGCACTAAGCTCCCTTTTGTCCAGCTGCCTCCACAACACAAAGGGAGCTCCACAGTCAGGTTTGATTACAGCAAATGCCCACTGGTGCAGGTTCCTCCACTAATCTCCACCCAGACAAAAAGAAGGGGTTTAATCCTTGAAATCCTCTTAATGACCTTCCAAAGATATGGCCATCAGTCTTCCTGCAGTCCCTCAGGCAGAATGCTCCAGGTTTAAAAATCTTTCCAGATAACTCTCCATAATGTTGACTGACACCATAAAAATACATAAGGCACAGATTGTAATAACTGTAATATAGTAACTGGCAGTACTAAGAGGAGAAATAATAGCTTTTCAGGCAAACATTAAAGTCAGAGCAAGTTAACTCAGTCTGAGTAAACAAATTGTATAAAAGTCCAATTTTTGTGAAATGAGTCCTACTGAGCACAATTCTTCCCATTAGTCACACAATAATTATGCAACCACACAGCAAACAAACCTCTGCCTTACCCTTTCTTCTGTCTCAGTTGTTGAGGACTCATGAGGATACGGACATTATTGAGTAAAAGCACTAATCTCTGAAAAAGCATGTTTGTAATGCTCATTTTGTCCCATGAAAGAAATACGAAACCAGAAATTACCAATAATTTCACTGTGGAAGCACAGGAAAGTATTTGTGAGGTACACCACTCACAGTGCTCTGAAGGATCAGAGCACAGAACTGACTGAAGATTTTAAATTAAGAGTATTTATCTTAACTAAACATGTGAAATCATTTAAAAAATACAATTAACTGGTAAAAACATCAGCAATATAGAATGTTGTAGAACATACACGTGTGAGGTTTTCACTCCTGTCAGCAAAGTTCACAGTTATTAAAGTTTCCACTGTTGTCAAAGTATGTTAGAGTTTGTATAAATTATTTCCACAGTTCCTCACACTCAATCTTAACAAAAACCAGTTTCAAATCTCAGAACAGTTTTAGTTACGGTCTAAATTACAGTGGCTGTGACACAACCATCTTTCCAATGGTAGAGAAAAAACTCCTCTCAGTTTGGTCAACAGCTTGTGACTGGATCAGATCACTATTTTCAAGTTAACCAATATTTTGTGTTGTTAAAAAGACCTAATTTCATTCTGTTTAGTGGGATTTAATATGTACCTACTTATTTAAAGCTATCATTTTAATGATTTCTGAAAATTCAAATACCCCAAACTCTTAAAATGACATGCTACAGTTAGAGCAAACCAAGGCTTTGAGGGTTTTGCTTTAGTTCTGAAAAAAAAAGCCCTAATGTACATGTCACTTCACATGTTAAATAATACAAGAGATATTAGAAATGAAAAGGAAAATAATTACAGGGATTACATTTCAGTTCCTAGGTAATTCTGTTACATAAGAAATTTCAGTTATACCTTCTCAAGATTTGAGATGAATTAGTAATTATTTCTTCAAATAAAAATTCTCATTTCTTTAAGTGCTGAAATAAATTTATTCCAAATAATGTATTTGGGGAGGAGGGGTGTTTCTACCAAGTAAAGTAAAATTATTTAAGTTAAACTGTTCTATAACTTTGCAGGCTTCTGCTCTGGGGATGCCTTATACTAGGTGGTTTCTTAACCTTAAATCTAATTAATCTTACATCTAATTCCTCCAAGCAGACTGACTGCAGAGAAAGTTTATGGTGACGGTGTCATCACAAACTCAGATTTCAATCAGATGAGGAAAAACAGAGGCAGAGCTTTCACCCTTTAATAGAATGGAATGTAAGAAATGTCATTTGACCAACAAGTTGATTTCTGATTTGGAAATGGATTTTTAGCTTGCATCTATTACACTTCATTTCAGCTTTTTTTTTTTTTCTGGTTTTGGGGAGAAGGGGGATTATTTGGTTTTGTTGAGCTGGGGGTTTTGTTTATTTGGGTTTTTTATCAGGCAGTTAAGATTATAAACTGTTTGTTTGAAGTTTGAGGGACAAATGTCAAAAAAGTCACCTAACTTTTTTTGCATGTTCAAATCAGCTATATAACTATAGAAGTGACAAAATGCTCTGCAAAAAATGCTTCCAAGTCTTTGGTATTTAACTGTGGGCAAGAATATAAAACTAAGAAAAATCTTAAATAAATCTAGAAAATATGTAAAACTTCTGATTGAAGTATAAACATTTTGAGATATCTTTTTCTAAAAGTTGTCAGGCAAGTTTAAACTATCTAATGTAATCTGTGTTTTGAGGACTTTAAAACATTTTAAACCTTGACTGGTATTGACAACACACTTCCATTTGTGATCAGTTTCAATATGTTTTGTCAATTCTTTTAATATGCTAAAATTGGATGTTAAAAACTCACTATTTTTATTCTTTTGATTCCTCTCTGGAAGATACTCATAACAATGAAAAATTTCACTTAAAAAAAATCCCTAAGGAAACTTTACACATAAATTCACATCTTCAATTCTGGATTAGAAATGTTTCTGAAAGATAATTTGATACTCTGATTATACCACAAAAAAAAGTTTTGAGATTAAGCAAAGTGTGCTTGGATTTACCTCAAGAAGTCATCACAAAGGTCTGAGCCTGTAAAAACTCCCTAAGAGTCTTCAAACAGCAAGACTTAGATGCAGGAATACAAATTTACCTCCAGTGAAATTCTTCCCCACATAAGGGATAACCTACATACCAATGAAGAGGAAAAGGTAAAGGTTCAGTGGCAGGTGACTGCACAGTTATAGACATTAAAGACCAGAACATTTCAGGGAGACAGGGAAGCTCAGTGAGAATTGTCACTCATCAGTGTACAGCTGCCTTTCTAAAATTCAGATTAGAGCAAATGGCCTCAGAATCACTCACGGAGCCAGGACACCAGAATGAACATTTAGTTTAAGCGGTGCAAAGTTAAAGGAATGAAAAAAGCTTCAAACTCCTGCCAGGCTGACATTTTTATTTGTAACCGCTGAGTAAAAACCATTTTCTAGAGCAGGAATGACGAGATGTTTAATATGAATTATATATCTAATGACACAACCTCACCTCAGGATCAGTTGCATATCTTCCAGCAACAGCAGTTTTCCAAGTTGTTGTGATTTCTATTGAACATGTCACATGCCTGTGCCTCGTGGCATAAAACAACTATTTTTAAAAGTGGTCTCCATGGTTCAGTAATGGCCTCGTGATCAGCAGAGCCACAGGAGTCAGAAATGCAAACACAGGGATATTTCCCACCCCATAAGGATCTCAAGTAGCAAGGACAGCTTGGATCACAAGATTCACGTGGGCAAGGTGGATCAGACAGCCAGAAAAACAATTACTAGCACATCAAACCATTTTTTTCCCAGCAAATACTCTTATTACTTCAATATTCTTTCTGCTGTGACCAGGAAGGGAGGCCTGAGCACAGGCACAGTGAGAAGCAGCAGCACAGACTGTGCTAGGTCACACCTGAGGAAAGCCATGGAAGAGCAGTGAAGGGAACAGACTGTCCTGGAACTGTCCAGGCAAGTCACACCTCTGATGGACTGCACCAGAATTTGGTCTGTAAACATTACAAGAAATTTAGGGCAATGATCCCAATAATCATACCTGGGCAGAAAAACATCTTTTTTACAGTTCAAACATGCATTTAAATTGAGTTTCAATGAAATTTGGAGAAGAATTGTGAAGGAAAACCACCAGATTAACCAAAATTAAAACCTGGCCATGTCACAGAGAAACATTTGACCTAATAAGAACTTACATTAATGTAAATCATGTAATGTATTAATGAAAAGAGGCCCAGCTTGGACTCTCATGTTCCTCCTCTCCAACAGAGCCATGTGCTTTGGTTCATCACTGCAGGTTGTGAGAGACACAGGCTGGAGACAAACCCAGCTCATAAGCAGGCCTAAGTGCTTTCTCCCTAAACAGACTGCAAGAAATGACTGAAAAACTGCAAAAACCATTAGCCTGAGGCAATACAATGTGTCAATAAAGCTGCCAAATATCATCAGCCCAGCTGCACTCCAAATCCTTAATCATTCTGCAGTCTTATGTCAAACATGTCTTGCCACCTATTATTCAAAATACAAACACAAAACAAAGAAAACCCTCCAGTGTTTTTTATAGCTTTTCTTAATCTCAGTAAGGCTCATTGTATCAGCCACATGGCAAGAAGCTGAAACAGTGTTGTGGGACTAAGAAATGTTATTTCTCAGAAGGAAAGTTTACTTTTTACTATTCCTGCCAATATATGTATTCCTGACAGTTGCAATTCTATTACTACACTTTGGCTTCTAACAATAAGAAAATACAATGTTGTGGAATAAAACAATCATGCAAAAGAGTGTGAAAATAGAAAATATAGGAGAACAAATTATTTGCTTTAAAAAAGTTTTCCTTAGGTAGTTCTGTGAAATGCAAACAGAATTTTTTACAACAGTTTGACAGAATTGCACTTCTTCCAGGAAAAAAAAAATCTGCTCTCTTTCTAGGAAATAATTCTCTTCACTTACAGAAACAAACTTATGACATCAAGTGCTGAAAGCCACAAAGGTCAAAAAATGGTCCTTGCCCTGTCCCTTTGTGCTGAAGGACAGTTACTCTCCCACTGTTTAAATTTCTTTTCTTTTCTAAGGCATACACCAAAACACATTCTGTTACACGATCATCATTATTAATTAAATTAAAATACCATTTTCAATTACAGAATAAAGTACACAACATAATGCAGTATCTCTGAGATATTTATTCCATGTATTCATTTACTTCCTAATTTATAGTTTGGTCTTCTCTAATACAAATAGAAGTCATTAGTGCAAATTACTGATGTTCTTATTAAAAGTTTAATAAGAGAAGTGCTCTAAGAGTGTGACTCTTAGTCATTCCTCTCTGTGCTCATCTTGCAATAGTTGGATGGTATTTCAGAACCAAAAACAGAATAGGACATTATAGTCTTTACACTCCTTTTTACGTACTAATACTGTCATTAATTGATATGAATAAAGAACTCTAGGTCCTGCATGATGAAGAACCTGTCTAAAAATAATATCTTTACTTAACCTTTCATTATTTATGGCTGTTGTATTTTAAAAGAAAATTAAAAGTACTCTTTATTACTAAAGTGGTTCTAAAACCCTATTAACAAAGGAAGCACCATGGCTGTCCAGCTCTCAGGAAGAAGTGCAAATTTTCCAGCAGGGATTGTGTCATTTCTTGAGAGAACCTGGAACACCTGTCTGAAGGGAGTTAATGGAGGAGAGGAGGAGTATGAAACAAGCACAGGGAACAGCATGAAAGAAGGTGGGCAGCTGTGTGGAAACACATAAAGGAAGCTGTTAAAAAAAAAAAAAAGTTCTGCAGGAATTTATGGAGGGAGTAGGAATACGCAATAAAAAGCACCCTGGCCTCATGATACAATGAAAGAGACTTTGAACATTCTCAAACTCTGACCCTTTTAGAATGCAGCTTTATGGCAATCTGTAAAACATGGTACTCTCAGAATTAAGATGCAGAGCACTAGAACAAAAAAAACAAAGCATGAAACAACAGCTTTTTGCATAGTAGTCCTCAAAAGTCATTATAGATATATATGCTGTTATGTAATCCCATTTCCCTAGTAGAAAAGTCCCAATGGTAGACACTTAGGAGTACATTATATGAAATTTCCAGGGATTTTTCCTCTGGAATTCTCCTTTCTTTTGTATGACACAGCCTTGACACCCTCTCCCCTCCTTCTGGGCCACCTAAATTTGCCATGACCCAGTGTTTCCCCTGCTCAGCCTGACCACCCTCCCTGGTGTGGCTGGGCTCTGCTCTCCTCACAGGCACACACCCCTCCCTTCCTGCAACACCAGCCAGAAACTGCAACCACATGAGGGGAACCAGGACCCTTCAAAAGCCACCAACAGCTTCCAGCTCTTAGTCGCTTATAGGAGGTCGTTTTGAGAAAATCCCATCTACTTTCTACATCCAGGCAGAAACAACCACGAATTTTGGCACTTATGAACTTCTCAGTTCTTCCCTTGCTCATCTGTAACTCCTAGTTCTACATGGGCATTCCGTCTGTTATTCAAAAAAATTAACTAAAAACTAAATGTCTTCTTCTACCCTCCCAGAATCTTTACAGATTTCTTTTAATGCTTCCAGTATAAAATAGAAATTACTTTGGAACAGAAAACAGGCATATCTCATTTTACCTTGCAGAAATGAGTGTAAGAAGCAGAAATTTGGACTTGAGTCCTTCTGTATTAACTAAATATTCCTCCCTAGTTTATTACCCATGACACATAATAAAGATCTCTTTTTTAAATGTTCTTTCTCTTGGTGATTAAAATTAAATCAAAACAAAGGTAGAAATATGTTCCAACAGTCCTAAGACAGTCTAAAGAAATCCCTTTCTGTTTGCCTTCTCAACCTTGTTTTGTCACTCATCTATTAATTATGTGCATATTAATCTTATGTACAAGGTTAAAATTAGTATTGGACAGAAAGTGACAGGAATTCAGTCCCTGCTCTAAAAATTCCTTTCATGTCCTGGAGCTGTACTTACAAATATTGCACCAAGTATTTGAAATATGTGCATGATAATAAGAGTTGTGAAACACTTATTTGACTTCAATAATGCCTTACTTGCAACATAAATTACTGCTTCAAAACTGCCATGTTAGCCTACTTAACTTTAGGGTGTCAGCATTTATAAAATATGGATGCTGAGCCTGTACACTCAAATACAACAGGAAATTAATATGTATGCTGCAACCACTTGCACTTAGAGACACATATCCTGGAGTAATAGGTATATTATATTTCCAATTTAAAAGAAAAAAAAAATTGATCAGATTTCAAGTATCCTGAAGAAGCCCCTCATTGTTTCCTTTTTTTAGCATGAATCAATAAAATAAGCATTAAAGTCTCTGACTGAGGAAAATAAAACGAACTCATACCATTTAGAGACATGAAATTTAATATTGAAGAGAGTGACAGGAACAAATATGTAGCTGTATGAAGCGAATATCTTAAAAAATAAACTACATCAAAATGGTTCTTCCTAATCTCAGCCAGTCAATGTTTTATTATTAAATAAATTATTTTTCAACAAAGCTCAAGGTTCTGTAAGTTCTGTAACTTGAGTATTTCTCTCCTAACACTCATCAATTCATATTCCAATTTCTATATCAGAGCGTGGCCTCCAAGCATATGAAAGCTCCTATTTTGAGTCAGTTCTTTGTATCACCTATCAAAACCTTTTTTCTCTACTCAGGCAAAAATTACCCCAGCACAGAAGACCAGAGTAAAACACAGCTCTTAAATAGGTGGGTTATGGTGCACCAATAGCACAGGCACCTTTCCTTTTATTCACAGAGATTCAAATACACGTTGAAGCCCATTATAATTTTGAAAGTATCCATAGGAATAAGTAATTTTCTTTTCAGCAGAAGCAGTCTTTGTGCAGCACAGTTCTCACACAGGCAAAGATGCCATGAAGTTATACAGTGAAATCAGAACAGTTTTACTTGATGATTTTGAGGTAAATTTTGAAGAGTGGAAGAAATAATCTCATTTTTTATAGGAAACAACATAAAACTTAATCCAGTGAGAGCTCTGAAGACCTAAGAAATCTCAGGCAAATATTTTTCAGTCTACAGAGCACCTGGCAAGTTTTCTGCTTCCATCTGAACAAGTTGTACTTGAGGTTTTTTATACTTTTAGCAAATTCACCCATATATCCTTTTAGCCTACTGTACTATCATGCTTATCAAACTTGCCAGAGTTATACACATATTCATTTCTTTCGTATTATCTAACTACTAAGAATTTATCTTGCTAGCCATATTTTGGCCTGCTGCCTTCCATCAAAATCATATACATATATGCAGAATTATCTGTATCATCTGCATTTCATAATGGTTATTCATCAAAGACACAGGAAGGAATGAAAACTACTCTTAGAAGTCCACTTAGGAGATTTGCTGTATGAGCACCAGAATCTCTTTATTTACAGACTGTATGATAAGTTCAAAACCCAGAGGAAAGTTCACTTTCTGTGTTCTACCTACAATGATCTTGGATTTTCTGGCAGATAATCAGGCACAGCTCAGTGCTGGAACATGTCCCAATAATCCAAACACAGCACAAATGGTCATGTAGAAATTTAAGCCTATGCTGCACAGAGTTTTGAGTCTAGAAGACTTTTTGTGTGAACCAGATGGAATAATTAAAATAAATTCTAAAGTCCATTTTACTTTACAAATTCAGTGCCACAGAAGTGCAGATCAGTTGTCAGAAATTGCCTTCCCTCCCTTTGTGGCACCAACCACACAAATCAGCTCATATCCAAGCCATTTATTTGCTCAGATGACTAAGCTAGATTTAAATAACCCCCATTATAGTTTCTATTTTTCTGTCTTTTTTGATTGGAGAACATCTTCTCTGCTGCTGCCTCAGAATAAAATATGCTTGCTGGGGAAGGGAATTCTCCTCTTTAAATGACAGCTGTCAGATTTTGTTATGGGAGCGCAATTCTATTTAATGGACTTGATTGCGCAATTTGCTGCACCTACCTCACATTGTGTGGGCTCCTAGGAGCGTGTCTGAGCAGAGCTGCAGGATCAATGCCAAAATAAAACAGAAACATGCAGAGGGGGAAAGTGGAGGGGGGGAAAGAACTGCCAGGAGCAGCACTCACACATTGTGCCATAAAAATCAGGCTTGGCTAATTTCAGTCCTTGCTCCAGCAGGTGACTCCTCAGGTGTGCTCAAAGTTCAACAGACTCTAACTGGGAGCAGGGGATGAAATTCTGAGCACTGCAAAGCATCCCCTTCCCAGTGCAGCTCTGACAATCAGCATTCTGCCTGGGCTCTTGTCAAGAATACACAAAGTGACTCAGAGAGCTTGTGCAGCACTGAACTACAGCGTTTGACTCACTCAGGATCTCCAAATGAATTTTAAGAAAGGCACTGTTTAAAATAAAATTCTGTTCTATTATAAGTGTACTATAATACATGTCCAGCATTTAATACTGGATACACATGGGGGTTTTACCTCAAAAAACTATATTTTTTTCAGTGAACAGAGATAAAGCACTAGTGTTTCAAGCCCTGAGAGTGCAATATCCAGCAGTAATGAGAAATCAGTGATTATACCTGAGATAATTTAATAAATTCAACTTTTTTCCAGTGAGAATATAAATCACCACCTACTGATATTTAAATTTTCTATGGCAAAATCTAGGAATACAACTCTGCTGCTGTGATTTTTCCCCACACATCCCTCCTCCTCTCACTCAATGAATTCCACATCTTACTGAAATCTGCCCCCTGCCCTGGCCTAACAGACTGGATCAATACTCTCTCAACACAGGTATAAACACAAAAGAAAGGAGGAGTCATGAGGGGAAAAGTCAAGAGTTAGGGCTAAAATTCCTGTTCAGCTTCCTCTGTAGGCTGACTCCCTAAACCAACCTTTGGGAAACACAGTGTAGCTGCAGCAATCCTTTTCCCACTGCAGTTGCGCATATTTCAGAAAAACAAATACATTCAAGAGTGGCCAGTGGCAATTACAATTTCCATCTGAACCAGGAAAAAAAAAAAACCCAATTCAATTTCATTAGGGGGCCATCTTCTCCCCTTCCTTGAAAACTCAAGGAAGGGCCTGACGACGAATTAAGATTTATAGAAAAATCCTTTCACTACTTAAATGGAATTATGATTTTGCCATTAACGCAGAGTCAAGATGTTCACTCTGTGTATGAAGATAACTTTTTAGCAGGGATTGCATGGGTAAGTAATATTATAAACTGCAATTCTATAGCAATTTCCTAATGGTCTGTAAGGAGCAAAAGACACAATGAATTTAATGGTGTCTAAAAAGAAGACTGATCACTGCCAGGACAGGAATAAATGATGCTGAGGCCAGAGCACAGCAAACTCAATGATAAAAGAGGGGTGAAAATGTACTTTCCTGCACTTTCTTTACACTGCAACAAATACTGAATTTATTTCCTTTCTTGTCCATTTCTCTTCAGCAAGCTGGCTGCAGCAAACAAAATTAACAATTGCCTCTTATAAATCTTGTAAATGCAGATTTAGAGATAGCAGAACACATGACAGGCATTTGTTATCTTGGATGGAGTTTCTGGAAAGCATTCTATTTTCCTGTAGCAGAGAAAACCGTAAGGAAATTCAGGGCTGGAATCAGTCCTGAATGTCACAGAGGACGCTGCTGAAAAAAACCACAATGGTCAGGCAACCTGAGACCAGTTTGGGATTTTGTACAGTTTTGCTCAAATCTATCTGAATGATTCAGATCTTTTGTGCTTTATTGTTCCACTATAGTAACTTTGGATAATCCTTTTTTAAGCTGTTACTCTGAAAAAACTCATGACCAGTAGACTAAAGAGATGCTGGAGTGATCTGCCACTGGTTGCTGCTCTTAACAAAGTACTGGGGAGAAAAAATGTAAGTTCTTACAGTCTTAGAAGGCCATGAAAACATTAATAAGGGGCAAGGCAGATTACCCCAGTTCACCCCATCAGTCCTGAGGAGGTTAGAGGAAAAAGCTGGCAGGGGATTCAATTGATAAAGAATTAAAGGAGAAAACATAAAAAAAAGTCAATCAAAATGATTTTATGGAAAATGGGACTTGTAAAAAGTTATTTTATTATTTTAAAGTGAGGTTGATCATGTTAATCTCACACGTAATATAGTTTTTAAAACTACTTCAATACATGCAAGTAATTTACGGATCAGCTTTACGGAATATCAGCAAAGCACATGTGAGATGTACAAGGAGCCAGCTGACTTGGTAGTGATTCCCCACTGGAAACTTCTCTGTGAAACTCATCAGCTGCTTTAGAAAAGCATTGGAGGGATTAATGTGCAACCTGACAGGGAGCATGTTCATCTGAATGCAAGAATTCAGTCTGCTAATAAAACCTGCAAGCAAACACTGCAAAGGACAGGCAGCTACAGGAGTGAACTGAAACACCTATTTTTCCTTATGAGCATATATTAAATTACAATTTATTTTTTAACTTTTAAAAAATTCATAAGGAAAAAACTTTTTCCTAAGTATAATATCAGGAATAGGAGATGTAGAAAATGCCAAATTCATATTGGATGAGAATTAAACATTGGAACTCCCTAGAGTGCTGCAAAGGTGCAAATTTGACTCTTGAATGCCTAAGCAAGAAAGTAAAGAATAAAATAAGAACTACAACATTAATTCTACTTAAGACACTGGAAAGGCTGACATTTGGGCTGTACATAATTCTACTGGTCCTGTTTTAAAGTGGTTGTTGAAAAGTGAATTCCCAAAGTGATTTGAAAGTACCTTACAGCAAAACTGCTGAAGCTCAGTGCTTTTAATTAAAAAAAAAAAAGAAAAAAGTAGGCTCAACCCAAGCATAGTCCAAGAAGTTACCACACAGTTAAAGTGTCATTTCACAGAGTATGAATTACAGTGCATTAGCTCTGTATACAAACAGTTTAAATTATATTCTGGCCTTTATCCAAGGTAGCTTCTTCCACTACAGAACCAGCAGAAGGTACCTGTTTCACACACAACTTTGCCAGTGCAGGCAAGGGCACAGAAGTGACTGAAACACAGTATGTTAAACCTTTCCAGAGCACAATAAATGCTTTGTTCTAAGTGCTTCTTAGACATGTAACCTGCTAGACAGTTCTTAAGAACCTATACCGTTATTTTTTTAATTTAAAAAGCTAAAGTTGGAAGACACTACCAAATTTAGCAATTCTTTTCTCCAGTGATTGAGATCTTTCAATGATGATCAGATATATCTTCAGGAGATATATTTTGATTAAACACAGTTTATCATTAACAGATAAAAATGCAAGATTGATGTCATGTAATAAAGCAGATGAATTATATTTTTCTGAAAAGCTTTAATTGTAACTACACTGTACAGCCAAGTTACTGATTGCATTTCAAAAGTTTAAGAGACTAAAAGTACAAAGGATAGTCATATCAGTACCACAACCTCTGAAAGATAATGCAAAAGTGAATTGGGAGATCTCAGGTCAGTTCACAGTCAAAAGCTGGTTCAAACTGAGCATTATGCTAATGTAATTTATTTATTCCATGATAAAACATTACAATTTATATTAGCATATTCTTCAAATACCTCAGAGAAGTATTACAGCAAATAGAAGTATTTAAGGGCAATGACAAGCACATGAAATTAGGAATAGAGAAAAAAAGAAACCATATAAAGAGAATTAAAATCAAGCACATTTTTACATTATGCATCATACAAATTAGTCACTAATTATGAAAATGTTCTTCAGCTTCACAAGTGGTATTGCCTGTACTATTTTATCCTTTGCTGTGCATCTTTTTGAAGCACTTTTTTATATCTCCTTTCTATTAGGCTGTCAGCAGTAATCAATGTTAATACACTCGATTACACGCAGCAATTTAAGAAATAATCAGTTTTAAACACTACAGTGTTGCTATACTCCTGGTGGCCTGTATCATTAGGTCTTCACTCTATATAGTAGTATATATTCAATACAGAGTTTAAAATGGTGTGAAACATTCACTTCCAAGTTGTAAACTTATTTTTCTACGTCAAGTATTCTCCTCTCTCAAAAAAGCTGATTTGCTTGAGTGTTCCAGGTGAGAATATAAGACTGAAAATTTCTGGTGCTGCTAGCAGCAATAAAGTAAATTATGTTTTCTCAAGAAGCATTCCTTTTCTCTAAAGATTCAGTTTAGTTACATAATAGATAAATTATCATTATACATTGTTCACAAGGCAGATATATTGCATTTATTTAATTCAGATATGCTTCTTTAATAGCTTTCAACTAAATTTTGGAGTATTGTTGAAAGTTACATGCAGAGCACTTTCAAACTAGAATTTTTGTCCTATAACAGTGATATAGTTATTATTTCATCATCTTTATCATGGAATAAAAGAGAAAGCAATTTTCTGAAAGCACCTAAGCTCAAAAACAAGTTATGTGTCTTTGAAAACAGGAGTCTACGTTGTCAAGCAATTTTGAAAGTTTTTCTATCATTTTACTCACCTGTCCCAGCTTAGTAGAGATGATAAATAATTCCAAACATTTGGCTCCTCAGAGCATTGTAAACCTCTGCATCCAACTCTAAACACTACAGCGGGAGCACACAAGATCCCACTTCCATAAAAGTACAGCTACAGAACACTTTTCTCTGGCAGAAATTTCAAACATATTGGAAGCAACTCAAAGGGGAGATTCTCACAGGTGTTCCCTATTTATTTCAGCTTTTTGGTTGGAGAGTTGTGGAATGGTTGAACAGTCTCAGCTGCAACTGGAGCAAATAGGAACTCTCCATCAAATGAAGTATTGTATACTGATGAATATACAAAAAATGCACAAAAATCAAGTCTCAGATGTTTCAAACTGGGCACACACAATATGCCTGACATTTGTCTGTGCTTGAGAACAGGCACAGTCTCTCCTCAACAAACATGCACTAAGGTGGCAATTTATTTCACATTGTAAGACACTCCAATCTCACCACAATGAGTGCTATAGAAAAGCCCATGAGGAAGTTAATTATTCTGCCTTCAGCACAGCATTTAAGCAGTGTATAGTAAACAGCCTATACTGCAGCCTGGGACCACACACTGAACATGATAAAACAAAATACTGGATCACTGCTCATTAAATTCTTATCTCTTATGTGAAAGCAATGTGAGATTACATATTTAAAGATTGTAGAGCAGTGCATGCTCACAAGACAGGCTGCTGGGGCAGCCCACAGCACAGCAACCCTCCAGCTCCACAGCATTCCAGAACCAATCCTCACACTTTCCAGAGGCGCAGTCTATCCAGTGCTTGTCCTACCTCCATTTTGCATATCTTTTCCTTTTATCAGTTTTGGGCTTTTAATCATAATCCTCAAGTGAGTCACCATTAACAAGACAGAATATTATCTTATCTCTACAGGAGTTCCCACCACCCCCAAGACCTCACAGTCTCAGAAAAGTCACTAAAACTTCACTCTAAAAACTGTAAAGGCAGAACAGTCCACACTTCTAATCCTCTGCCTTCCCCACCCTTTATTTGGATCAACTGGTTGCAAATCCCTACTCTCCCAGTCCTGTTATGACTTTCAAGTAATCATCTCATAAAACCAACTGTTTAACCTTTTCCTCCCTGGTGGGAAAAAGTAGTTTTCAGACATCATACAATTAAATTAAAACCGCAGGCAGCCTAACTTATACATGTGAGATACTGAAACTTTTGCATTCTTTTTTTAGTAGGTATGGTGGGTTTAAAGTATAGAAAAGATGGTAGTGTTTTGAAATGTGATGCATTTCACAGCATCTCAGCACAACAGGAAGTTTCCTCCTTTGCACTCCCACTATGTTTCAAAGAAATAACTTTGCTTTAATTTTTTTCTCCAGTGCTTTACATTGTGAAGAGTAACCCTTGACTACCATAAGCCATCTTCTGCTGGTTTTCAGAGTATACCCACACGGTAGAAAAGGGTGGCAAATATAGTGTTACAGATTTCTGTGTTTATTTTCTTTCAGTCATGTCCATATCTAATTGTTTAAATTACTATTAAGTGATAATTAATCTTATTGTTAGCCAGGTAAACACAGCCTTGTGTTTAAATGGCAAGCTGGGCTCTTTCTTCTTGCATCTGAAACAGCAAAAACCAGTTTGTAGATTCCAGATTGAACCTTCCAATTACTTTTCTCCAAGATGCACTGCCAGAAATAGAGCCCGGCTCACTTTCACCTATTTGTGGAGATTGCACTGCTTGGCCTGACTAGGTCTGAGATTAAATCAGGCTCAGATGCTAACATGATCACAGGTACAGCCTCTGAAAAAGAGAGAAAAGCTTCTCCCTTGCCTCTATCTCTAGTGAATCACCCACCAGCTTCTGACAGAAATGCAATCTTGTTCTTAGTGCCTAAAAGTACAGAGGGAAAATATTGCACTTCACTGTGGAATAACCAGGAGCAATTGGTGACTCTTAACAGAAACACTGCAGGACTCTGCATGGCCTGGTGTTCTGTATAACAATACATTGACACACACACACACAGAGCCCAATTCCTGCTATTTATACACTAAAACATTGGGCTCTGACTGATTACAAGTTTTTGAGAGAGAAGAAGCATTACCTTATCAGGCCTCAAACAAAGGAAATGGCAAAAACGCTTTTGGCAATTCAGGATTGGCATCTACAGACCAGGCTGAGGCTTCCTTGTTCCCAGCCTACAGACTGAGATGCCAAGTAATTGATTTAATTAATCGCAGTATTTCCATAATTTGAATGAGGCAATATGACCAATGGTTCAAGTACAAGGCCCAGCATTCAGTCAATTCTAATATAACTACATAGTGGAATTTTTCTGCAAGGTCTTCATCTGCTCATGTACTTTTTATGACTTAAAAGAATTAAAGGCTTGACTGCTGTCCAATTTCTTCACTTTTACTGCACAGGAGATAAATAAAAGCAGAATTTGGACCTGGCTTTTTCACTTTCTGTAGTTATTGTTTTTATCCTAACATACAAGAATTATTGAGGATTTAAAGTTAGCTTTGCAAAGACTTGCTGACTTCCTAATTCCCACTTATTTCAATGAGTCAAGAACCAAAATGTCCCTGAAATAGTGTGCCAAAATATTTGTAATGTGTAAATATTTGTAAAAATGTTAAAAAAAAAAAAGAACTTTAAGTGAGATGAATTAAAAATCATTAATGTCTTCTAGAATTCTATTATTCATGCACATATTTCTTCAACTAAGCACTGCAGGAAAAAGGGAAGAGGAAATCAGACTCCCTCACCATCCACCAGCTTCCCTGCTTCATTCCCTGTCCCCACCTTCTATTTAAGGGGATATGAAAACATCAGGATTTATTATAAACTTCGAAATTTATGCACGGCGGACAAAATAGCTTATATTTGACTGTTGTGCAACAAGCATGAACATACAGAAAATTCACATTCAGACTGAGTACATTTGGAGCTCTCTGAATCGCAGAAAAGGCAATTAATCTTAGTAACCTCACAGAGAATTGACAGAGTGTTTTAACATAGTCAAAATGCTGAAGGTCCTTGAATGTTTTCTAATAAAAAATGTTATGAATTTTTGAATTTTATGTTTACTGTCTCACCTCTGTGGGGAACCTAATGAAAAATGCAGTATGGGAACACAGTATGGATATTTCATATAAATAATTGCTATAAATGTTTATTATTGGAAATGCAACTGTACGTGACTCTTAATGTAATCCACATTAAAGACTAATCAAATAACTGATTGTGATTACTGATCATATCAATTTTTTGTTCATGTTAATAATGTTTCTGGAAAGAGATAACATGCTAGGTAGAGCATGTGCATAAGGGAAGCCATGCTTTGAAGAGCAGGGGAAGGATATATTTAGTATTTACTAGTATTTATTTCATGACATTCATGCAAATTCTGGATGCGAGTGAACTGAAACAAAATCTCCACTACTGCTTAAAGTTTAAAGGATAGAATTATGCAAAGCATTCTTACAGTGCACTGTCATTTTCCAGGCATTAACACCATCCCATATTATCACAAATTACAATAAAGAAAGAAGAGGTCATCAGTTAATGTTCTTAAGAACAGTCCTTTTTCTTATTCTGGGTGAGCATTTACAAAAGAATAATAGTCCATTTTCTTTGATTAAGGGATTTGTTAGTTGGGAAATGCTTAAATACTGCTCTTTCTGATGCAAAAATACTTTCTTTTATATTCACAAAATCACGGAAAAGCTGAGTTTGGAAGAGACCTCTGCAGGTTGCCTTGTCCAACGTTCTTGCTTGAGCAGTGTGAACCATGTCCTGCCAAGCTTTTAATATCTTCAGAGACAGACACTCCATACCCTCTCAGGGCAAGTCACGTTTCAGTGTTCCATCAGACTTAGAGTAAAAAAAAATCAAAAATAAATTATACCATCACGGTCTCCCCACAGCAGTCCCATGCTCCCTCCTGAGTCCCCTGCTCCTGCTGTGGCTCTCAGGGTCCACCCACCTGGATGATGTCACCTTGTGCTCTTTGTTAACCAAAGGCTGGAGCTCAGTCTGAGTCTCAGTCTGCAAACTGAGCTGCACCACGTGTGTTCCTCAACACCAGCTCTATCTCCTTTGCAGCTCCCAATAGACATTTATTCACATGGATTACATACACTTCCCTGACAATCTACTTTTTTAACATTTTCCTTCACTTCATCCTCCTCTATCAAGGTTAAGACTTCCATACTCCAGATTTTACATTGGCCTCAGCTACCAGGGAGTCTTGAAGAGCAGTCTGACCCAAAAACACTGAGAAGCTGGTCAAAATTCCTAGTCCTTCCCTGTGTTTTGTACCATCACACTGCCTCTCTCACTTGGCAGTGAGCCCACAATTTCTCTTGTCTTCCTTTTACAGATTAAGTACTTACAGGGAAGTTTCTTGTTTTCCTCCAAGTCCCTGGACAAATCCAAATCCAGATGGTCTTTGGCCTTCTTAACCCTGTCCTTGCATGTTCAAACAGAGCCTCTCTACTTTTTCCAAGTCACCTACCCTTCTTCCATCTCTTGTACATTTTCATTTCACATTTGAGTTTTTTCAGGACCAACTTGTCCACCCATGCAGGACTCCTGTTGTCTTTATCTGATTTCTTTCTCATCAGGATAGATGATTCCTTTAAAACCAACCATCTCTCCAGGACCCGCCTTTCCTCCAGGGCTGTAACCCATGGGATTCTTCCAGGCAGGTCCCTAAACAGACAAAAGTCTGCACTTCTTAAGTCTAAGAGGTCATTTTAGATTTGTGCTTCCTCTCAGGAGATTGCATTGTATTGTCTTCTCTCTTCCAGACTTCACTTTGGCAATAATGAGTAAGGATGTGCTAATTTTATTCAGAAATAAGATATAGATTTTTTTTTTTTCTCAGCCTTTGATGAGCTAGACTGCTCTGGAAATTTGACCCCAGCCTATTTCTAATAATAATGGATGTATCACTTGGAACCTCTGTGAAGGGAATATCAGTCTTTTCTGCAGCACTGCCTCAAATTCACTTCTCTACACCTCTTACAGTGTCTGCAAGGCACACAATACTACAATAATTAGATATTTTAACTACAGATTTTTATATCTAAACTTTTAAAATCTACTTATGACAGTTTCTATTCTTTTCCTGGGGTTCACTGAAACTTATTAGGCAATAAACCCATTAATGAAACATTGTGGTTGAGAATTTTAATGCAATGAAGCCAAGAAATTAGTTTGAAATTATAGTTCTGCATATGAAGTAGTGCATATGAATAACCTATCTCATATGCATATTGACTCAAATATTCATCACTCTATCCAGCAAGACAAAATTCATCACACATACAGAGTAATCCCTAATAAATGCTGAAATACTGAGGTTCTCTTTGATTCCACAACTATGTCAAATACCAGGAAAAAGTGTTGATATATTTGGATATAGGATATGAACCAAGGTACGTGGTATCAAATAATTTACTATTCCAAAAATAAGAGGGGAAGAAATTCAATACAAGCTGAACTGTGACAGAACGGTAGACTTGTGCTTACAACATATTTAACACTAAGTATTTCTCTCATATTTTTCTTTCATCTCACTGACCCTGGCTCCAACTTAATTGGTAAATTTTTTTTCTGCATAAACACTAAATTAACATCTTGCTGCAACATTGTTGTAGTCATGATGGTGTAATGAAGGCTAAGTTTGTAGACTGCTCCACACAAGAAGTCACCTTTTTTTTTGCATTTTATTACAGATGTGCATCAAATAATTGTCATCTGTACTGTAATAATAATAGTAATTTTTTTGCTTCTCTGTCCTTAGATGCTCCTCATAGTTGAAAAGCTCCTCTACAAGCATTCATGGTAATAAATATTATTTAATGGTAAGATGAGATATTCAAGAACAGAAGCAGTCTATAAAGACACACTATGGCCATGAAGTGTAAATGCATCTGCAGTCTTTGAGATAAAAACTGTTCTATGCACAAAAAAAGTATGACTGAATAGAGGCTTCTCTATAAAGAATCATTAAACTATTTTCCTTAAGAATTGTTTTTAATAAAACAAATTCATTTAAGAATTTTCTAAGAAAATATTGATTAATCAACCATAACAAATATTGAAAGAGGCATGTACTCTAGAGAAACTGCAGGGAGAATGTTACTTGGGTTTAGGAGGAACTGTAATCAGGCTTCATTTTATTTATATTTCTCCTATTTTGTATTTCAAGAAGCTGACCTCCATGAATATATTTTCATTCAATTACACCACAAAATTGTTGATATGATGGATTGGTGTATAAAGGGCCTTGGGAAACTAAGAAAGAGCAGAATTCAAACAGGAAGTGTCAAAGCATAAGGAAGCTGTTCTGGGCAGGATAAACTTACATGGCCTTCCATGACCATAATTTCCATTTTGTCTGTGTACATGAAGCCCATTGAGATGTGCTGTGGAAGATGGTTAAACAACCACGCTGACTGAATGGGCTGGGACATTGGGATGGTGATAGGGAACTGATATACAGTCCAGGAAATCTCTGCGTTTGGAACTAAATCTGTGCAGAATAGAATATTCTGTTTCTCAAAGGAGAAGTACAACCCCTGTGTTTGCAATACAAACATGCACTGGAATTATCTGCCACAAGTAAATCAAAATATAGTCAACAGTTAAAACTTCCAGAAGCTGTATGGAAGTTAAATGTAATTCATATAATGGAACACTTCTTGTGTGGACTGAAGAATAAATCAAAAGGAACTCAGGTACAGAGCTCCAGTCCTCTCTCTTTGTCTTACCATGGACATGGTTCCTGTGTAGTCCCTGTAGGTGATTTCCCCATTTAGACACACCACACTTTCTCAGTGCTTTTTAAAGCCATAAATCTGAAATTCTCTCTCCTGAAGGCTTGCAAATCCTTACTCCAAATAATTTCTAGACACAAAGTGTCACTTTGGTTTTGTATTTCTCTGTTCAGTAGGTTATAAACAATACATATCTCATATATGGCATGATTCAGTATTAAATCATGAAACTGCTTTAAAAACCAAGTCAATAATATTTTTTACGTTATATAGATGTGGAAAATGAAGCAAGTTGATAAACAAATTTGCTCTGGCCAGTGAATTGGTTCTCCTAAGTTTCAGTTCAGTGCTCTGTCAAATAGAATCACTGCTTTTAGCAATTAATACAAAGTAGTTTATCATTTTCTTATTATGCAGGGTTCATTTAGCTACACTCTGATAAATGTCTTTTATGTATTTACAGTACTATTTATGTAGACTGCATTTACACAAGGGTTGCCTGCTTCAGTTATGGATCAACATACAGAGAACTTGCAAATGAACAAGAAATACAAATTTTCTAGAAATACATTTCTAGAAAAGAGAGACGTTTCTGAGTAACTCTTACACCATCTTAACTATGTGATGAAGACAATAAAAGTGAACAACATGTAGTCATAGCACAGCCATACATTTTATGCAGACAATGAGAAAACCAAGTTGGCAACCAAATTCTATGCCAAACCACCAAGTGTTTGATCTAAGGGTGGAGTTAATGCTGCCACACAATTGGAATACAGCTCTCTATAATGTCATCCAGAGATATCACTAACATTTAATTCCATCCCATTCCAAACCACTTTGCATCTTTACACAGACAAAGCCCTTCCACAGAAAGAACTGCAATTTAGGAAAGACTGCAGAAAACTAGTCTGAACAGGGACAGAGAATCAAGAACATTTCTATTTTTAGAAAGCCCAGATTAACAAGACTCGTGGTAAAGGGTGAGTGCAGATCTCAGTCACAGCATGCCACTGCTGCAAAAGAGCTCTGCTTCCAACATCCAGCTCTGGAATATGGCAAAGAATTTAAAGTGGGGTTAATTTTATTCTCTACTTAACAACCAGACCTAAATTGCTTTAGTATTACCCACCTACTCAAAGGCAGAAAAAGCAATTTTTTCTTGTGAACACTAACTGTCTCTCATGAGAAAGTTGTTAATACTAAAGCAGCACCAATTATTTTCCATCTTGTAAATCTAACAAAAAACAAGCTTCATGCTGTTTTCACTAGTGGTACCATTTTTTTCACATGGTGATACAGAACCTGCAGAGAAATAAGTCAGGTTCTAGATGCCTCAACCCTCCCTGAATCTAATAGAGTTGCAGCATAGAAAGCCCATTCTAATATTTAAGAGTCAGCCAACCAGTTTGTTAGGCCCAAAGCAGCCTTGAGCCAACAACAGGACTGGTCAATGGTCTGAAGTGTAACATCTTTTGAAGACGTTACACTTCAAACCATTTTCAGAACACTCGTCGAGAAAAGTATGAATTGTTAATGCTTACCACATCCAGCATCTGTTTAAAACGGAATCCGTGTCCCTTCTCATGGATCCAAAGGTGCCCTGATGCAGAAGAATCCAGGTCTGGAAGCCCTGTTGTGCTCACCCTGTGGCACTGGGGCTTCCCAGAGGTTTCCTTCCTCTGCCTTTCTCTTTTCCTTGGGAGTGTCCAATAAGGAGGATACACCAAGAGGAGCAGTGCTGGGACTGATGCCGAGCACTGCAGCGCACACGGCAGTCCTCTTGCAGAACTGTAACCTAACATATGCGTGGCTTGGATGGAAATGAATATGCAGTGACAGGCACTGAGGAGCTCTGTGGTTTTCTCATGGTGCAGAGAAAGATTTCAGTCTATCCCCCAAGAAACCATCAGTGAATTGTGCACGGCATTGGGCAAAAGGAGGAGATCACGCCATGTCCCTCAGATAACAATTCAGTTATATTTGTTTGTATCATGCCCCCTGATTCAGTTAACAACTCTTTTAAAGGTCCAAGTGTGGTGAATAAGTAAAATATCTGATTCAAGAATCAACCACTTATTTAGTCTAAACAACCTCCTTTCTCAGTGCCTATGAGGCCATTGTTTAGACAACCAATACAAAATAAGGTGACAAAGATTGTTTTAGCCACTTCCGGGAGCCTGCTAAGTCAGTGTCCACATGTAAACCACAAGATGCCACGAATACTCAAGGGAACTTTTTTGGTTCAAGAGCTCTCATTGTTACACTTTTCAAATGCACCACATTTAATTTCTGCACCTGCAAAGAAAACAGCATCAAGAACTCAGTTTGGAATTTTCAGATCATTGCCTTCACTAAAGGCACAAGGGTACAAACAAGGTGCTGTGGGTGACTTTTTGTCACAGTCTGTGTGTCTATTATGTTTTAATAGAGGTGCTCATTTATGCCATTCTACACTTAAATCCTGTGCTCAGTAAATGCTGAGCACCCACCAACTCCCCAGCTTTTCCTCAGGTTTTGGCTTTTGGCCTGGATTTAGCCCAGTCCAGTAGAGCATGAACTGGGTTTATGCATCTACCTCCAGCCTTCACTCACCTGGCAAAGAGTGTCTATCCTTCCTGTAGAGCAAAACTATATAAAATCCTTCAGTATTTCATATTTTCTTTAATTTAAATGATGTAATCTATTTTAGTACACTCTTTCTTTAGTTTGGCAAAACCACACATGATAGTCAGGTGAATGTCATTTTAATTTGGTTATTGCCACTTTTTGTGTCATAAAAAATTTACAATATGATAGATCTGCTGATCAATATGGGTATGATAATAAATTAATAAGGATCATATAAATATTTCTTTAATACTGTTATGCTCATTTTTTCTTTATTATTTTAGTTAATTCTTTATTTATTATTCTTTATTAAAAGATAAATGTCTTCCATTGCTGTCAGTTGGAGTTTTAATAGACATGAATAGATATTTAATAGACATGAATAGACATTTTAATACTTTTCAATAATATTCATGCAAACGATTATAATACTAGCAATTATTTTCTCTAATACTCTTGTATTCATGTCCTTCAAGTTCTGTGAACCACTGAACTGTCAGGGGAAAAAAAAATCTAACTAATTTTTCTTTTAGCAGTATTATTTCAATTAGACTAATATTTCCCAAGTTTATAATTAATTTGACAGAAATGTCATTATAGTAAAAAGTCAATACTCCTTCTGTTCCTTGCTGGCAAACTTTCCCTACAGTGTAGAATTTTATAACAGTGCCAGAAATCATCAATTTGCCTAAATATGGATATACACACGTCAAATATTTGTTTCTTTTTACTAATTTCTATAGCACCTATTACTATGCTAGATAGATGAATCTTCTGATATTTATTATTTGAAACACAATAGAACAATTAAAACAGATCTTTTATACAAATGTCCAGCACCTCTGCTCATGATGCCACAGTCCTTTGGAATCTAAATATTTCTTGTGCTAGAGCATGCTACCTTAGAATAACAGGAAATATCATTTTGAAAATTAGAGGCCAGATTATGGTAATTTTTTCAGCCCAGAGGCACTGAAAACATCAGACATTTATTGCATGAAGTTCTCAAAAGTGCTGTGATGGCCAATAGCAAATTTCCCACAAAGAACTGTATATTAATTCTTGCAGGTTTAAAGCCATCTTCATCCTCCCTAGACTGTGCACAAGAGTGAGGGATTTTTTATAATTCTAATGACTGAACTAATACACCTGTAAAAAACCTCTTTAAATAAGGAGGGAATACTTGATTCTGGGAAGTTCTTAGCTGCTCCAGATAATTTTTGAAATCACATTTCCTAAGACAGATGTTTTGAAATTGGAGAAGGAAAAAACAACTGATGTTCCCTATTCCAATAATTAATGCTGCATTGTTTTACAATGGTATATTCTACTAATGCTTGTTTCTGGTTTTTAGATGTTAATTAGTGTAGCTGCTATTTAGTCTCACCTACTTTTATTTTCTAATTTAAGGATCTGCTGCTGCCCACAAGAGACTGTTATAGACAGTCATTTTTTCTGACCTCATACTATGACCTTTACATTTTTATGCATCACTAGTCTTGGAAAAACTATTGTAAAGTGCATTGATATCATGATCAAATCTTCATCCTCAAGTGTATTTGGATATTTCAACTTCCTGAAATTGCACAAAGGTAGTATTTTATTCCCCTCCATTAGTTTTTAATAGTTTGCCACACTGTCTCAAAACACTCTCCCTTATGTTTAAATATTTACAGGGCATCACCATGTACCTTTCATAATCTTAGCTATTATTTAATCAATTCTTACCCAGGGGAGCATTTAACCAAACAATTCACTAAATTTGAACTCAGCACACCTATTTATACCTTTCAGCAGGCATTTTCTATTGCTGCACATGGCTTTAGATAATTATTGCCATTTCTTTATTACTTTTGCAGTTTTTCTCTTGAATTCCACAAATGAGTGCTTTTCTGAATGGAATGTGAAGTACGAAACATTTTGCATACACATTTTAAGCTGCTCCAACACAAAACTCACACTTTATAACAATTTCACAAACTCTCAATGAAAACCTAATTCTCAGTACTTGAAAATTTCATATCTGATTTTGAGAATGAGTTTTGTCCCATATAAAACTTGCTTTTGCTGTTGTTGGTCTACATTTTTATAGAAATTAAAAAATAAAGAGGTAATTAGAGGAAGAGCATAAGACCAAACATCCAAGAACCATAGCAAAGAAGAGCTGAAAGGAACCATGAGGGGTAATTGCAGGACCATAAGAGAAAAGTATGACAAAGACCAAAACTACTCAGATGTTTACCATTCACATCCCTGTGAATTCATCTTGATCATGTATCTCTTGCTATGAGAATATTTTAATCTAAATCTCTAATGAAAGATGCTTCACAACCCAGACAGCCTGTTCCATCCACTAACTCTGTAGTTAGAAAAGCTCTTTCCAATCTAATTTAAATCTTTTGCTGTGGGTACAGCAGAAGATACGAAGATATGAAGAACTACTCATGAAGATCATGAACTTCATGAAGATATGAAGAAGTATTGTTTACTATATCTTTAGACTGCACTTCAAAATTTCATCAGTTACCTGTATCTTTCTTGAAATAAATCCTAAAGCAAGAGATGTTATCAATTTCAACATCATCAGCCTGAGGGAAATTGTAATAATTATCTCACGTCTTAAACACAACACTCCTAATTACATATCACAGAAAAATATGTCCTGTTTTGCTTTTCAATTGCAATAATTCAAATTCCGTTTTTACTTCTCTATCGCCCTCCTACTCTCAGATAATGCAACTCCTTAATCAGTGACTTTACATTTTGTATTCAAGGGGTTTTTTTCCTTCCTAAAAGTAACACTTTGGTCTTCTTGTTACTGGATCATTCCTGCAGTTCTGCCAAAATAATCAGAATACTTAGACCTTCTTTTAAAGGGTTTGCAGGCCCTCCCACTTTAACTGATTACAAAATATTAACTGATTACAATCTCATGAAAACCCAAGCGAGGAAAGTACTAAATATTTCACTTCGGTTTTCACTTCTTTGATTTTTTTGTGCTTTTTTTTAACCTTTAATGTAATAATCAAAGTGACCTTTTGGACTGTAGCAGCAAAAAATTAGACATAAATTTGTTATGAAAGAAATTTATGGGTGTGCTAATGGCCCACAAAAATACTGTTTTTATAAACACTTATGCAAATGTATCTTAATGAAAAATAATCCAACTGGAGACACCCTACTACTACCAGTATTCAAATTCCAGAGAGTCAGAGAATGGACAACACAAATCCTTTGTCTGGACCCTTCCAAGGTCCCTCCCCAGTCCCCTCCAGCTTCCCATTCTCCAAGGATGAACCTTGGGCTGCCAGCTCAGAGGTTTTTTTGAGCACATCCTTGACAACACAGAGACAGCTCCAGTGGGTTAATTGGAAACTGCCTGAGAGGCAGCTGAGTTGCTGGCAGCACAGCACTAAAAGTCACATCTTTCTCAGCTACAATGTGCTAAATTTTATTAATTATTACAAGTATTAAATAATAGTATCATTAAAGCGTGGTAACCACTGCATTTCTTCCATAAAAATTACAGAGAGTGACCCTTGGCACAAATAAGTTGCTTAACAAATCAGTTGTACATTAACTATGAAGCAAATTTATTTATTGGTACCCGCATTTTTTTAAGATTTGAAGCCCAGATAAAAGATTCTGATATATATCTTTACAATAAAAAAATAACAGAGGGAATTGTCTCAAAGATGCAATGACAGTGGAAGGGCATCTCGCTGAAGTAAACTAATATATGAAGCAGTTAAACTATGACAAAAAGGTGAAATATTATTAAATGTAATTCATTTATTCACTTATGAATACTGTATGTGCCTCTACAAAGGTATGCTTCTTAATGTAATTTAATGGCTTTGAATGTAATTTTCACACTATTTACAGATCTGACCCTTCTCTGCAGCATCAGTTTCTCAATAATCAGCACTTTTATGTTTGCTAACTCTCAATAATATCTGTAAAATAAAGGACATCACAGAGTAATCTTTGCATCTTTTAACTTCAATCTAACCTGCTCCTTGTTCTGCATAGTGCCATCCTGAGAATCATCTTTTCTAAGCACTCTAAACAAAGGAAGCCTCAGTTATCTCTCTTTCCTTCTATAAATATTATCAACCTAGCAACAACGTGATTAACTATGATTGTTACTAATAAAAGTAGTAGGCAGTTCCCTGCATATTTCCATTTTAGTTTCTAGACAGAAGAAAAGCTTTTTTAATATTGGCAGAGAATGGATTTTCTTCCTACTATGAAGTATTATAGCACTGAATAAAGTCTTTCTGATCAAACCATACCATAATAGCTTTTGTCTTGTGTCACTATATGTTAGCCAGCATCAGAAGAGAAAATAAGCAGAGGCTTGCTATTGTGCCTCTATTTTAAAAGGGCCTTCCATCTGGTAGGAAGCAGAAGCCATCAGCACTGTAATTAAAATGCAATTACTGTCCCCCGCCGCAATCCCAGGACGACCATTCCATCTGTGTGATATACAGTGGAAAAACCACAATTTTTTGCACTTTTCTAGCCCCATTAAGTTTATTCTCTTTCTATTAATTAATCTAACAGCACTAAGGGATCGTTCCTGTTTTGCAAGCCATTGTGTCACAAACTGCGCGCTCACAAAGACTGAAACCACATGAATTTTTAAAACTCTCCGCTATTCCTGTGACATAAAACCTTAATTACTTCTGACTAAATCTGTAATTAAAATATATCACCGCAGCAGATTTACCTGCGTGTGGGTGTTGGAGTGCATGCTTCTGTGACTGTCACAAATGAATCACTCGGAGACGGTGTTATAAAAAGGGGGATTAGCATGTACGACAGAAAGGATGGGGAAAAGGGACTTGAAAATGAAAAAACTGGCAGCAGTCTAGGAAAAAGTTGCACACTGGTAAAATAAGAAAGAGTAATTCTCTTATTTTGTTGATTTTTTAAAATAAAAATATTCATAATGCGCATGGAGACATAACAAATGTTCTAACATAAAGTTTATTCCTATCTGGTCCTACATTTTAATGTGCCACCTTGGCCTTATAACAATAAAACGACAGTAAGTATAATCTCTGATACTGCAAAACATAATCCCATAATATTTTTCATAGCAATCCATCTTGCATTCACAGAGATAATCTCATAATCTACCCTTCCTTTCATTCACAACTGTGCAGTCCAAGGCCTTCCATCTGCAAAGCTAGAAAATCTTAAAATCTTTGTGAGAAGTACAAGCATTGTGCATATCAAGACAGAAGTATCAGCTAAATATTAAGGTGAAATCTTAGTCCTGTCACAGCTTGTTGGAGTTTTGCCTTTGACTTCAGTGAAGTCAAAGAGTATTTTGTCTTTTGTCTTTTCTGTTAATGCATGTTGCTAGGGGAAAACAAAGAAACAAGGCTCCCTGCAAATGCCCAGCTACAAGAGGTGAGCAGACTAACAGTGAACCTCAGCATGAGAATCCTAGCTGTAAAATGTCATGTGAAAATAATATTAAAAGTCCTGGCAAATTATAAATTCTCTAATTCCTCTGTGTGTGTGTGTGTGTGTGTGTGTGTGTGTGTGTGTGTGTGTGTGTGTGTGTGTGTGTTTTGAGCATCTTGGAATCCATTAAGGTTCAGCATGTGCATAAGTGTTTTTTACAAACTCAGCATTTGGGCTCAATATGTCTCCAACAGAAGAGAATTTTGGCATTTTGTAGTTCTAATAAAGAGGAAGGACAGAAGTATTCATAAAATGTTTAGGATAGCTTCCTGCAGCTCATATGTCATTAAATGTGTCACTCACCCTCCTATTTAGTACAATGACATGGTTTTAGCCAGGGCATAGAGTCCCTTCTCAAAGGTACCACAGGACATGGAGCCTCAATTTCAGAGTTTGCTCCAGCAGACAATGATTCTGATCAGGAACAATTTGCACCTCACTACAACCTGTTTTATCTGGTTTAAGATTCCAGCATTAGTTTCTACCAAGGTTCTGTGCTTGAATAAAAAAAGCTTTTTAATACCCCCATTTTTTCTTCCTGTGAATTTACTTGCACACTGTAATCATGTTACCTATCAATCTTCTTTTGATAAGATAAACAGATTGAGGTATTTAAATCTCCCACTATAAAACATTTTCTCCTGCTCTTAAAATGTGTCTTCTCCCTGCACCTCCTGCAATTTTAAAAATGTGGAGAACAGTGTGTAAAACACTCTCTATCCTCAAGGTAAGACAAAAATGACAAGATTTGCTGCGTTATGTGGTTACTAAAATAACCTGGACTAGTAATTGGTCCTCAACAAGGAGAAAAGCAATCTCCCATGAGTGGTTCCAGCCAGGCTCTGTGGAGAGTGGCTTCCCTAGAATACTGTGGAGATCTTGAGCTTGCATGCAGCAGGTTACCAATGGTACCCTAATTGGCAATACTTTGTTTACTGCAAGAAAAGTCTCACAGGACAGTCAGCTACAGAGAACCTATGAGAATTTAGTAGGTTCACAAGTTACTGCCTCACTGGAACCAGATGGTTTGGCTATAGCTTGTGTCTGTGTAGGAAAGCAGTTCTCACACACTTCCTATAAATGTTGTCATTCAAACTGGTATTTTTTAAATCCAAAAGAGTGATGATTTTTTGTTGCTTAAAAAAAAAAGTGGTATCACATGTTTCCCAGCCTCAGATGCTGAGTATTCCATTAATGAAGGTATATTAATCTTACTAAGATAACAGAGAGAAATATTAACTACATGTGATTGAATGAACAAAGCTTTATATTAAACATTGGTCATGTATGAGGTATATTGGTGCTTAGATACATAAAACAGAGCTAAATTTACATTAAAACTTATAACATTTTACAGCAATCTCTCTAATATAATTGCTTATAATTCAAGCAAAGATAAAGAGGTTAGACATGTTGGCTTTCTGGCTACAATACAGTTTTATGATAAAGCTTAATAAAATAACTGTTATTTTAAATTATTCTGAACTTGCCTTTGAAAAAAGGCAGGAATATCCAAGTGGGATTTTTCATTCTGCTCCAGTGCTGCTCTTATTACCTAGATCACTTCCTGTCCTGGGTAAGCACAGCACACACAGAGTAAATATCCAGGTCTACTGCATATGATGACAGCACTTAGTGGCCTACTTTGGGTCCTTTTCACCTTTAGACCTTAGTGATACAATGTATTTTGAAATAAACTGCACACAAAAATGTCCAGCCTAAGAAAATACAAACATGACACAGTGGGCCTACATAACTCATTTGATGGGGGCAAGAGTTGAATAAGACTAGATACACTCTGCCAATTATTTTGTCAATACATTTATAAGTGTTTGGAACATAATAATTGCATATCCCCAAATGCTGTCCAGAGCTATTAGTTTCACCTCCTAAGGACACCCTATAGAACACCAGCTATTGTTTTGCCACAGGAAAAAAAAGAAAAAGTCTGCACTAAATAGGAAGACCTAGATGGAATTAAATTGACTAACAAGAATCTGGAGGATAACCAGGGACTTGTCTCTGCATGCCCTCTCAAAAACATCTCCCATATAAACACATTCTAAATTGGAATGGCAACCCATACTGACAGTGAATGTTGAGAATTTTAAAGAAGGACAGAAGAAAATTGGAGGGTTATTTTACAAAAAACATACAAGAATATATGTTTAAAACATGGTGTCTGCTTCAAGCCTTTCTCAGTGCACAGAAGCTGCCTGTGCAAAGGTAACAAAGACCTGCCATCGTGAGTAGCAGCCACACACTGGGATCTGTTCTGCTAACATAGTGCATAAAGCAATACAAAATTAGCTTTCATATCATACAGTCTATCACTGTTTGACCCTCTGGGCTCCTTTTATTTATAGCATGTAGTTTCTTGTTTACTTTAGTGTTTTCATATTAAATAAATATTCATGAAAGTGCACTCTTCCTGAAATTGGGTCATTTAGGGACTATCCCATTAAAAATAGATTTACTTTTTTTACAGGTGTCATCCATTAAGGTAGGGAACAGACAAACTCAGCCAATTGTATCTGTCAAGAAGATGTTAGTCCTTCGAGAAAGTCAGACTTCTGTCCTTTACATATATAGCACTTAATAGCAAAATGACTAACTTGATACTTTGGGGAATTTTTTATTGTTGCACGATTTGTATCTGAGGGTTTGAGGAGATATTTTAGTCCTTCCAAGTTGTTCAGATGCTGGCACCAGGCTTATAAATAAAAGCTTTCTCTTATTGGCTAAGATGTGGGCAGCCTATTGCAAAAGTGGCTCAGGAAAGAGGAGTTTAACTCCTTGCTGGGATTAAACACAAACTGGTGACAGAAGAAAGCAGAACACTGACATGCTCTCTCCTAGGGCACAGGATATGGGAATCTCCACGGAGCAGGGGATCCACCAGGGCTTGGTTTAATGAGGCTCTTGGTCAAATGAACTCCTGTAAGGCATGTGCATAGAACAGTGTGGGTTCTTAAATTCAGCCTCCATCTCCCATGTACCCAAATGTTGGAAGGAGTGTGGAATAAGAGTTCTAGGAACATGACTAGAGAGGATGGAACATCTGTGGCAGAACTGGCAAGGTTTGGACACAGGCTGAACAAAAGTCTGGGACTGGAGGAATGGAAAGAGGCAGGCACTTGTACAGAGCCATCCATCACCCCACTCCCTCTCACAAACAATTTTAAAATGGGATGAAAAGCCTTTCAGAGTGACTTGAGTGGGGTGAGAAGCACAGGGGGTGTTTAGACACCTAATCTAGACCAGAGATCTAAACTTTGGACTGTGACATTTAAGTGAGATGAGTTTTAGGATTAACAAGGACACTTGATCCAAGGATCCAAGCAAATTTGTCTGGTGCATTTCCCCAGTAAGAACTGGTATTTTTAGTTCAGCCACCACCAACCACTACTATGGATATTTCACACTAGTTATGAAATAAAACTGTTTGAAAATTAAATCTTTGCAGAAAGGAGGCATGAAAACATTTTGAACATTTTCATGCCAGTGAGCCTGTGATGAATCACAATTTCATCACATGGCAATAAACTCAGGTCCAAATTTTCAGAATGTGACTTTCTGCTAATATAGTAGTAATACTTTTATATTGTAGCCATTACCCAGAGATCAGCTATATCAGCCAACAAGTTCTACAGTGTTCTCTTCACCAGACACTGTTGTATCAAATGACTAATAAAATAAAAACAGAGGTTTTCAAAAATTTTACATTCAGGGGAGTTTTAAAAAGAAGAAATTATCCATTTTCCATGGATATTTTCCTAGCAACTTGAACAGTCTTGAAAAATATTCTTAATGTGTTCAGTAGGACATTAATACAGAAGTCAACAGCTTCCAATCAAAAGATAAAAACAAATACAGAGAAATGCAAATTTTGAATGCAGCAATTCTTGCAAACACTGGTTGTTTAAAAATAAGACAAAGAATATCATAGAACATTAAAAAGTAAAAGAATTCACAATAACTAACCTTAAATCAGCCTTGCAAAGTCCTAATTGCCCACTGCCTGGGGTGAGAAATTCTTTTGACGGGCAAGTAAATTATCATTAGTCTTGTCTATTATTGTCTGTCATTATGGTAAAATGCTGATGAGTGAATTTATGTCTGCATTTTCACGTCAACTTTCCCACACAGGTTCAAATTAAGTCACAAGTCAGGGCACAAAAGAATCTAAAATCAGCTGTTTAAATTTCTTCATCTGCATAGTGATATGCATAACTGCTACAATGTTTAGAGTAATAGGAATTCCTCTAAGTGCTTTTAAATATCATTAAAGTGTTTGTGTGTTATACAAGGTAATATAAGGTGCATAAGTTGAACATTTAACTAAAAGACCCTTGCAGGATCTTTTGTTTCCTTTCATGGAAAACTACTCTCCAACACTTCAGTCTCTGCTGAATAAAACTGCAAAGCATAACTCAGGTAAAAGAGCTGAACAGGCTTCAGAAAGGAGAGTTCCAGTTCTGGGCAAATACGGCTGATTCATTCCCTGGCTGACTGGCAACAAATAAAGACTGAGGAATTTCCTACAGCACTGCTGCTCTTGAAAGAACTGCAAATTTAAGAGTATAATTTGGCATTGCTGAATGCAAGTGTCAAGAATAACAAAACACCATTATCAGATACCCAATATCACACTGCAGCAGCTCTTAGCTAAAGAAATTATTACTATTAATAGTAATGAACTAATAATAGTAATGAATTCAAAGAACACTTTTTTTTTTTTTTTCTGAATAGTTTCATCATTTTGTCAAGAATGAGAATGAAGTTTTTCTAATGCATTGATACACAGGTGGGATAGGTAGTAGCACTGTTAATCACTGAGTTCTAATGGTCTTCCTTCAAACCAGTTTGGAGTTGTCTGTGACTCCAACAAAATTAACGTGTCTGGAAAATTTTAGGCAAAATGTATTAAACATTCCTGTAGAAGAAGCTAGAGAGGAATACTGAACAGAAGGAAGCTAAAGGCCTTCTTACTACTGATTAAATATTACTATATTCTCAAGTTTGAGAGCTTATAGTCCTGAAAGCTTCATTTCCATTCTTTGCATTCAATGACACGTTTTTATTTTTGGCATTTGCCCAGGATAGACTCTCTATTCTTACAGGTACTTCATCTCAGGCAGGCACACAGGCTGGGTTTGGGGGATGACTTCTCACAGTCCCCAGGATGATCACTTCATTTTGACAGTGTGTGATAGTATTTGTATCTAGGGGGTGGTCCTGAAATAAGCATTTTTGTGTATTGTATTGGAAGAAAAACAATTCAATCCAGAGTCTATAATAGAGATAAACTCTAGATACATGTTTCAAAAGATTCACATTCGTTTGGCCACATGGAAATACATTTAGATGCAGTGGCCATCACCAGGGCCTCAGTGCAACAGAACAACCAAAACAGCTTGAGAATTTCACAAATTCATAGATTAAAGGCCTGAAGGGATCATGGTGATAATCTAATCTAACCTTTTTGTAATAAAGGCATGTACTAATTCTCTTTTGAATTAAAGTATATATTTTAGGGTGAAAATATCCATCAGTTGCCACTGATGGAGAATGAATCAGTCTATGGCAAATCATTCCAACATTAATTAACCTAACAGTCATAAATAATCTCAGCTTCAGTGTCCAGTCATTCTATTTACACTTTTATTTACTGAATTGAAAATCCCATTATCAAAGTTCTGTTTCCTAATATTTTACTCATTCTTGTGGCTCTTCTCTAGAGCATTTCTAATTTAGCCAGACCTTATATTTTCTTGACCTTATATATTCAATTCATAAAGCATCTTGATTCAGCCTCTGGTTTTTTCAAGGTCCTTTTTTTCCTATGCCAAAGTTCTTTCATCTAGATAGACATGAACACCTATCCCTTCCATTATTTATTACTTTAGTTCAGTTCTTTATCACTGTGATCTTCCTGTGTTTTATGTTTTTATTCAAATCATGGCAATGATGTCAAACATTGTAGATATAAAGGCAGAAAAACTACCTGCCACTGAAGAAAGCTGTTCTTTGCTGAAGTCATGCAGACATACACAAATAAAGAAAAAAAAAAGATTATGTAAGTCCTATATTCAAAAATTACTTTGAATATACTTATTGAGTACTACTTCCAGTGAGTAACTCACATTTCAGTAAAAATTTCCTTGGAGAAAAAATATTCAGATTCAGACACCAACTCCAAAGATGAGGAGGGTATTTTCTTCTTTACATAAAAAAAAAAAAATTAAAGGAAGAAAATACACGGGAGAAGTAACACATGATTTCAAACTCCAAACCTACCAAGCTTTATTTGATCATCACCTGTGTGACTACTGTGGTACAATAAGAATAATAACTGCTGCTTTGCAGAAATTATATTAATAAGGTCTTTCAAACATGCCAAAGGATTTACTAGTCTGACATAATGTCCAAAACCACTTTCTATTAATTTCATTATTTTATTGTCTTTTATAATGAAATTTGGTGGGTCTAAGATATAATTCTGACCCTGGACTCTCCAGTCAGGTTTTGATAAACACATATTGGCCATTGATGATTATATCTTATTCCAACTAGATGATTCAGATACCTTTTATCACAGTTTCCACACTTCTCTAGACTTAAATAAACCAAAATCAGAAATTGTTCCATAGGAATTGTTTACATTTTCATTCCTTTGTACCAAATCTAGTTATTTTGACTGACACAACAGAGAGTTCTCGTATCTTTGCCCCTTATTTTCTCCTGCCTCCATACAAGCAGATACTATGTAATAAGACAAGAAGGAAATAGAAAATGTAATTTACATGGAGCATAGGAAATGGGAATACTCACCTGGACAAGACAAACAGTCTGTCCCTCTGTTTTCAAAGTGGATGGGTGTAGCAGAGTTTTTGAAGATAGTGAATATTTGGACTGTGAGTGAATCACCTAGCCTGGGCCTCAGATGAAGGCCTGTAAGGCCTTGAAGCCTGTGACGCAGCTAGAAATTCTTAGCCAAGTGTGGCGCAGTTAGAAATTAGCAGTTAAGGTGTCGGGGAAAGATAATAGGGTTGTGAAGGTCACTGAATGGATTTGTTAGTGGGCACGTGATAGCCACCTTAAGAGTTAGTAAAACAAAGTATGATGTCGTCCTTCTCTCTGCTGTATACCAATAGAGAGCTGCTGTGATTTGTAAACTATATGGAACTGTATAAATGTAGCCATCTTAGCTGAATAAAGTAGAACGTAGCTATTAACCATAGTGGCTTGATCTGCGTTCTCTCTATACTCCAACTTCCTTTTTATCTCAGGCTAACCCCTGTTATAGATGGGGCACAACTGAAGTAAGTGCAGATGCCTTTGGGAATCTTCTCTGTCAAGGACTGGACTGGGACTAAGGTTTCATTTACATTAACAACAATTTTTAAATTAATTGCATAGAGTTAGGAATGGTAGCAGTTACATTCTGTAGCAAAATATGCTGAAACACTCTGAATTATCATATAAAGGCTCAAGACCTCAAATCAGAAGATTAATTACAAACAGCTAAGCCTAGAACAAGTGTAAAATAATTTTGAACTAAACCCAAGTTTCCTATGGTACTTAAGCACCTACATAGTAATTAAAGTTTAGCCTTAAGTGTAGGACTCCTTTGAAAACAATGAAAATAAACTGGTAGCCTCCAGTCATTTCATTTTAAATGCTTTAGTGATTTATTTAGAGAAAATAACATTGAAAAGCTTTGAACGAAGTAGATAGTTGGCATTATGACCATGTGTCATTTTATGCTAAAAAATACTCTAAGAAATAAAGCCTGCTGTTACCTATAGTAAACAGCCATTTATCACTTTGAAGAATATATGATCTAGTCTTTTCAGAAAAGTGGGCAGAGTTTTAACTTGAATACAGGGTAGACTCACACTCAGACAAAAAATATTTGGATAGGTCACTTCCCGATCAGATTTCTCATGTTTATTCAGTTCTAATGTGACTAACCTATAATCACTGGTAAAAAAACTGATAGTTATTTTTCCTATAAAGGCACAGAATACTCAATTTTGACTACTTTTAAAACCTACAGACAAAAAGTACAATAACTATAAGCACTGTAGAAAAATGTTATTGCTGATAGGTGTTAATTTTGAAAAGAACATTCTTTGCAAACACCTGGCCGTTATTTGATGTCTTTTGTAGGTGTTGAAAATAACTAGGTCATTTCCTTGCATTCCCTATAGATCCTTTCTGTCCTTAAAAGTCTTCATAAACACAAGCTATCATTTTCCCTGTGCATACTGAGAAATGTGCTCATTACAGGAGTTATATTTTGATCAGGCAGAAGGGAATGAAGCTCAGTTGTGATTCACCATCTACAGAAATCTTCTCCCAAGTGCAAACTAATCTAAACGCTGCATATATATCTTTCTTTACTATATATATCAGCAATTAACATATATATGGGCATATGCACTATGTATTAGTGTGTATATTAGTGCATGCACATAGTAATTCAGAGTTGAAGGAATCTTTTTAATGTATAAATGTAACACCATTATTGAAACATTTCTTAGACTCTATCATGCTAGATACTGTGCTTATACTATGCCTATCTTCTGTCTAATTAACTCTCTTGGGATTTCATCATTTGTACACAATCCAACCACACAAACCCCATTAATGTCAATAGTACATTTTCTTCAAAATAACCTCACCTTGAACTTAGGGTTTAACCTTAAAATTTCATTTCTTATCAAATTGCCTTTAAAAAGGATTTTGTTCTGCATACCATTAGAGCTCGGAAAAAAATACTCTAGGAAAAAATATCACAAAATTAAAAATATAGATAGTTCCACAAAAATTAACACCATATGATACAAGATATTCATATTAATATTTGCTGCTCCCCTTGCTCTGAAATATTCTTATTGATGGAAAATATTATGTAATTACACTTAGTGAGCAATTGCAAGCTGATATGAAATTCAGGCAGCTCAGTAAAAACATACCAAATAGGACACTGCACAGGTAACCAAAGAGTAAATATACTTCAACTTTCACACTATTCAAAAATAGATTGCCAAAGGCTGCAGGGAGAAAAGGCATGTCAATCAGTTTGTTCAATCTACACTCAGTTGCACTGATCTCAAACACCTGAGATCACAAAAATGACACATCTAACAGTTTCAGCTCCCAAAGAAGAAATTGGTGTGTGAGTTAAGAACAAGTTGTTCTACTGGATTAATTTGAAATTTTGTAGTTGGTCTGAAACACTAAGAAATTCTACAGGTTTTGCTCCCTTTTTTGTTTCAGGTGAAGTACCCTATCAATAGTACTGAGGTAATCTTGGGGGTGCTGCTTGTCCTGGGTATACGTCTGAAAAGAATTTGGGTCTAAATAAATATACTTAAGCTTCAAAAATAAACTGGATACACTATGTAATTTTAAAAGGTTTTTGACATTTTGTGGAATCACCAACACACTTCTGTAAAAACAGCTGCTCATTTAAGCCAGTTTATAACAGAAGTGGTTTAGGTTCATATTCTAGAAACATAGACAAAGTACTTGGGCAGTGACTAAGTACTTTGATGACTAAGCCCACATTTAAATCCAAAATCCAAGTCAGAGGAAATGCCAGCTGCTGAAACTTGGTACACTCTCCTCTTTGGCTGAAAAGTTCTGTGGGCACCTGAATATTCCCAAGGTATAAAATCCCAGGACTGTTTTGCCCGAGCATTTGGATTACCAGCTCTATTCCAAATACTGTGGGATGTACAGGAACCAGATGAACAGCACCTAAAATCTCTGCATGGACACCCTTACAGGATTCAGAGAGGGCATCAGGCCTTTGTTACAGGGGCCTTAATTTTGAACTGTAATTAAACATTAAGGAGACAATGTCAACAATTTTTCATACAATACCTGCCAAACATTGAATCAGAAAGGAGGTGCCTGAGGTCCCTGCTGACTCAAGCCTGAACAGATGCAAATCCACCTTTCACCTGCTACAGAGAACAGCAAGAGCATATTTTGCAGTGCTGGGAAAGTAGGAGCCAGTGTCCTGGTTCCTGGTGGTGAGCTTCTGAGGCTGTGAATTCCAATTGCTCCTCCCAGAATTATTACTTTTTGCTCAGTCTTGTCCTTTGTCCTTTGTCATGTTTGAAGTCTGGCCATGGTTCTGCAGATATGAGTCACCTATAATCTATTTCCTACTTAATTCCTGTTCCTGTTGCATCTCCTGAGAGATCAACTCTCCCAATCCACTGTTAGGATACCAATGAAGCCACAGTCTCCTTGAGGGTTGACATGATAAACCTGGACATTTAGGTCTTGAAACCTTTGAAAGTGGATCTTCATCCTACTATTCTTATTTTCATAGGATTAATGTTTGAGAATTATTAATTCTCTAGTCTGAAAACAAAAATTTTTATACTATATGCTTGTACCACATTACAAGGATCAGATTATATGATATGTTTTGAAGTTCTCAGGGACTGGGAGCAAATAAAGGCAAATAGTTTCCATTTGCTTCTCACAGGGATTTGTGGATTTTGTTTGCTTGTTTGGTTAGGGTTTATATATCATCTTTACAAGAACTGAACACCCCAAGTCTCAGAAGCTCTAGGTACTGTTCTCACACATAACTCAGGACTCTATAAACATATTTGGAGCTAATATGACCATAGTTCATCTACTAACTGAGGTAATTAAGTTAGAGTTAGATCACTGGCTTATGCAGACAAACCTCAGAAGGCAAAAGTTGTGCTGAACAGAATAATTAAGTGATTATCTTGCAACAGTATATTTTGCTTTTAAGCTGAAGTGATTTTTTTTTAAATGAAGGTTTTCTGCTTCCTCTTGTATGGCTGGCATCTCAATAGCAGAAGAGATTTTTTAAAATTATTTTTATTAATACTTTATAGCAAAACTTCTTTTGGAGTGATACAGTCAGATTCAGGCAATAATCTATTGGGTGAAATTGTTATCCTTGGCTATATTTTGATGAATAAAGGGTTTTCTTATTTAAGATTCTAGATCAAACTGCTCTACTTGAAATCATAAATAGAGCAGACCTGGTAATTAAATTTTATAGTGACATGAAATGAAAAACTGAACAATAACTAATTGTGCTAATATTTAAATACGTATTAGCTTTCAATCATTAATTAAGCTTGTTTTGTATCAGTTTTGCAATTAACAGAACTTCAGTTTGTTTTCACTTTCAACAAGCAACAGTTAAAATAAATTGTTAGAAATTAAAAATCAAATTCTATCATTCTCCTAATGAATCACACCTCATGTTTAGCACTCTTTATTCCAGAACTAATTATGTGGTGCACACAAGCATTCCTAAGATAAATGTTTATTACGGAAATGATAACATGACTGCAACATAATGGCAATATCATGATGCAATTACAATGAATCACTATAATCTGTGAAGTGCTTTGAGATACTCGGATATGCAGTACACTTCAGATACTACACCATGTTAGGTTGTCCCATTCTTCCAGGCAGAAATCTAAGTTCTTCCCGTTATTTTATCCTCATGTTTGGGAGTTTCAGGCCTTGGTCAGTGCGTCTGGTTCAGACACACAAGGAACGAGGCAGACGCAGCAGGTCAAGAGAAAGCTTCTACTTTATTTTAAAAATCTGACTCCATATATACATTTTTACAAAAGGCCAGAGATTGGCTACACAGGTTGCCACCTCTTCGACCTGGATGGTGAACATCACCGTCCATCACATTTCTCCACCAGAAATGTGTAGAAAAATGTAAACAATAGATAAATGCTAAAAATACATATTGTTTTTGTGAAGCTGTGTGAGAAACTCCAGTTCAAGAGTGTAAACAACCAAAAGGCTTTTGCATCAGCGCAACAGGTAGTTTATTTTTCATTTTTCCTGTACTGTGCTCAAAATCAGAGGGAATAAATGGTGTTGGTTGAAAGAGTTTTAAGATTAAGATCAAGGCAGACACGTGGGAAAGCACAAGGAAACAATAAAAGTGTTGGTCCCAACCACTGTGGCCAAGCACAGAAGTCTGGTCACATTGCCTCATCATCTGTGCCAAGGGGGAAAAACCAGTTTTACAAGAGAGGAAAAGAGAATAGTGGATTATTTTCATGACTGTAACCACAAAGCAGTAAACTAAATAATGACCCCAATTCACACCCCTTCACGCATTGCAGTGTGATGTTTGAGGCAGTTGCTGGTGGAATCAAAACTTTTCTTTCTTTTTAAACATATTTTCTATGTGTAAACGTTGAGATTTTCTAACAGTATTTAGATATTCCCTGGGAGAATCTTCCTTTTTTTTATTTCTTTCCTGGAGTTTTCCTTATTTCAAAATAGATGTCTTCCCAACTATAAATATGATTTTCTCCTTTGCATTTAAGTCAGCACTTTATCTTTCCCATTCTTGTCTCTATATATAATTAATACTGAATTTACTATTTCTTTTTGACATTTACAAAAGAAATGTAACTATAATAAGCCATTTGTGACTTTACCTGCAGGCTTTTGGTATTCAAATCCTCCCTTTGCTCTCTTCTGTGGCATTTTTTCATTCCACCCTTTACATCTGGAAACCCTTCCTTGGCTACATCCTCTTTTTTCACTAATTGGATACTTTCCAGAGGCTCAAAAAAAAGAGGTTTTTTAAAAACATATTCCCAAAATACCTCTCCAAAGCTAAATAAAGATCAAAAAATTAACTAAAGTGTGGTTTAAAAAAAAAAACCTCAGATTTTCCTGCATTTCATTACCATTCAATACTGGATACTTTGAATTTAAATTCTGTAAGAAAGGAACCTTCATCTCCATGTTATATGCAAAGCACTGAGCACACCTGTGGTGTTAAATGAATAGTTATAATAGATACATGGGTGAATAGCATTAAATGGCAGTGGGCACAAAGATATTCACTGGATCACCTGTTTTGACCAGCCTGATTAATGTGGTAATTGAGCATGCATTATTTAGTGCACAGACTTTCCTCAGTGACAAAAGCCACATTGTGAGTGGCCGCTGGTCCCATCCTGGTAATTTCACTCACACGCAAAAAACTTCCAGTGTTAAAATCTGTGTCCCACATTAAAAGGAGAAAAGAAACCATGCTATGTTGTGGCAAGTGACAAAAGAAATATTAGGCAAAAAGACAGAAAATAATTGCACTAATTTTTAATTCTATCTTCTATCATTTTTGAAGGGAACCAAATTTAGTATCCTCGCTTTCCAAAACCTTCGGCCTTCTAACTAGCTTAATTGGCCTCTGTTCATTTCTTACTCAGATCATTTATAAACTGTCCCTGCTGCCTTTTCAAAGCAGCATATGGTCCCTCCATTCATGATAGTCACAATTTCTATTAGTGAGTAAAGGAGGAAAAAAAAGTTAATGTCATATTCAGAGTGCAGCAGAAAAAGCCTGAAACAAAATTTGGGATTCGAGAATGAAGATATCAATGGAGACAATAACTCTGAAACTTCACCCACCCTGGAGGATTTATAGTGTATTTTTAGTCCATAAACTTCTACAATACTTGGTGTAGATATTAGGCTACGTTTAAAAAGAAATTCAAGTTTAAATACACTACATTAAGCATCTGTTGCACATATTGTTCGAACCTCAAGGATTGTCTTTCTTCTTGTGTTTTTACACATGATTAAAACAATAATGCCACATAGTTTCTTATATTTAAATCGAGCCAGGACCAATTAATTAAGAAGAATGTCTCAGTATTGAACTGATTAACTCACAAAATACAGAAGAAAAGCGAGTTAAAACACAGAGTTTGTATCCCATCCCAAAAGATTAAAAAGATTAAAAAGAAATATATATTCTATCAAACTTAGGAATACTCATGGTTTAATGTTATTTTGTCCATTCTACTGGCATTTTTTAAGTTACAATCAAAAATAAAAATATTTTTAACTCCTCTTTTTGTTCTTAGATTTTTATTTCCTTTTTTTGATAGTTAATCTATTTAGTTTCACTCTGCTAGCCAGCTTGGATGAAAGGTTAACACATTGCTAATTGAGATATACTGGGTATTACTTTGAACAGCAGAGGCAGCTTTTATGGATGGTGATATGAATTCAATAAAGCTGAATTTGCATGAAATAAGGCTAATTTAGCGCCTGCATACTTATCAATTGATTTCAAATTTTCTTCTTTAATGTTTATTTTTTTCATTCAGGAAAATAGCTGTTTGTTATACAGGTCATTAACTTGTTTCAGTCCAATAAAAGCACCAAAGTTGTGCCAGCTTCAGAACTGTGTATTAAAAAGTTCTGCTCTCACCACATCTCACCCTCATTCCTACCATGTCACCACTTGTACAGATGCCATATAGCTGAATGTTGTCTTGAAATCCCTTGAATTAACGTGTTTTAGGTGTATTTTCTATTTGTTCACAATATTTAAGAAAGAACTGGTTAAAGTATAAAAAGAACCATATCTCATATTGTCTCTATTTAGGATACATACAAAGAGTACATCATGATTAAGTTACTTGACCTGTTTTAGGAATGACAAAATCCAGCTCTGTGTTTTTAAGAGGATGCAGTAGATATGTGTAGGGCAAGAATCTATTATTAAATAGTTCCCAAGAAAAGATAAGCCTTCCTCTATATGGATACAGTTCTTATTTCTCAGTAATTTTACACAGGACAAATTTGTTCCATACAATAAAAATTATAATAGAAACATAAATTTTAACATAATAGGCCATATTTCAACAAATTCAATTTGCATTACCTCTGTGCAGGTGGTTATTTATTACAGTGTATACACACATAATCTTGATGTTTTGAAGGTGACTCAGAGTGGCTGAGTGAGTAAGCCAGGGACAGTCAGGGAAAGCATTTACTCAGCATCTAGAGTACATATTACAAGCTCAGCTCTGCATGAAGGGCAATTTGGACTATGAAGAAGCAGCAAAAGGAATCAAGGACAACTGTAGTTTAATACTTCCAATCTCATCAACTGAGAGCAAAATCTCATTTTTAAAGGAAAAAAAAATCCAAAGATAAAAACCCAGTTCGCAAAAATAGTTCAAGTACAGCCCTGAGAATTTACTATAATGAAAGTGTGTGCATTACTGTATGGTTAAAAGCATAACAGCTGCATTTTTCTGAAAATTATTTCAAGGTTGGTAGATTTGTTTCAAAATTTTTCTATTTTTATTTTTTGCCCTTTTCCCTTACACAGAAAGCAGTTAGATTTTATGCCACTGTCACTTAAAATATATATATAACCTGAAGCAGTGGGGAAAAAGCAAAGGAGAGAGATAATTAAGATGATCTAAAATCAAAGAGAAAGAGTGAAAGGAAAAGAGAGGTATGAACCTAGAAGGACTGATTGAAGATGAGTCCTGAAAACTGAGAGAAAGAAAAGGAAATAGGCATAAGAAACTGAAGATAAAGACACATATATTACTCTGAGTTTGACAAACACATTTCTTACAGAATTCTTCACATAAAATTTATACTTCTGGCAAAGAGGTCCCCCAGAAGACACTTTAAATAGCAACATATTTACCCAAGAAAAGTGTTCCCCAAATTTGACTCATTTTTAGTGATAGTTTAAAAGTAATACATCGTGCTTACTCACAATTACAAGTTGCACTTTTTCCTTATTTAACACTGAAGGAAAACTGAGTTAAATTAGCTCTTAGAGATTTATCCATTAATAATTTTGTCTCAGTCTCCTTGCTCTGCCTGATACTGCTGATTTACTCTGCTGCAACACTGACAGTCTCATTTGTAATGCCTTAGCAGTAAGGGCCATTTAAATCAATAGACATACATGTATGTGCTCAAACTTCATCTTTCTGCCAACAGCCTTAATTTAGATGCCCACAGTCATAAGGATTTTATAGGTTATTCTGTTTCTTTTATGTTATACGCAGCCAACTTCCATGAAGTTGTTAATTTTACTAAAAACCCTAGCAGCATTTAGGCATTTTACATCATTACAGTTATTATCTCAAATCTAATCAGTGACAAGCAGCTCTAACAGTTCCAAATTGGAGGTGCTTGTGCAAAATAAATAATAAGTAAGAAAAATGATTTTGCTATTGCAATGATGTTGCTATTAACAAATATTAATAGCAATATCTACGATGCATGTAGTATTTTACATGCATTTCTACAGTACTTGCAGAATACAGTATGTCTTCTTATACTAATTAGTGAAACTGGAGTAAAGTTTTAGGTAGCTCTGGAAAGAGGGTAAAGGAGGAATCTGAGCACACAATTTCCTTACTCCCAACTTTTGGGCTCTCATGGGTAGCACCATTATTTTCAAGACCAAATTATGCTTTGTTTGTCTCAAAGCTGATCATACATCATAATTTTCAGACCTAGAAAGTACCAAATGAATCTTTTGACCAAATAGGATGAAGTCCAACCAGGATGAAACCTATCCTGGCCTCTGTCCAGGAAAGCACATTCATCCCTTTCAACAAGACTTACACTGACGATGGGCACACCTAGTTAAATATGAGTTAATATAAATATAAACATGAGTAATTTATATTAAATATAGATTACTCATTGCTAAGTATCATTTAAAGAGTTTAGCAGCACTCCTTCCGAGCTATCCTAATCCTGGAACTTATTACTTACCTTAAAGCAAGTTGTTTAATTCAACTACTTGGGTAAATTGTGTTTCCACCTGTGAATTAAGGCTTATAAACTAATCCCTATTATTATCATTTATCAAAAGGAGCTTGTGAAAGGATGCTAATTTGAATGCAAGTATGGTTGCACTGTCCTGTTTGTACATATTTCATTGCGAATATTTTACATTGTTCTATGTGCAAGCCAATTCTAATGCAAACTATTTAATTTCCCCCAGGTAATGAGAAGGTAAAGGAGTTAATCAAGATGTAAATCTAGATTCTGCTGTTTTCCAGCTAGTACAAATGTAACATGAATTAAAGTTTGATTTACCAACAAAGTAGGCATAGTTCTAAGGCAAATGGCCTCAGATGTCATTTCCTTCATCTCACCACCATACAAAATAATTCGGCACTCTGGGCAGCTTCCTGTCTAATGCATGTTGTAGATATCTAATGATGGACTCCATAACTTTCCTAGGAATGTCGTTTCAGGGATTCTCTGCCTCTACACCAAATGCCTCTACTCTGAATTCTCCTTCAGCACTTCCAGTGCACTACAACAGTTCAAGTTTGTTACTGCCCAAATCACAAGAGACCACACATACTCAAAATGGTTATGTTCTATCTCAATATTCCTTCCTAATGAGCTTAAGTTCTTCCATTTTTCATTGCAGATCACCTACGACATTTCTGATCGTCATTTCTGCTCTTCTTTCAGTTGCCTCCATCCAGCCTACAGTTTCCTGAAAGGGAATTATGCAAAACAGGATGCAGCTTGTCCTTGCTCATGCTGTGAAAAGCTAAAAAATTACTCCACACATGTTCTAGACTACTCTCTGCTTATACAGTCCAGAATGCTTTTTCCTCTCTCCAAGTGAAAGATCATTTTGAATTCTAGTTCTTTGTCTTAAAATCTGTCCTAGAATGTTGTCAACATATAGAAATTTAATTCCATCATCTAAGTCTAATGAGGAATAGGATTCCACAGAGTCCCACCCAATAGGTTTTTTCACAGCTTTGACTGTGAACCATTAAACCATTCTCTGGATAAGCTTTCAAAGAAATATTGTATCAGCTATAACATAATCTCATCTGTACACACATTTTCCTAATGATATAATTTGCTAATGATATAATTTTTTAATGACAATATTATTAGTAACAGGGACAAAAGCCTTGCTAAACCAAGATTATACTGCACCTACCATTTCTTCTCCAACCATAAAACTTACAAAATATTCCTATTTTAAAACTGTACAGACTTTGTTGTTGAATTTATAGTTCAGTATCTATTTGATTTCACAGAACTGTTTCACTTCAGAATTGTTTTATAAAAAGGGCAAAGTTAATCCATCTATCTACCTCCTAACCATAAGCAAAACTTTAAAAGCATTGTAACACTAACTCTCTTTAGTTAAACAAAAAGAATCACACTGCTTTTACAGTTTACTGTGGGGAATCTTTCGTCTTCAGAGACAAGCAGAAGACGTCTGGTAAGAACAGAAATGGGGAAAAAATACCCTCCCTAGTGCTTCAGCATTCACAAGATGTGTCAAGTTTAAATGAATCATGGAGAAAAAAAAAAGCTGCTTCTCTTATGGGGGATCAATTTTGAAAAAGAACAGTCAAATGAGCATTTTGCAGAACATCACACAGTGCTTGGAATGTATAAATAACAGAGTCCTTTCCTTGAACATCAGTTACACCAATACACAGTTACTTTGTCCAGAAAAGAAATAAAATTTATTAGCCATGTTCTGTTGCCTCTTACAGTATCTTAGCGACCTAATGGTATTACCTGAGCAACATTGTTGTCGGAGTAGAGATGGCCCCAAATTGAATTCAAATACCCTTGAGCCTCACTTAGCTGAGAAATAGGCTAGGACACAGTTGTTAGACCAGGTCAAAGAGGAAAAAGGTAGAAGTGAGCTCACAAATGCTTGAGGGAAGAAAAGTGAAAATGAAATGGATTACACTGCAAACAGAAAAGAGCAAACAAAAAGGATTATTTAAACAGAAAATGCTAAAGAAGAGCAAAAGACTTTTAGAAAGGTAAAAGAAGTATGAGTAAGCAACTATGAACCATGCAAGTATGCTACGTTCCAGCCTCCTTATTTTTTTTCTTACGTATATTAAGTTCTTATATAAGGAGTCAATCACAGGTTTAGATATTTAATTATCTCTACAGACTTGCAAACTCTTATCATCCTGTGGTCCTCTGGCACCAGGATACCTCTATATTGACTTCAGTGGGAATACTCAAAGTATGTGATGTATATGCACAAATCTCTCCAGGAGTACAGCTTTCCAGAGTCTGACCTCAAAAGAAACCCCACAGGCATGTTAGTTCTGCCTGGCAAGTCTTAAGAACATCCTCCCTATTCAAAGCTAATAGTTTGTCATTTCCAGGGAATCTTATAAATACTTAATTGGGAGAAAGACTTTTTTTCCTTCTTTGTTCCTTTAACAAAGTAACCATAGCAAGAATATACGATCTTCATTCTTCTGATCATATTTTCAACCAAATTCTACTTAAAGAAATTTAAGAAGTCTTTTTTGATGCTTCAAGCAAAGTGAGAAAAGTATCAGTTAGGCTCACTAATTTTGATTTTATGTTTTTCTGTCAGGCTGAAGGGTGGGTCTGCTCATGCCCACTTTAGAATTTCTGCTCAGTAACATCTGCTTTAATCTGTCTGATGAAGTTAGAACAGCCACATGGGAGGAAAAAAGAAGTTGTTATTGAAGTTACAAACAAGCCTTAGAAGTAACCTGTTGTGAACAGTTTACTGAACTGTACATACTTTCCAATCATGACCCAAAGTTTAAAAAGCTTTCCTTGCAATGGTTATAAAAATATTAATTTCATGTGTCATACAAGACCAAGTAAGGTGTAACCACTTATGTTCTTCAGTTTTCTATGTCCAGTGTGGGAGGTCATTTCCCTAACCTGTGACCTTTAGCTGTCCTTTGTCATGTTGGAATGGCCCCTTGGAGGCACCCTCCTCAAAGAGGCAGCCAAATAAATTCTAATATTCAGCTAAAGGATCCATTTTCTTTCTGGACATGCTGAGGTTTTTAAATGTTTCTACCACTCTTTATTTTTATATATGCAGAAGGATGGAAGTTTCAACAATTTAAAGTTTTCTATCATCCAAAGCTGCATAAACCCAGTCACCTACACACTTAGAGAGGAGGTTAATCCATGTATCCATAAGTCTTCCTGCCCAGCACAGGAAAGACACAGATATGCAATATAAATATTGCTCACCTTCTTCTTTGGTGTTTCTCTAAAGTTATCTTTGGAACCAGATGACCGTGGAAATAGGATAAAATTAGGGTTGGGGTGGGGGTGAAACCCTCCTGAAGTCCTGAATTATGGAATTTTGTGTCCTGTGAATGCTAGATACCTTAGCACTGCCTTTATGACCATAACAGCATTATTTGGTTTCTTTTAACAGATGCTGGCCTAAAAAGACCATGTGAGTTGTTATTTCTGCTAAATAAAGGAAAAGTTTTCAGCTTCAGTGTTGGACACACTTAGTGTAAAGTAATGGACTTTCTCTACTTCCTTGTGTGTGCCTGTTTATACTGAAGAGAAACCACACCAGCTGACTGAAATGCATAGACTGGTCCCATATTCCAAGCTGCCTTTGTACAGTTAATATTTCTGTGATTGGTATATACAAACAAATAGAAATAGCTTTTGCACTGCCAGTAATTTTCATGTTGAGTATTTTTATTCACAATTTTTTAATGTGCCCTTCCTCACTAATCTAAGTATAGCAACCTTGGAGACCAGTCTCTCTCTGGTTCTGGCAAAGACCTGGTATTTGGGTGGGCTTCTTTTCCATGGGAAATTTGCCACCAATTTTGCTACCATCTGAGAACATTCTGTGAAAATCACCACAGTGTACCAGAATTAAAAAAAAAAAAATGTTGCTGAGAAAGTTAAAGACATAAAACTTTTTGTGAAGAGTAAATTTTCTGCATTTTCCTTATTTATTCCACACTCTGATTATAGGTGAAGATGCAGTTCTCTGCTTGTATATATTTACAGGCACATATATACCTGAAGTTAAACTACTTAATACATAAAGTAAACCTTATTTTTCTGGAGAACTGCATTATTAGAATGTATTTTCTTATTTACCTCACCTTTTTTAGAATCAAACTTCTGTAACTTCTCATTTCATATGTGTAAGGTTTCCATAACATGTTGGAACAGAATCAGAGGGACTTTTAAATGGAAAGTCTTTTCCCTGTGAAATTAATGTGGATGGTAATATTGTAGAAAAATACTCAGACAAGACACAACTAGGAAAGTTGGAATATGGTTGGAAGGGGATTTCACCTCCCACTGTCCTGGATAAAATGTTCCTGTAATGTGAAACACAGGAATCTAATTAAGCCTTACTAAATTAAACTGTTTTATAAAAAAGTCTGTTTGACTGATGTGTATTTCGAGTGTAACTTTCTAACTGTAGTAGTGCACCATTACTAATGCATGTGCTCAGCACATGAAACACAACCTACCTTATCTAACAGTAGGAAACCATGAGATGAGAAACAAAAACCAAAATGCAATCCAGTCAATATATTTAGTCAATACTTTTATCTTTGAAAAGGGTCCTAGAAGCTTTAATGTTCACCAGAGATCAGAATCTCAAGTTTATCTGCACCTTCAGAGAATAACATCTCCATCAGAGTCCTTCTGGCATCACTAATTAAAGAATAATCTACTGATTTGCTGACATGAGCTGGAATATAAGAGAATCCACACAAAACTGCTTTGGAATGAATAGTCCTGCAATTCTAAAATCCCAATACACTAAGCCATGCTAACTTTAGTGCCATTTGGTGGGAAAAACAATATGGATATCTGTTCACATGCTTAATATGCAAATGAGGATATAATTATATTTTAACAACTTGCCTTAAAGTTTAGGTCATGTAATATAAATATGATCCAAAACTTGGAGACCGTAGTAATTTTTTATAAAGTTATAAAGGTCTTGTATGCTCTCTGCCCAGAATTTAAGGACTCAGTAAACATGCCCAGCTGCATGAAAGCAAACATGCATTTCTATTTTCACAAGTCAGAAGTGTAATTATACAGCACAATTCTTGCACAAAGATTGGAATTTTTCTGCAATTTTGACAGCACAATATGAGCAGCAAGTTATCCATCTTCCTTCACTAGTCAAACAAGGGAAAAAGGAATTAAAGAGATTTAAGCAATTTCTTTTTTATTAAACTAAATGGATGATGCAGCTGAAATTTAGTAGAAAATGCCAGACAGTTACAAACAGCTATTTTCTCTAACAGAAAAAGGCATAATGATACCCAATGGTTTAAAGCTGAAACTCAACAAATACACACAAGAAATATGGAATATCCTGTTAATTAAGATAATTAGCAACTAAAACAACTGGGACAATTTTTTCACAATTTATGGATATTAGGTAAAGAAAGCATCAGTCATTTCTTGTAAGATGGGCTTTGCACTAATCAGTAATTGTAAGGAGCTTTATCTGTACTGGTTCCTTTCTCAATCCCTTTTAACACTCCATGAACTGGATGGAGACTGTAGGTCCTACTGATGCCTCTGGTTATACTAATATTACATTCACTTAATGTATATTCAAGATTATTTTCATAAATACACTATATTGATGTCTCACAGTCACAGCTGATCAGCTCATACACTTAACCATTTCTCACCTTTTGTGTTTTGCAATTAAGGAATTCCTCTTTATGACAGTTTCATGCGATTAACTACTAAATCTTACAGTTCACACTGTACTACCTCACTTCAATTGTGCTGCTGAAGTTCCCTATGGGATAAATATAACGTAGCCTGATCCTTGCCTTTAATGGTCACACTTCCTACTGTCACACTGTTTCATTAGTTAGATACAATTATGAGAAAACTCCTTCTGAAGACACCAAGAAGCAGATGAAACCTGTGTTCCACTGAGGAAACTGCTGAATTGTTGGTCTGATGTTCTTTCTAATGCAAATGAAAGGAAACCTAGAATACTCCAGAATCATCAAGAGAAAACAGGACTGACATCATATTTCTACCCACAGACAGAGCTGGGACATGAATGACACACATTGCTCCAATGGTTGCTGTGATTGAAGGGGAGCTAAAGGGAAGCCACAGAGGGGCCTTGGGGCAGGAACTGTAGTGACAGAACAGGACTAATGGGTACAAATTTAAAGAGGGGGAATGTAGGTTAGATACCAGGAAGAAATTCTTTATTGTGAGGGTGGTGAGGCCCTGGCACAGGCTGCCCAGAGGAGCTGTGGATGTGCCCTATCTCTGGCAGTGTTCAAGGCCAGGTTGGATGGAGCACACTGGTCTAGTGTGGGGTGTCCCTGCCCATGGCAGGGAGGTTGGGGCTGGATGATCTTTAAGGTCCTTGAAACCCTTCAAATTCTCAAGGATTCCATGATTCTATGAAATGATTTTCTAAATACAATTATTGTAGACTGAAAAGGCACTTTTTCATAGTGTCCCTTCATAAAACAAGGGACCCACATCTGTGTTTACATGAGGCAGAGGGATGGACAGATGGAGAACAGACTGAAAAGTCTCCACGGGCATAAAGTGGGAAAATAAAGCAAGAAGTCTACCAGGATGTAGACAGTAAAGACTGGGAGTTAAAGTTGGTGTCTTTAGAGCTTGACTGAGGTTACCTGGTGCACCAACCAACCAAGAATCTCTCATCCTTGAGCCAAACACACCCCTAACTTTTTTGCAGGATCAAGATCACTGAGCAAAATTCGTGCAATTTCAGAACATCACTGCAATATGTGAGCTGGAATAAAATGTGTCACACTGTTGGGAGGGGGCAAATAGGAACTTAGGAGCAGCAAAACATAACAAGAAAATGAGAAACAGATATAAGAGAATAATTTTTAGCAAGATAATGTCTTTAGAGAAGTAAATGTTGAGAACAATAAAAGAAGTAAAGCAATAATGTATGTGTTCCTTTAATAAAAGCAGAATGTGATACTCTAATTGAGTAAATTGAAATGCAGTATGCAATTTGGTATTATTTAATCCCTTAGCTAAGTTTCTTGAATTTTTTTAATTTATAATGATTTCTTAAATTATTACTTATGTAACATAGGACTGAAATGCAAGCTTCATAAATCAGCTCATACCATAATAAAAATTGCTTTATTTCCTATTACAAGTGTGTTATAGGATTCTACAATGTCATCCCATAGTCTGCCCACTCTTTTTTAACTTTCTAAAAGAAAGATTGGAGAAGTTCATGCATGAAGGCATTTATACTTAAAAATCTGCATTAATATATTTGCAGACAAATTATCAGTCTATTTTTGCAGACAGCACTTTGCAGACAATCCTACAAAGGCATACATACCTCATAACTTTGTATTATTTACCTGGACTAGACTTATTCATTGTAAAATTAATCAAGGTACAAATCTCTACAGAATGTTGGGATAGTATCATGTCTGGAGATATATTTCTGCAGATATAAACAGCCCTTCAAATTTGGAGAAAAAATCACTCCATAATGTCACACACATACATATATATTTGTAATTTGCATCATGAAAGACGAGGGTTATGTAAGTAAATATTTTTATGTTGCAAGAAGACATTCAAGAGGAATGCAATCTTGAAAAGTAATAAAACCCTCTCTTTTAAATCACCTATAGCTTTAGTTCAGCAAAAGTATCACTGTTTGTTTCTAAAGTCTCTAATTTTCAGTTTTGAAAAATATGGTCAACATTTTCTTTATGGTTTAATTTTCTTTTCAAAGCTTCTCCTTTTTATACTCTCATTTTCTAACCAAACTGAAATAATGTTATTACCTTATATTCACATTTCTAAAACCTTCCAGTACCTTTGAAGTATTATTGTCCTCATTAATATACAGCACTTTCCAATTTAGTACAATCTAAGAATGTAATTCAAGGTCTATTCCTCCCCCACATCATTTATGAAATTGTCAAATAAAATTAGACTTATCACCAAACCTGGCAGTTCTTTAATGAGCAGTTTCATCTTAGTTGTAATTATTTTTTGTTTGTGTATATTCAGTGATTTTTCATTCTACTTCCCACAAATTATATTAACTTTTACATTTTACCCAATGGAAATAATTTTTTTTTTCCCTTTTCACTTTGGAATTTCTATGTACCACATTACATACATTGCTTTACGCCAATATAAAAAATTTGAAGAAATAATTAATATTAGGAAGCCACCTAGTAGAGTGTTTTGTTGCATTTTCTTGCTGTTCAGTTATTGTTGGTGTTGTTGGTTTTGCTGCTAATTATTCTGACAGGAACTCGATGGTAGTTACACACGTTCACGAGGAAATGCAGAAATCACTGCTCCCTGCTGGTCCCTGTTTCCACACTGTCTCCTTAGACTTTGTCCCATTATTCCATAAGGGTTTCCAGGATGCTTTCCAAGGTAATTCTCTTACCCTTAGTTAATAGTACTCTACTTATAGAGTTTGCTTTTCTGTATTTTCTGATACTTTCCTGACAGTTGGGGAGGGTTTTTTTAGAAAAAAAAACAACTAAAAATTAAATTTATATATATATTTATTAACTGCCATTAATACTGCCATATCCAACTAGCATAAACTTCTGGATTTAAGTCATGATCCTGAAAAATTCCTTTCCTCTACATGGAAAGTCTGGAACCATTACCGGGTACCTGTCGCACTTTTCATACGACAAAACGAGATTTGACCAATTTCTGTGGGCTAAAATTGTGAAGATCCTGTGAGTTTGAGGGAATTCCCACCATTAACGTTGGAAAAGAAATTTATTTCAGATAAATCATTCAATAGGTATTACATCAAAGAAGTTATTGAAAATAAGCAAGAAGGTAAATTTCAAATCATCTCAGAACGATTCACTATTGCAGAACACCTATTTTTACCATTGAAGCTCCAGCTAAAATAGTATTTTCCTTTGCAGTGCAAATTGTGGAATTTCTGACCTCCACACTGAAAAAAAAATAAACCTGGCAAAATAATCATCACTTTATCACTGAACACTATCATTAAGAAATTGAATTTCAGTCTTGGAGGAAAAAGGATGAATGATACCAGAAATATGTAATATCTCAGGGTAGTATAAGTTACTACCTGTTATTATCAAGTTATGACTAATATCATCAAATACTACCATCAAGCTCTATCATTATAGATAGAGCTGCTGCACAAACTGGAGTTTTCACTCTGATTTTGAATCTATTTTGTTATAGGTATGTTTAGCTCTGACTTTTGCATCTTTGGTTACTATATTTCTATAAAAGGCTTGAATTTCATGTAAATAACAGCTACATTTATACCAAAATTTATAATTTTCTTTATTACTGGAACACAGGGAAAAATTAGCCAACAATTTTGGGCATTCAAGTGTTTTCCTTTCGCACATTTTTGATTCATCCTTTCCCAATCACACCATATATACAAACTGAACATTAAATTGTACCCTTGGGCAACAGAACAGATATTCACAAGGTAACTATCTTTCAAAACTCTTTATCTTTTGAACTAAATATCTTGAGGCCATACAGCCTTCATGATTGCAAGGAAAGGAATACCAGTTTTCAGGCTGTGGTATCCTACATTTTGTGGTTTGTGTCTCATGTCATTAAAAAAATAACTTTTGTCTAACATGGCAGCTAAACAAGCACTGCACTATTTATATTTACTATTCATGCATCTCTTCTCATATTTACCTTTAACTATAAAAATTCTACTTATTAATCCATGACAAGCTGTTAACCAGTAAATGGAAAATTCTGATAGTTGTTATAAAATTATCACACTCAACCTTTTATGAGTTCCTGAGGTCACCTTTCTGCAGGAACAAAATGGTTCTAGTGAATTGCATTGCACTACAGTGTAAAAGGGAGACTTTCAGGAATTTTAATAGATGATTAAGAATAGTTGTTAATGCTTAAAATGCATCTGTGTTGTCAATTGAAACAGTATTATGAGAAAGAAAAATAGTCCACTGATTTCCCACATTTGATAAAATTCCTGCTGAGTAATAACCTGAAACCTGAAAAAACACTTCTGTGGTAACCAGCCTTACAGATCTATTTCTTCCAGTGCTTTGCTGCTCAGGGGCTATCCAAGGAAAATAAGAGGTCACAAATTTATGCTCATTACTTTCTTATTTATATCTTATGATTTTGAGATTACAGTTGATATTAATGGAAGTAGAGAATTAATGTATTGATCAAAGGGCATATTTGGCACAGAGAATTCTTTGTGCAGTCCTGACACTGCTATTTCAACCTAGAGGTAGAATTGCAGTGCTCTAAAAGAAACTGAAAATTTGCACCTGGTATTTTATGTGAGCCAGTAAATGTAGGTACATTAATTTGAACTGGCAAACTCTCATGACTATTTGGGTATTTTCACAAAAACATCCCTCACTTTCAAAGGAAAACGGGTAAGACTGTTCTCCATAAGTTGTAACAGGAATGAACAGCTGGGAGGCAGAATTTATGGTTTTAGTCTTAAGAATAATATTGCCAAAAGAACAAATGAGTATTTAGTGGTTATTAGTCCATTTAGTTAAGAAATTAGAGGCCCCCAAACTTTCAGAGGACTAACATCTCAAACAGGTTTGCTAAAGGAATACTTCATTTTAAAGGATAGCTGGCCAAATTTAGGAATTTATAATAGCAAGGAATTCAATTGTCTACAATAGAAACTCTCTTCCTGTCCAGCATTGTATTATTTCTGTATATTTCATGCAGCAGACAGGATGGCAGAGGGATATTCAACCACTGACCATGAACTTCTCATTATGTCCTACATTCCCTCCTTTCTCCAGTTTCAACCTTTTAAAAATGGAATCTTCAGTTGCACATTTTTTTGTTCATCATCCTATTTAATTTGGTTCAGCTTAGAATGAACATCCTTCTCCACATTTAGGACTTTTTTATTTGATGTATATCAAAAAACACACAATAATCACTGGGGTTTTTTGATTCAGTAGCAAGACAATATTCCTGTATAGAAATACCAAATTATTCTCCTATGTGATTGCACTGTTGGGTCATGGAATCCTTCATGGAGACAAAGCAACTGCTTACTGTTAAATAAGTCTGTCCAAATCATGAATATAATGCTGGGTTTCTCTAGGGACAAGAAAAACAACCCCCAAAAAACCAAAATTATAACAAGCAATATGCTGGTTGAACTGCATTTCATTTTCCATTCAGCAAGCAGTCAAAATAGAAAAAGATTATTATGTCAGGTATGTAAATTCAAGGAAAAAAGCCATGCTGTTTTGACTCTATAATATGGATTATTTTAAACAAAATGGCAGCCATCATCAGTGTCTGTTGCTTTAAAGCAGTATATTGTACAATACAGATAGAGAACACCTTTGCACATCATGTTGCTACACCATACCATAAATGTCTGTCGGAGTAACACCTTGGTACCTGGAGCCAAAATGATCTCTCACATTCTGTGGTGAGAATTTCTTTCTAAATAATACACAGTTAGCAAAAAACCCTCAGAGAAGTATTTTCTACCCTGATGTTCTGCAAATTGAATACTAGAAGTGATGCTCAGCCTTTCAGAAAGAAATCATTATCTAGTCATTAACTTTTCTTTTACCCTCCCTCTCTTCTTTAAAAACCTAAGAGCAAATGAAACTGTTTAAGAAATAATATAGCAAACAACTAAATGCTTATGCCCACACAAATGACTAAATAGGAAGGTGAAACATAATTATGTTCATTTACAGTCTGATTTCTGACATCAAGCACTGAGTGTGCTCATTCACTCTTTTATGGGCAAACACCAATTTTTAATTAATTCACTCAATTTGAAGAAACCAAGTCAAACTGTTGAACACATTCATAGCAATTATATTTTAAAACAACAGAAAGATAGTGAATATGCATCTTGTTTAAGCAAGATAGGAATCTCATTAAATTGAAAAAGATATTGCTCATCTTCAGAGAGAGGCAGATACAACAGTTACTTGAAAAAGGAAAAACTGAAGACTGCAAATAGTACAGTACACATAATAGGAATAGAGATGGTGTCAATTAGGTGGGATTATTAATACACTGACAACCGTGTCTTTCGAGAAAGACATTGTTGAACAATTGTGTTTGTTTGTCTCAGCATAAAAGCCAGATGTAATTACTTTTCAAATGCATTAATTTGACACTCCACTACTGTTTCTGTAAGTACATTTGTGTGTCTGCATGCCCCTCAATATTATGATATTTTGAAGAATTCTCTCTTTTCTCCTGTTAAGTACCACCTATCCAGAATGTCAAGCATTATTCTTCAGAAGGCTGCATGGAAGTTGAGCATGCAAAAATGGGCAAACACACTGCTCAAACTGCAGGACTTGCTATGTTTACAAAAGAAAGCTTTTATACACAGTCAGCTAAATCTGAGTGGGCAGCCCTGGGAACCTGACCAACATGTTTCTAGGACTTTAAATGCATTTGTAGCATAGGCAGTGATGATACATTCATTTAATAGGTTAATGTATTTAAATAATTGACACGTTCAGTGATAAAAATACTTATTTTCCACTTGCTCTAAGCACTACAAATATATTTCAAATAATTTTCTACTGATTTTACTGTGTGGTCAAATACATGCAACCACTGCCTCATGAAATAACTTACTTCTTACCCAAAACTGAATCATAAATACTTAGTATTGTTTAATCTCAGTGAAAGTTTGCATACAATTGAGCTTCAGATACAGTTTCAGACTCTTTTCCTCATTCAATGTGCATCCATGATGCCTTTAATCAGAATCAGGCACTTGTAGAGTGTGGACAATATATACACCAATAAATCTTCAGCATGCACAAAGCAAATCTTAGGGTAAAGGGTGTAAAATTATTTGAAAATAGTTTTTTGAAAACAAATTCATCAGGGCAGAAGCCTTCCCATGTTTCTGTATTTTCTTTATGACTACACTTTTTTTTCCTACAGTAAAGTATAACTTCACATAAATCTACTTATGGTTGGTTTACCTGTTGAAAACATTCATAAAAATGCAATAGAAGGAGGCAATACAGTTCATTTACATCTATGATCCATACTGCTTGAGCTGTCAGCAATAACAATTTCTAAGTGAGAGCAGTGCACATCATTTTTTTTTCTTTCTAATGTCACAAGGTACAGTGGCTTCATAGATGAGAGAATTGTGACAAGCACACTGGCTTCCAGTGGATGTCCCAGTTTAAAGGCCACAGGGGAGTGGTGAGGGGGGTTCCATCCAGTTCACAAGTGGTTTCCCTCAAGGGTCAGTGTTGGGGTTTCATTCATTCACTGGTGATATGGACTGGGATTGGGTGCACCCTCAGTCAGGTGCTCTAATCATATTAACTTTCATTTTTTAAAGGCAAAATGTTGCATGTTCTGTGAGGCCTGACCAAACAGCACTCAGAAGAGAATGCCAGATATCCTTTCATGTTTGAACTAACGTTATGGACTGCTGCATGTTTACAGACAAATAGAATGTTAAATTAATGTAGTTTATTTACACACGTTGATGCAAGTATGTACGTAAACCAATGCACACACTGTAGCTTTGCATAAACAAAACACTCCTCTTAAGGGAACTATGAATAAAAGCTTTATTTGGCACAGCAGTAATTTATCCCCTAAACAACTTCACACAGTTAGAAGGAATAAAGTGAAAAACAAAGGAATATAAATGATTAAAAGGCATTTGCTGTGATACTTCACTAGAAATGAAGATTATAGAGGCCAAGAAATTTCCAGTCAGGACAAAAGGCTTTTTAAATCTTTTAAATCTTTTGTTGTGCCTGTGACTACAGGTTGAAATGATTGATTTTCCTCTATGACAGTGTCTTAAATTGTGTGTCACATAGTCAAAATTTAAAGCTTGATAGGTCCACAGTACAGTTTTAAAATCATTCAAAGAAGCTCAAAATTTAATTATGAAAAACATTATACCAATTAAGAAAAAATGGTAGTATAAAATATTAAGGTAAAACATGTATTAGTGTGACATTTGCATTTTTATGAAGTATGAATCACAAAGAAATAAAAACTGCTGCTAAATTTCAGTTAAGTCTCTTTTAAAAATCTTGTTTCCATGGCAATGCTGAGAGTAAGTTTTCTGAGGATGTAAGATATGGATTTTTTATTTAAAAAAAAAAAAGAAAAAAAACCCACAACAGTTTAAATGAGAAATACCAACATCATGGCCTCTTTTCAATTTTCTAATATGCCCAAGAGGCACAGGAAATAAGTCACCAAGACATCGATGCCAGGATAAATGCAGGAGGACAGACCCTTACTTATTCCACTGGTTTGCAGTCTGCTGCTAAATAAACACATTTACCAGTGTAATTCTGCTGCAAACACACTAATTGTTAGCAGGCAACAGTATTTTTGCAATCTGAAGGCCTAGTAGAGCCCATTCAATCAGGAAAGCTTAATAACTACACTCATTACCAAGATGAGCTGAAATTCCACTACAAAGGCTACCTATGACAAAAGTAACCAAGTGATTCTTCTTTTACATTCCAGATCTAAGAAAAGTTGTTCAAGTCTCTAATGAGTAATCAGGGATTGAGGTTTCTAGGCTACAAAAATCCTGTTATGGCAAAAAAGGCAGAAACCTAACACCCAAATCAATACTGTATTACTCTCTCCACAGGCAAGAGCTGCTGGGTCAGGAAAATCATGAAAAATTCATAGTGAAGGTGGTCAAGTCATCCATAAGATAGAGAAAATAATGCTGTATCTAAAGATCCCTTGAGCAGTCGAAGACATTTTATAGATTTCACCATGGATAAGTGCTGGTTTGTCTCATCTGTGTACCTTAATACTGTTCCTCTCTTATTTCTAACAGTAAATGAGGATGGTCTGGTCTATATTTACTGTCTTTCCTATTTACTTTATTAATTTCTCTGTCTTTGTGCTCCACTGTTGTTGCAATAGCCACCCTCAAGAGAATTCTGAGTCACTCCTGCTAGAAGAAAAAGCAGGTAACACATCTTGGAGGACTCCTCCACCTAAATTCCTCAGCAGGGATGACCATAATTCAGGCTAAGAGAAAAAGTTAGGGATGTCCGGCTCCTTTTTGTGACATCACTTCTGCAAAGGGAAAAAAGCAACAGCCTTCATTTTTTAACAAGTCAAAACTCTCAAGCATAAAAAAGAAAAACACAATTTAATTTCATATAAGGGTAATAGAAGGAAAAGAAGTGTTTCAAGACACACATATGAAAAAGATTTGAGCATGATTAATAACTTGGTTTGCACGTCTTCATTCCTCCTGCAGCATCAAATTTATGCCTAAGAAAACAACAGTACAAAAAGTTAAATAGCCAAGCAGGTCCCCCTGTACAATATATAATAAAGTAAGTAATAAAAAGGAACCCTAACAATAGCAAGAAGTGATAGAAATCTAACTGCTACACAGAAGACACAACACTTTCTAAAGCTTCATAAACATTTCTGAAAATTGGGGAAAGGTACATTCTTCCACAATGCACAGAAATCCAAAGCTTTCCAGTAGGATAAGCTGCACCGTTATCCCACACCTGTAAAAGATTTAAGAATTCTATGATTCAAGACACAAGACACTTTGTGGAAAATGGATATAGTCATGATTAAATCTGTTATGCCAAAATAAGATAAACAATGTAAGAAAGACTGTGCATCTCTCTGCCACTGAGGAAAAAGAATCAAATTAAGGATGAAAACTGCTAGTCCATTTTGTCAATTGTCTACAGGATGCAGTACTGTCTCCTGTTCTGTAACAGCAATCCCTATCTAGTGAGCCATTTCAGAAACTGTTAAAGTTCTTTATTGTGTTTAAAAAATATTATTCACCTGTGAATGTAATTGTCCAAGTATATTGCCTCTCCAGATACACATTAGACTCAGTCATGGGCAAGTTCTTGGAATAATCTAGAAAAGCATGAAAAAAGAGGCAAGACACATTCTCTCTTAGACTTGAATGTGCTGGACATTCACCTAGAACATTAATGAACATCCCTGACCCTGTTATATAATGCCAGTCTAAGACCCAGAGAGCAATTTCATACATCAAATGAATTTCACATTTTTTGTTTGGTTTCTTTTTCTTTATGAAAATTAGAAAAGAATATTGGGAGTTAAAAAGCAGGAAAAAAATTTATTTGGACAGTAGTGGGAGAAGTAGCTCTGAAGGTTTATACAATTTTACTTGAAAGCATATGAGAGAATTTATAGGGATTGGTGCCAAGGAATATAAAGGCCAATTTTCCAAGGTGCTAATAGTACTGAAATGTCACTAAAGTCAATGGAAACTTGGGTTATTTTGCACTTCTTAGAAAATGTTTGAAAATAGCGAGTCCATAACAGGGACCTTGTAAAATCACTTGTGGCACCTGCATTCCCCTAGCAGAGCAAATATCAGTGCAGAAAGCAGAGGTTATTTTGAAGTAGAGGGGTGAAATCAGCTGCAAGGAAAAAAAGGACTTTTTATTGGCATCAGGTAGCATGATCAGGGTGTATGCATTCACAACATGTGCCAGTATCACAAAAGATGATTGATGTTAATATGTATTCCCAATATATTGCTGTATGAAAACAAGTGTTCAAACGAATTTACCAATGAATGTTGATATCCTAGATCAGAATATTTAAGGTTTGGGGTTTTTTAAACTACATTGACCAATGTCCAAATCCATTAAAGGTTTACTAAAAAAGTTTCCCAAATTCGACGATTATGATTCAGTAAGAAAAGAAGTTTTCTAGAGAATGACACCAAGTGTCATGAATGACAACATGTCTGGGGCTGCCAGTACTTCACTATACATGGACTAATATTTTCACCTAGGTGAATATAGAAAAATGTTACCTTGGAGAGATGAGAGTTTGGAAATCTTTGTGAAGCTCTGGTACTTCAGTGAGAGCCATGTGTGGGGCCGAAACACTGATTTTTCTCAGTGCTCTCCATGCCACCAGCTGAAATCTGCTGATCAGAGTAACCCAGCCTGTGGCCAGGGAACTTAGACGTGCCTTAAGTACCTCATCCAAAATTTTCCATTTACATGGCTTAGGTAACAAGTTCTCTGGGTTAAAACACTTGCAAGAATAGCACAAAAGATGCCACTTGTCTTATTTTAGCTTATGGGTATTTATTATGCATTAGCACTAACACAGTTATTTGCATGGGAGACGGAATTTTTCTTTTTTCATTTCTCCCCACTGAAGTTCTCTGAGATACTCTAAGACATTCTTATAATAGCATGCGGGTACAAAAAAAAAAAAGTTTTATTAGCAAAGAATGAATGATTGGGAAAAGGAATACACAATTTAAATAAACAAAATCAGTGCTTCTTACACAATGATAAGGATACTCCCTAGGAGAATGTTCAAAACTTTGCATTTGTTCTTGTTAATTATACACTTCATCTTCAAAACCAGGAAAAAATGCAAAATATTTTTCATTCATTTTCCACATACATATAGCACATCTATTAATAAAATAATCTTTGGGTTTAGTAGAATACATTTTACAGCCTGATAAGCATTGCATTACACACAAAGTAAAATGGCTGTATCATTTACTGTGCTCCTCTCATTTAATATAATATCTGTAACAGCCTGCATCTTCTCACAATATTCTAACTTTACATTACTACAAAACACAATTTCATAAATTGTAAAGGTCTATACAAACAAGGAATGTATTTTAATACAGAAAACTTGACACTATCACTGCACTTTTCTTCAAAAATATTCTTTTCTTCCTTTGACATTTTTTTGGCTTACACAACAGGGTGCCAAACATTTGTGACAGCTTACAATAGAAAAACAATATTGCTTTTAGTTAACAATGTTAGCTATGAATATATATTGACAGCATTTTCACTGCAGATTTGCTGCCAACATAATACAAAGCAAATAGCATTCAATATGTTGGAACACTCAGGGGAATTAAAGAGTTTCAAAAACAAATTTATGGCATTAGGTGCTGAATGCTAAATCTAATGAAAATGCAAATTCAGAAGTATCTCCTGCACATACTTCATGCAAAGGAACACAGTTTGGCAAAGTGATAAAATTAAGATTGTTTAAGTCAGGAGAAAATTACGTTAAAATGCCTCTGCTTGTTTGGCTTTTTATAAAGCCAGTTTCACCACTAAGATTATTTTTTTTCCAAAATTCTTTCTGCTTTTCTTCCTTGAAGTACATCAGAGAGAGATCATTAAAAAAATTCTGAATTCAAAATGCTCCCAAATGTTTTGAGAAAATACAACTACATCATTGTATAATTTTAATATTTGTACCTTCACTACTAATATACAAACCCAAGTATCACTGTTCCCTTGAAACAACAGAAGCCGAGTTTTCCATCCAACTCTGTACATTTATTATTATCTACAAAATGAGCAAAGGAGTGCATAGAAATTATGATTTCAATCTTATTAAAATACAGTAATTTACTGCAACATTGTAGTCTCATCTCCTATATATTAAAATGTATTTTTAAAACCATTTATTGACTGTACTTATAACTGATAGGACATTAACAGTTTTTAAACCATTTACAAAGTAAATTAATGGAGGTTAACAGTACCACAATGCCAAGAACGCAAAAACTGATCAGATTTTGTAGTTGTTGAAATAATAATTTTTTATTAATTTTTAGGTGAACTTGATATTTATCATGACTGAACCATAACAAGCTGTTCAACACATATCTAACAGTCCTTGTAATACATAAAATATAATCTAAGTTTTAAAATAGCTTGTTTAGATAGATAGAAAATTATATTTTTTATAAAAACAAATTCTTCATAGGTTACACTTTGGTATTACTGAAGGCATTTTGTACTCTCTAAATAACAAAGAAAAAAGGAAAAGAAAAAAGAAAAAGTATTTGTAGAACAATATTTGGTTTTAAGCACTGAAGTGTAAAATTATAATCCATAATTATCAAACCCACTATAACACACAGAAATTTACGAATTTCAGGTTTATTAGAAAGCTGAATGAAACATGTTTTAGGATTAAGCTTGGCCATCACATACAGCTTTCCATGAGACTCACACTACTTGCATTATAGAATAGCCTTAACTGCAAAATTATACAGTACTTCCCACTCTGGTGAGAGAGCCACAACTCCACATTTAGATCTGCAAAGGAAAATCAGGAAATGCAAAGCTTTCCTTTTGCAAAGCTATGAATTTCTAAACGTGCTTTCCAGCTCACCCAGTGCAATATGGACCTGCATTCTATAAGCATCAAGCGAGCTGATTTTTAGAAGCTGAAAGACTCTTAAACTGGTGAAGATGGAATAAACACAGTTAATTTGTTAACGTCTACCCTGTCTCTTTTCACTAACTGTCAAGGAAATCATATTTTACATTTTTTTCAGTATGTGCTTGGAAAGGATTTCCCAGTAACCTACACTAAATCTCACTGAAGGGTGACAACAGAAATCAATATGTGTCTCTGAAGAATAATCTAGCCAAACATTTACATTTAGAAAATTCATTTGTATCTATGCATGAGAAATTCCTGGCAAAAAAAAAAAAGGAATTATCTCCCTGCATACATGCCATCTCTTTTTATAGGCTGATTTTTATAATGAACAGGCTTTAAATCAATAAAATAAATATATATAACTCCATATAAAAATAACAATTGACCTAGGTAGGTAGCTATATTAACCTCTGGTTCAAAGAAATCCTTCTGCAGCCATAGGGAAGAGACAACCCACAAGGAACAGCTATTGTAGTTTCATCCTGGATATTCCAAAGCCATGGAATTGCCATTCCACATGCCTGCCAGGAAGGATATTCAGTTTAATCTGGCTATTGAGGCGATTCTAAACTGAACACTGGAGGTACTCAGCCTCACTGTCGAATTTGCAGGGCCAGGAAATGCCCTGCCATGGAGCCCACAATACTCTGTAGTGCTCTGATTGTGGGATTAGTTTTGCCCACAGAGTTCACAGAAGATCAGAACATGAACACACAACAAGCTGCAAAGCTGCAATTCTGCTCCCCTGCATCACCCCTAAGTATGACATGGTCCTGCATGAAACCATGCAAAGGGAAAGGAAAACCTGCTAGGAGAATCTGCACATTAGTATTATAGATTCCTTTCATCTTCTTTGAAGCTTCATGAGAATTTTCAGAGGCACCATGAACACAACACCCTTCAAAAATTATGCTACACAATTATAAAATTAAATCAGTGCCCTGCAGAGAACCATCAGTTCAAGATGGGAAAAATTGCCATTCCAGTAAAAGCTTGTTACAATGTTCAAGGTTAAGGATCTGAATTCATGCACTTTGGTGTTCAGTAGGACCATACATATATTAAGCGGGCAAAAATTTTGGTAATAATGCTCTTCCCAAAGTTGGAAGTTATAATAAGGAAGTGGTTGTCCAATTTGTTGTTTCCTATCTTGGAAAATTATTAGGCAAAAAAGAGACCAGTAAACAGAACCCTGCTCAGTGACTGGCTTAGAGAAAACAAGTATTTTGAGGCAGATTATTTGTATTCCTTATAGCAAGCTACTAAAAGCTCCAGAAAGATTATCCTTTCTATTACAATGTAAACGCCATTCAACAACATGCACTAGATTTAGCAGAAATACATGCAGTTGTTTTAAATCTATGCTGAATGTGTTCCACTGTATATACATCCTCTAGTAAAAGGAGTAATAAAAAACTCATTTCTACTTGAAAAAACCTGTCGAGTTTTAGTTCCTACATAATATAATGCATATTTAGACTATCATGTTATTCTGTAAAAGATGTCCAAACAAGATGATTTGATGTTGGAATAGTCATCTCAGAACAACCAGAGCAATGTAAGGTAAAATAATTGTCAAGTCAATCTCTAGCTTACACGTTATTGCAGAAATAAATTGAACTCTGCTCTAGCTTTTTGACACGTAATTCTGATACTAATGGGTTCAAATCCATTTCTCTTTGCTCTCCTTCCTAACAGGAAGCCTCATGTAATACTGTGTCAGAAATCTACCAGTTACTGGCTAATGTTTCCCTTAAATAAAAAGTCTCTGCCTGTAATAGTCTTAACAGCTGCCATCAGTTTACAGTAATGAGCCACAGTTCATCATGGTAGTGCTACTACAAAAATTAGAAGCTTCCATGGAGCTTCTCAAATCACAAAAAAAATTACCAGAGCCATCCTGAGCTGTGGTGTAACAGCAGATGTTGCCTATCCAGGGTGTAAAGGTCAGATCCTAAACTGGGGGAACTGTACTCAATCATCAGAATCACTCAGCTGATTAGTCTCCATTTTGTATATCAAATACACCAGCTCTATGTTGAGAGTCAGTTTATAAACCCTGTGTTAATTTTCCTTAATTTCTCAAAGCAAAAAAAATTGCACAGTCATTTTACAGAGTATTCCACAGCTTCTTCAACAGATAAAATATATTTTGCTTGAAGAAACATAATAATTTAACTATATATAACGTAATATCTTGGGTAACCTATAGTTTTTCAGTTTCAATTTACAGTAAAAACAAAGAAACAGAAAGAAAAGTGGCTACAAATCATGGCATTTTAATTTTATTTGCTCTGAAAAAAAATTGAAAGTGCATATCTTAATGCATGATAGCTCCAGAGTTTCATAAACTAAACACATACTTATAAAGAGTATAGCAAAGGAACAAAATATTTAATTGAGATCAGGATGGTATTTATATGTGGCATTTAACATTGTAGGAACTTTGCTCCCTCAGAAATCAATGGGAGACAGATTATTCTAAATTTTAAAAATTAAAAATTGTTCTGAATTAAAAACATTAAAAAAATCTAAAAGCAGGGAAGTTCAAAACATTTCATCTTCACGTCTTCAATGTATGCTTCCACATTCTGATATAAAGACTTTTCAGTAACAAAAGGAAAATAAACCCAAATTTGCATGGAAGACAATTCACTCTGGAACGAAAAAAGGGAGTATTTAATCAGAAATCAAAAAGTTTTAAATTGAAAGAAAAGTAAGCATGTCACATCACTGACATCAAGATCATCACAGCACTGATTTTGTTGATGGCATCCATAATGTATTTTTGACATTTTGAGTGACAGATGCCACCATTAGAGGAAATTAAACACACCTGGCCATTAGTCTCCTGTAGGCAAAAGGCAGTGTTAAATCTGAAGCGTACAGTATGTGTGCAATAATTACTGAACACTGGCATCTGAAACGTTCTTACAGACACCTGGAGCAGAAAAAGTTTATGAATTTAACACTGCCTTGCCAAGAGTGAGTATTTCACCAGGACAGATGTTGTTCTGGTACTGCTGACTATTTCCTGTGCTTACAAACCTACCTGGCATTCATTACTTTTCAAAGGATGATACCTGTCATGACAGCTTTGGATAATTTCATGGAGATGCACACTGTATTGCACTTACCAAAGTTTCACATGCACCCTCAATCTATTCCAAGCACAACTGAATTATTGATCCAAAATAAAATTATACGTACTTGAAAGGATTCCAACTTGGAAGAATCATCATTTATAAATCTAATTTTATACATGACCAATATAGGCACAAGTTTCCAAAATGGTCACATTATTTTTCTTCAAAACTGTGGTACATTCAATTGATTTTTCTTTTTTTAAATGTTGAGACGCACATGCAATCTATTTCAAATGTCATCACTTTGTTTCTTATTTAATTATCATTTCATATGGCTTCCTCAGTAAGTAAATGATTACCTCAACTGCTATAGGGATCATCTAACCCTATGCACTTTCGACTTACAACAAAATTGTACCACTTTCCAACACAGGGATCAGTAAAACTACTTTTAAAAATATAAAACCTCCCTTGAAATAATCCATTTTGGTTTTAAATACAAATTTCAGATAATTCACGCCCTCCCCTAACAAAAAGTAACAGACTCATATTACCAGATGCTATGGTACCACAAGGTCTTACAAAATTTGCATCATGATTCAGCCTCCCATCCTTCTTTTCACATTTTTTTTCAAGTTGAAGGGCATGTGCTACTCAAAGAAATCATCTGCCGACCCTGTAGCAAAGTTGTTACTAAAAAGATATTATCCAAATGCACTCACCTCAGCCTCTGGTGTTTTCTAGGCAGATAGACACAGATTTATACACGTTTATATATAAAATATACATATGCACACAAATACAGCTTTAGGGAACTTGGCCAGTGCAGGATATGCAGTGCAACATTGTCATACACAGGGATGCCACTGGATTAAACAAAAACAAACTTAAAGTCCAGACTTCTACTGCTTCTAAATTCTGAAAGGAATCACAAAGGATACAAACACATAACTCTTATTTTGCTCAACTGTTTTGATATTTGCTAGTGAACACCAAAGAATTTTCACTGAAACCTTTCTCTAATTCAGATTTTTTTTTCACTTGATTTTTCCTGATGAAAATGTGTCAAGACCACTTTGACTCCTCTTTAATCTTAAAAAAATTATTATAACTTCAACCTTTACGGAGTATTTGCTTTTCTCCACGGGAAAATAAATCATGGCATGATATGACATGATAATGATGAATGATAATGACTGACAAACCCAGCAGCCTTAGATGCATGTCAGAGTTTAAATCTTGACCAAGTTCAGCCATAAGAACTGAAATCCACTATTTGCTACCTAAGAGAAAAGAAAAAACTTCACTCACATATGAAACAAATAAAAATTTGATACTGCTCTAACTAAATCAATACTAACACTACAGTAAGCACTGAATGAAAAGTTATAGCAGTGATGCTACTCACAGTTACATCTTGAAGTCAAAATGGGAATGTGAGCTGGTAGTGTCAGCTGGATTACTGATACCTATTTAACCTCTTAAATATAGATGGTTTTCAAGAAAAGTATCAGAAGCAAGGAAACAAAATAAATTCATATGACAAAACAGAACTGGGATATGAAAAATATCAGGTTTTTCCTACCTGTGTAAACGGTGACTAAAATACCAAAATACAGGAAGAACTGGACGTCTCTTTCTTACATGCTAAAAATTCACATAAGAGTACAAAAAAATGGGTAACAACTTGGGGCTTCCTAAACAGGGAAAATTCAAATAATCTAGTGATATTTCTTGCAAATTATTATAAACAGCTATTTAAGAGACTACAGGAGCTGACCAGAAGAGGATCAATAAACTATTAATGCAAATTATTAATAAATGAGTGATATATACCTAATTTATTAAGAAGGTATATGCAATGAAACAAACTAAAGAAATTATGCATTTAAGGTTGGTTAGGAATTGTTGCAAAAAATGCTTTGTTTATTCACTTCTAATGTATTCACTTCAAAATTTCAGATCTGTACACTTTCATAAAAACATGCCCTTTTACATATGCATTTTCCAAAGCTAGATAAATGCAATATAGCCTTTAAAGTACAGTAAAGAAAATACCTGTCTTCTCAAATGAGAAGCTGGAAAGACTATAAGACATTATAAAGCATCTTGATACCAGTAACTTAAATCCCCAAATGACAGTAGAGCAAAGCATGTCTGCTTAAGAAGAAGAAAGTAAAAAGGTAGCCTGTTTCCAACTTTAGCCTGCTTTTGATGTCATATTCACTCCATCTTACTTTGGATGCAGCTTCGGCAGGAATTAACTGCACAGAATGAGTTCTTAGGTCAGAAAAAAAGGTTGAGTACCTCAAATTATGGCTGCTTTTCTTTTTTTCCCCCTGCTTCTCCAAAACGTGTCAGTTGGTATAAAGAGAAACATTATCTCTCCCTATACTCATATCACTCATATCTTTAAACAATCACAGCTGTAACATCATAACGAAGCAGTTGTCTGCTAAGGATCATTGACTTGTTTCAGGACAGTAAAAAGAGGCCTGAACATATTATAAAATCCACTGACAGTAACAAATATTTCCTGAATATCTAATCAATTAAAGACAACAGAGATCTTACAGCCTTTTATATTTTACAAAACAGTGTAGGACAAAAAACCAAAAAAATCTACAATGACAATTCCATGCATTCATAATAATGTCCAGCCATGATAATCTCTGTCTTACCTGGGCATCCTGTTTCAATTTCTGAAAAACAGGTTATCCTTTTTCCCTGATCCATACTCACATATAAAAAAACCCAAAAAAACCCCATGAGTCAAAACTCTAGTTTCAGTGCAACAGCAACTGAAGTAACAGAGAAAATGCCTTTGAAGTAAATAACATTTGGTTCTTTGATTTTAACCTCAATCTGGATTGATTTATTAACTGTAAGTAATGATCAAGTCCTAGCTGCCAAATATCCATTCTTCTCTTCTATCCTTCTTGGTATATTTTGTCAGTACCTTTGTGATGAAGAACTCCAAATGTGTTTATCAACACTTACAGAACAAAATTTGGCACTATTAGGAAACCCCTTCTGTTGGAAATTCTTTTTTTAATCTCAGTGAAAATACCATTTCTCAACATGATTCATCAGACAGCAGAGCTGTTCAGAGTACACACACACACAGAATTTGTCATGAGGCCTAGATGTGCATTACTTAGTGGTATAATATGGCTGCTGCGTGTTAAATCAAAAATCCTCAAATATTTTAATCCTTTCATCGCTTTCTTGTATTTAACACTTATATTTTCACAAATTGCTCAAAATTAAATTTTCCAGAACAAAGATGATAATTTTCCAGTGTGGTTACAGAATCTGGAACAGTGAGTGTCAAGAACTTGAGAAGAATTTCTGGCTATGGCCCTCAAAAACAATAATCATCCTCTTCACCTGTAAAATCCTCCAATATCAGTATACCAGCATATTTTTTATAATTTATCACACGTACACACATTTCTTTTTTTCCCAAAAAGCTCAAATGAATCACTGTTGCTAGTAATAGCATTAAAGCCATTCTAGCTCAGAGGTAATCTTGCACCTGAAGTACTGTGTATTTAAAATACTTGAAATGCAATTGGGAGATGAAATTTGTTCATCCAATTTCCGGCTGCACAGAGAAAAAATTTAGCAAAATCGTAGATGGTGTTTTAAGGGCCATGGCTGAAGTGAATAGGAAGCAAACACTGCCCAGTAAAGAGCATTATCAGGAATAGAGAGCAGCCTGTGACACGTATATAATTAGAGAAATTGGAGGCTTTGCCCATGAGACCATGTGTTCCACAGCAAATCCAATTTCCTTCACTCTCCCTTTCATGGATATGTGTAAATCATAAAAGTCCATGTGTTTCCCTTACATATAACATATCAGTTTCTTTTTTTCTTTTCCAATATTGGTGTTAATTGAATTCACCAAACAAGAAACAGAAAAGAATCACAGCTCAGATCTTTTCAGATCAAATGACTCGCAAGTCAGAAACCATTTAAGGATACTGAAAGACCAAATTTTACATCTTGCAGGTATCGTACGTGATGGTTCATTGCCCACCATAAATATAAGGCATTAGCTTTTTAATAATCTTTTTTCCTTATTAAAAAAAGTATAAAATAATACTGACAACATAAAATGTCTGATGTAGAAGTCCAAATCATAAGGAGGAAGAAATTAATTTACCAACTTCCAAATTTAAAAAAAAAAGTCTGTTGGTTCTACTTCAACATCGGGAAGTGAACATCAAATAAACCAAGTTTATAATAAAATTCTAAAAATAATTCTGGAAATATTAGGGCTGTCACTGGCATGGTACAGAGCTTAGCTCTATTACCTATGAAGCACAACAGTAACCTCAGACATACGTAACAGGAGCAAGGAAGCAATCACTCTGAAAAAGACTTCGGTATGATAGGGAAAAACAAATTAGGCCTGAGTTTCCATAGTGATACAGCAACAAAAAGCTGCTGCAATTTCCAGCTGTCTATAGTGAGGCAGGAACAGAGCAAAGGGACTCGAGCCCCTTCTCTGTAAATTGGGATTAGCATACTCAGAATTATCCATTAAATTTTAGTTCCGCACTATAAAGAAAATATTGAAGGAACTGGAAGAGGAAGAATAATAATAAAAACAAGAAGTTCTGCTAGAAGAAAAATTACTAAATGCTATGGATTTGGATTTCATGGTTGGATTCTCTGGTATCTTAAAAATGCAAATTCCAATGAGTACTTTCCCCTATTCATCTCCTCTGTGGATTCTCTGACGTTTAATAAGAAATGATCTCATACTATAGCCTGTCTGCCAGTGGGAACACTAATGGGTCTCTTGCCCATCTGGCAGCCTGTTTTCCCGAAACTTACAGGAATTCCTCTCCAGTGGTGCTGAAACTGGCCAAGAGTTAAGAAGCTGCTGAAGGAGAAAAGAGAGGAGAGGGATCAGCAGCCATACAAAAACCTAGGCTAGCGAGCAGACAGTGTGATCATATAAGCTTTGCTTCCTTGGGAAACTGGGCTAATTATCAAAGGACTGAAAGATTCACTTATGATGAAAGTCCAAAGGCCCCAAAGCGAAAAAATACTTAAAAGGTAAAGTGGTCTATTGGATATAGGGCTGAGAGGACCAAACATGATAGCTAGGTTGAGACACAAATGATGAGGAATGTTATAATTTACAGAAATATAAATGTTAGTCAGGGATGATGAGGATTTATTTGTACCAAGAGGAGTTATTACTAAGCAGAATTGCAACTGGGAATTGTGGGATTAAATAAAGGAAAGCTTTAGGCTAAAAATCAAGCAACACTGTAAGTGAGAGCAGTCTATAAAACAGTTTTCAGACAAAGGAAATGGAAGATTCGTGGCTTAAGAAAATTAAAACTGGAATGAAAAGAACCTGTTTTCTTCTAGAACAATAATGCATAGATGGTAAGATTGGCTGGAATGTCTAATTGGTCTTTCTTTTCATTTATTGGTAGATTAATAACTCAAAATACTGATAGATAATATAAAAATAATATAAAATAGATAATATAAAAACAAAAGTAGCTACTCTTCGTGAGTCCTTATCCAAGTGTCTGAAACCAGGCCTAATATACATAAATGTATAGATGTGCCTTCTTCACACATTACTTATATGCTACATCAAAAATAAATACAATATTATCCAGGTAATAATTTATAGAGAGCTATTAAAATATCTACTTCTACACCCAATTTTATCAAAGGTCCTCTGTATTTCTGTTAGTGCAACATTTTCAAGCAATACTGAATAATTTGGGCTTCCTTGGTACTGTTTTCCAGTAAAACATAAAATAAAATAATCAAAATGCAGAAAACAGATTACATTACACAGTATGTTTGATGTAGCAACTTCTAACTTTCATTTAATATAGCTGAGTTGCAATGACTAATGCTGCCCATGGCCTGTAGTACAAAGACCTAAAAAGGGTTCCAGACTAGATTACGTCCAGGCAGGTCTCATTTTAACGGAAATTGGAGAGATGAGAAAAAGATTATAGGAGCACACATTATAAAAACAGACCTCACAAGTCAAACTTAATAGTGGAACCATTCTCTTTCATGTAGACAACCATGAAAACAAATATCCTGTAAGCACTAGATATATATTGTATCTTTCTACCCGATCTCTTTGCCTCCTTGAGACAGATTCCCATTCATCTCATGACTATATAATTTGATCACAGTTGAGTAAGGCACAGCAGGGGAAAGGGTCTGTCTGATAAAGTATCAGGCTCCAGGATGATAGATAAACAATTTCATGATTTCCAGTTGTAACAGGAATGATACAGTGCTGGATATTAAGATATTAGTCTCGTAGGAATACAAATATCAAGCTTCAGCAGTTTTTTTCTCTTACTAAACATGTTTTATTTCCATTAAGTGAAAATGACAGACAGATTCTGACAAACTTAGACAGGCCACCAGAACAAAATTCAAGGCGCATCTGAAAAGTGAAATGAAATCTTTTTTTTATTATTTTTCAGTGTGAAAGCTAGTATATAACTTTTATAAGTATACAAGGGAAAAAATAAAGCAAGGAAGTTTCTTTCTCAAGGGGCATCTTTACTGCAAAAAAACATTATTTAAAAGTAAGTGAAACAGTTGCCTATCAATTTGCTTCACATTTAAACCTCCTCTTTCACAAGGGACATGTTGGCAAGCAACTCCTCTGCTACAGGTTACTAGGGAAAGGCCTGTTTGCAAAGCTACCCCATTGTTCTACATGTATTAAATGAAGGTTTGAGTGATAATATTTGAACAGCTATGATGGACTTCTTTTTCGTATATTAGAACACATATTTGGTTGGAATGCAAAAGCACAAATAAATGGCAGCCATTATTAATACCAGTTCTGTTAGTTGGCAAAAATTATACTGTTGTTGCAATTACCTCCTGTCTTGGACAGCTGAAAACCATGGTCATACCCACTCCTGCTGATACCTGCTTTTATTTAGAAAAATTTAAAGAACAAAGATACATTTTAAAGAAATTTTTAGTTGCAAACCCTGGGCATCATATTTTTTTGTTAAAGAAAACTTATTCTGGGGTAAACAATTTTTGAAGCTATCATACCATCTAATTTATTATCACTTACCTGTGATTCCTTCACGTTTTCCACAGTGAAGTTGAACCAGACTCGGAAGCGTGGGTTGCAGGTGTCTGGCCTAATGAAGAGGTCATACTCAAACTCTGTGACATGGTCCACTCGGCCAAGATTCCCTACCAAAAACAGATGAAACAGGATGTGTTTTAATGAATGGCTGATCAACTCTCCAGGAACAACACTGAGAAAAGTTCTTTTAAACTTCTACCTCCATTGGTTAAAATAAACAAGTATAACAGGCCTTACAACAGTTCAGAATTATTTTTTAAAGTTAGTTCAGAACTATTTTTAAAGGCTTAATTGTAGTCATAAAATAAAATATATAGCAATAAGTTACATGCATATGAATGCACCAAAAAGAAGACAACACAGATTTCTATTATTCAATCAAATTGACCTTTTGTTTCCTCTTATCTGAATACTCCAATTAAGTGTCCTAACATCCTTTTAAATGCTTCCTTTTTCTTTTTTTTCACTTCTCTAATGATGTCCCTGCACGTCCTTTACTCCCCACCTGTTAGGATTTCTTTCTTTCCAACTGCTTCTCTTGTTCAAGTCCCCAGATTTCTGCCTGGCCTCCCTGGCTGTTGCTCTAAGCATCCCTCTCTCCCCACAGATGGTCCAGCCTTCATCTCCTCTGTGATTCAAAAACCATCTCAATCCTTTTCCTTCACCATTTACAGCCACTGTCACCTCCTTCCAAAGACACAAATGAGATTTTTCTTCAGCTTGTTCCTAGTGAATTTCATGGAATAGTATTTTTAAATATAGTCAGAGCTACATTGTCCCCTATGGCATTATTCAGCAGGCAACCATACTGGCTATAGAAATGAAGTTCAGCACTGGGAAAACACACTAAGTGCTTTTAAATTGCTAAAATGGCATTTTTCCTTTGAAGTGTGCCAAGATTTTTAGAGACAGGGTTTAGACTGTCCATCTCATTTACACACTACAAAAATAAGACTTTACATTTTCCTGATCGAATCCAAACCCCATCTCATCAAGTCTTGAAAAACAGGGCCATGTTTTAGCTCACATGCTAAATTATATTTCTTTTTTAAAAGTAGCACTGAAAACCTGGGTTTATGGTTTCAAATACATTTGGGCGGTTAGATGTATATTTTTGGGTTGGAAATATACTGTTGGGTTCTAATGGGTATTTATAAGGTTATTTGAGCTAAACAATTCCCTTGTCAGCAAGGCCCACTGCAGTCAATAGGACTGTTCTCTGGCAACACGTTGCTCAACACCAGCACAAGCAGCAAGTTTCAGCTGATGTGCTGCTCTGGGCTGGAAAAACAGCAAAAAAAAGACATTTTTAATTCTGTTTATCAATACAATTCCAGGATTTTTACCTTATCCTAAATTGTTTCTGGCTTTACTAATGGAACATATTTAATCTTCTCTATTTTTAATGTTATCCTCTACTTTCCTACCCACATTCTTCTTTTCAGAAGAATATTCTCTCCACTGCCTCCCTCTGCAGAGACCTGCTCCACGCTCTCAATCTGTTCCTGAGGGCTTGCCTCAAGGAGACACTTGGCACTGGAAATATTTGAAAAACCAGCTCTACTGCAAAGCCAGAATGCCTCTGCCAAAGATAAATAATGTCACCTGCCATGGTGGGTGTCGGTGCCCAGGTGCTGGCAGTGGGGCTGCAGGCCTGGTTCTTGGAGAGGCTGCGCTGCCCCTGCCCATTCCAGCCTGTTCCTGACACTCCCAGATGGCTCCAGAATGGCCTCACCCATGGCACAGCCCAGCCCTCAGCCCAGGGGGTGAAAATGTGGCCAGTGAAGAGAAAAATCCTACACAGGCAGAGGGG